>OU744734.1:9117839-9717839 GCA_916613615.1 Steromphala cineraria | reverse complement strand
AAGCTCTGAAACAACTTGTGTACAGACTCCCCAACCAGGACGAAACCATCAAGGGGCTTGAGATCTTCAGACTCAAGATGATTCTCAGGTCAGTGTCTTCAAGTTTTTTCAGAAGAATTTTAGAAGTATGACGGATGCAGAACAGATTCTGTAGATTGTTGATTTCTTTGTAACAATCATTGGATATTTGGAGTGGCAGTTCCATGAATTTTGTAAATTTTGCCGGGGGAGGGTTCACCTTCATCAAGTTAAAGGTTAATTAATTAACTGTAGAAATTTCCAAAAAATGATAGGACTTTGAAAATTCCCCTTGGATTCGTGACTGTTATTATGTTGACTTTAAGAACTTCAATATCAATTGTGTCAATTCAACTATATAAGATTATATATAATTTCATTATATATTGTAAATAGGCTGACAAAAAACAGTAACAATTCCATTTTTACCATGTCAGTTATCTTGAATAATCGGTAGCTTCACACTCACTCAAAGTCAGAACTCAGATGGATTGTTTTCCAAATAATTGATGTGAACTGACTGGTTTGCTGCCATATATGATGTTAATGCATTGTATTTTCCTGTTATAGACTACTCCAAATCTCCTCGTTCAATGGAAAGATGAATGCCCTGAATGAAGTGAACAAAGTGATAACGAATGTGTCATTCCATGCCAGTCGTCACTCCCAAGTGGAAGAGGATGAGTGGCTTACTGCAGAGAAAATGGCTGTAAGTTGGCATTCTTCTGTCTTCTCCATGAGTAAAAATGGTCCATGTAGAACACAACTAGATATCTTGTGAGAGATGTCAATTATTCAAATGTTATATTTTAATATATCTATAGAAAAGGGTGAAATTTCAGTTCTAATACTGTTCACTATTTTAGAAATTTATTGAGGCTATGTTAGAGTAGAGTTTACAAGTTTGTTTCATTGAAATGTAAAGATCGTTATCTCTTGGCAGAATAAATCAGTTGAAGCTTCATTTAGACTGAGTTCAATTAACCATCATTGTTTTCCTATATGTAGACAGAGGGAGCTGATTGGTTGCAACTTTTCAGCATGAAAATGTAATTAACAAAGGCATGATTATAATTTGAAAATTTGATATCCCTGCTCTCCCTAAAAGAGGCTAAATGTAATCAATTTTGATTTCTCACAAGATACAATTATGATTCCAATGTTTTTGTGTTTCAGGAGTGGATTCAGCAGAACAATGTGTTGTCAATTGTATTGCGTGACAGCTTGCATCAGCCACAGTATGTTGAGAAGTTGGAGAAGATTTTACGTTTCATGATCAAAGAGAAGGCGTTGACGATGGACGACCTTGACCGTTTGTGGGAAGCACAGTCCGGGAAACATGACGCTATTGTGAAGAACGTGCATGATCTACTAGCTAAACTGGCCTGGGATTTCACGCCTGAACAACTTGACCATCTCTTTGAGTGCTTCCAGGTATGTATAACACTCCTCTTTCCTTGCTTAAAAAATTGTAAGTTCAAAGGAAATGACTGTAAAAATGTAGAAATTTAAGAAGGGAAGTATTTATAAAGTCAGCTTTACCAGGGGAGCTGGAACAATGAGACGAAGAAAAACATGATTTCTTTTAAATATTTGTAAGCTAGAAATGTAGAAATTCAATAAGCGTATTTACAAGACTTTTTACTCTCCAGGGGAGCTGGAACAATGCAACCAAGAAGCAGAGAGAGAAGCTCCTTGAACTGATACGACGTCTAGCGGAGGATGATAAGGAGGGAGTGATGGCACACAAGGTGCTCACTCTGCTCTGGAACCTGGCTCACAGCGAGGACGTGCCCACAGAGATCATGGACCAGGCTCTCACTGCTCACATCAAGATCCTCGACTACAGCTGCTCTCAGGTAGGGCTGACTTGAAAGAGTTCAAGCTTTAATACATTTTAGATATACATGTGGTGAAAACTGAAGCACTCAATACAGTATGACCGTGTCAGCTGCTCTCAGGTATGAGTAACCTGATATAACTGCCAGGCTATCCTGGCCCAGCAGACAGTACAGGATTTGTGCTAAAACAAATGACAATGCATATGATAGAATCCCAACAGAACAATATTTGAGAATTCGTAGTTTTACATGATGTCAACAGCTGAGACCTCTAATAAAAAGAATGATTTGGTAAAGTCTTTCTATCTTTACTCCCTAGGACCGAGACACACAGAAGATGCAGTGGATTAACAGGTTTGTTGAGGAGTTGAAGAATGACAAGTGGGTGCTGCCGTCACTCAAACAGATACGAGAGATTTGTCAGCTGTTCCCAGAGGCACCTCAGAACTTCTCTCACACCCAGAGGGCGCCACACATGTACTACAGGAACAATGTGATTGGTCAGCTTCAAACTCAACACTCCATCGTCATGCTGGTCTCCCAGAATCTCTCGGCTTACATGAACAAAGCCAGGCAACATCACAAAGGTATGTAGAACTTTTGCTTCCATTTATCATACCCATTGCTCAGTTTATTTGTGTCATGGGAGCTCCTAAAGCACCTCATATCTTTTGTCTTCATAATCATCTCATGAATTTTTTTTGACTCGAGCAATATTGACAGATGAAAGGACCAGTATTAGTGGTATTTTGCTTCAAGTTCTTTTACAAAATTTCGTTTGCTAAAAAGAACACATGATATGAAAAGCCGTGACTAACCAGCTATCGATTATATGAGACAAATGGCACTTAACAAGAAGTGACTCACTCGGCAACATACTATCAGCTAGGAGAATTTTACGGAGGGTTTTCCTTCTCTTCTGCACATTATTTAAGTGATTAATGTTATATCTGCAGATCACCCAGAGGACGAGCCAGTAAACATCCTCCCTGACGGTCGGTTCAACCATGTGATGCAGGTCCAGGAGAGACTACGCTTCCTCAGATTCCTCCTAAAGGATGGACAACTGTGGCTCTGTGAACCTCAGGCTAGACAGGTGCGTCTTGAATTGTGTTGTTGCCCTTGTACAGTGTTTTCCAACTTTGTTCGAGGGTATCTTTAAAGGGACCAATTTTCTCAGAAATTATTTAAGAAAAGGTAACCAAATTTGCTATGTATGTTCAGGGTATCAATAAAAACAGGAGCATTCAATTATTTTTTCAGAGTTATGGCCCTTGTTCCATGATTATGGACCCTTATGAAATGTTGGGAGCTATAATGAAAACTAATTTGGCAGGGGATGTTGATGACAATGTCTTGTTTCAAATTTAAGACTATTAAGTTAGTTAGAGATTGTTTTTCTTGTTTACTCAATTAATCAAAAAATGCAACCATCATAATATTTTGATTCTTTTTCAGATTTGGCATTGCCTGGCTGAAAGTGCTATTTACATCACAGATCGAGAATCTTGTTTTAAGTGGTTTGCAAAGGTAAGATATGAGTAAATGAAAAATATGTATCAGTATTTCATGAACTTACTAACATATAAGAAAGGATTAAAGAAATTATTTTTGGAATATTTCTTTGAGACTTTTTCAACAGAAAAATCACTTAGCCAACATGTTAATTCATTTCAGTTGATGGGAGAAGAACCAGACTTGGATCCCGAGATAACCAGGGATTTCTTTGAAAGGAACATTCTACAGTTAGATCCTGCACTTCTCACAGAGAATGGAATGAAGTATGTATACCTTTGTAAACAGTCTTCTCTGAAAAATTGTGAGACATGAAATTGTTTATATGTAGAAAATTTACCTTGTTAAATAATCACTATGTTACATAATGTTAATGTTTCTTCTGCAGCTGTTTTGAGAGATTCTTCAAACAAGTGAACCTAAAGGAAAACAAATTAGTTGCCAAGAGACGAGGAGGCTACATGATGGATGATTTGGAGCTTATTGGTCTTGATTACATGTGGAGGGTAAGTTTGGTGAAGATAATCGATAAAGCTGAAATCTGAAATTATAAAAAAGTTAGCTCACACATTCATAATATTTTTTTGAATAAAAGAAGAAAGAGCTTTTGTTATATAGCTACAAAATGTTACTTATTTTACCTTCAACAGATGATGATACTATTTCAGGTTGTGTTATGGAGTCCAGATGACGTAGCAGAAAAAGCTATTGCTCTGTTGAAAGACATTTTTACAAACCTTGGTCCAAGGTTGCAACAGAATCAAATTGAGATACATGAAGACTTCATCCAGTCGTGTGTAGATCGTCTTAAGGCTTCGTACGACACTGTGAGTGTATTGGAGAAGGATCGAGACAGCAGTAACCGAGTGATGCAGGAGACGATACGTATGGTGCGCATTCTCACCGTGCTCAAGGAGTATGTGGCCGAGTGTGATGAGGCTTACGGAGAGGAACGTACCATCCTCCCTCTTAGCAGGTATGTCTTGTGTAGAACAATGAGGAAAATGAGCCTGAGGTCTTCATACATAGCTGAAACTTTGCAAAAGTGGTGTTTTACAATGTTACACTGTTTGGGATGCAATACCTTTCTTCAGAGACATATGTAAGATGAATGCAACTATTTCAATATCTTCTTACAGGATGAAACAAGAACATCCTAATGATTCTCATTTAAGTAATCATCTATATCCTTATTCAGTATTTGTTAGGGGAAGGGTGTTTTGGGTAACTCAAATCCCTTTTGTACCTGAATTATTTCAAAATTGGAATGAAAATTGTTTGGCTTCCAAAAGATAACATCATGTTCAATTTTAACCAATTATGCTAACATCATTGCATTTGTATCATCAGTGATAACTCTTGATGTCCTAAACATGTGTTATCTCCCATCATATCTTTATTAGCAATGATGATATCATTGCACTTGTATTAATAGTAATATCTGATGTACTAAACCAAGTTTAAAATCTTTACAGAGCATGTCGTGGCAAACTGGTGACTCTGAAAGTGAGGTTCCCAAACCAAGGGAGACAAGTGGAAGACCTGGAGGTCTGGTCACACACCAACGACACTATCGGCTCTCTCCGACGTTACATCCTGTCCCGTGTGAAGGCAAACGCCAACAATATCAAAGTTGATCTGTATGTGAACGGTGAACAGCTGGACCCTAGCGAGGATAAGAAACTCATCTCTATGATTCCTCTCAGAGATAAAATGGTGAGTTTACTACATTAGAAGGAACTATTTCTTTAAAAAATATTTTCAGATTCAAGCTTTGTGAGGTTTATTGAATTTATTGCATAGGCTCTATTAGGTTTATTTCAGTATTAATGTAGTTTTATCAATCCAACATCCTTTTGTGTCAAGAAAGCTTATGAGATTACTTGTTTCATAGTTGACAATTATTTTAGAAAAATGTGATTTGATGCACAACTCTTTAGCATAATGTCATATAAATATCTTGACCCCCTTACTATATAATTTGTTCTAAATGTGTGTTCCAGACAATAACAGCCAAGTTGGTGCAAGTTGGCAGTAACATGCCGTCGAGTCCAGACAGTAGCTCCGACAGTTCTGTTGGTTCTCCTCACAACGCATATGACGGACCCAACGTAGAGGCTGAGAACAGTCTACCAGGCGTGGTCAGTACCTTGTTAGAAATAAACACTGTTGTTATCTGTATGATCATCAATGTAAGGCACTAGTGCCAAAGTTGAATACAGTAGAACTCGGATATAACGAACTCCAACGGACATTTATTTCGCTATATCCGGTGTTCGCTATACGCATATAATTTTGATGATATTAAATAGGGACGGGACTTGAAAATCTGTTCGTTATATCCAATTGTTCACTATATCCGAGTTCGCTATCCGTGTTCTACTGTACAAGTAATTTATTTATGACAGTATCCTGATAACACCAGAAAAAAATTAGTATGTATAGTAAAGGTTTTAACATGTTGATTAGAAATTATCTCCCCTGTTGCTCACGTGTTCTCATCAAGAGAACAACATATTTAAGATTTGAAAAAATATATGGCATGATCATGAGGAATCAAAGTCCTTTTTGGTGCCTTGTGTCCTACTATACTTGATGCATGTTTGTTAGTATTCGATTTGTAAATTGCATGTATGTTAGGCTTGGATAGATGCTCAAGTATTGTATTTGATTTTCTATGTTCATATTTCAGTTAATGGCCCAAGATGCACGATATGCCCAGTTCCTCTTTCAACTATCTGATCTGGGTTGTCAACTTCAAGTCCCTAAACTAAGAGATACGGCAAGAGCAGTGTTGAAACTTATGCCAGCAGGTAAATTATTTTATCTTGTTCATCAAATGGAAATTATTTATTACTGCCATGTGCTTTTGTTATCATAGTGAAATGATGAGAATCTTTCCAGGATTTTAAGAAGTATGATTATTTTGTGCTTGATTCTCTTTCATTGAATATGGAAATAGGGAGATCTTAAATTGTTATTTTTGCGATGGTTCTTTTATTCTTAAGTTGTGTCCTGCAGATATAGAAACAATCATTGTTCTTTTTTAGTCAAAACTTGTCTTTTGCCAATAGAACTTCATTACAAGGTCTAAACAATTGTTCATCTCTTTCCAGATGGCAACACAGTGCAGAAGTTCAAGACCATATGCAGTGAGAATGCCAAGGCTGAGAGTCCAGTAGCTGTAGCACTAGAAGCCCTCTTCTTCAACTCTTCTCCTACACAAGTCCTCTATAACATTGAGGTACGAAAAAAGGTTTTTGTTATTCATTGAGTTAAGAAGGGATGCATTATTTTTTAAGTTTACTTATTTTACAGAAAGCTCGATGTAATTTTTGATTGTAACTCAATGCTATGACAATGGGTAAAAGACACTGTGTAATTGAAGCATCCTAGGATAAGTTGTAGATAGAAACAATGAATGTTTACTTGAATTCAGCATCAGGATACCCAATCATCAATAGTTTGATTTAGATGCACATTTTTGGATATATATGCATTTGATAATCACATAGTCTATGTTTGCATTATTTAAGAAAACGTCTAAGAGTTATGTTTTTATTGCAGACTGCCTACAGTCTCTTGATGCCTGCAGTCGATCCTCTTGTGGAAGATGCTTATGAATTCCAGGTGAATGCTCTGATGTGCATAACTAAAGTCATCAATAACGCTTCAATTGATACAAATAAATGATTCAACCACCTAGCTTTTGTAAATATTTTTAAACATTTCCTTTAGTGAGTAAGCAATTTGAGTGGACAATTTATAACAATCATTATTGCTTGGTTAGGGGTATTATCCTCTAATGGCTAATATTTCCTTTGGTACTGAATGTTAAATGTGATGGAAGATTCACAATGTTATTTCTTGTTCAGTTGAACTTTGTCCGGAGTGGGGGAGTACAGCTGTCTATAAATATGCTGACCAAGAACAACTTCTTACCAAGTGCAGATCTACCAACCAGGAGGTATGTTCACTTTAAATAAACTCAAAGCACTTGAAGTCTCCTTCGTTTTTATAACAATGTTATTTTTATACGAAGAGGTGGAGTAGTGGAGTCTGTTAACTGCTGTAAGGTCATTGCTGTTTTTGTGTCCTGACTCGGAGCCTATGGGTTCGAAACAGCAAAAAAAAATTAACCAATCTTAAAGGGGGTCTGCAACCTGAATTTTTAACTTCCAGGGTTTTATTAGCAGGGCCCCAAAAGAGTCGAAAATGCTCGGTAGGGACAAAATCGTTTTAGTTACGAACCGTTTACAGCAGACAGCCAGTACCAAGTTTGTGTCATGTGAACCCCCTTACCCCTCTTGACGCTCTCTTTAACGATGGTCAATTAGGTTTCACGAGCTAGGTTGTTGATTCCCTTTAAGATAATGGCACTTACCTTTCTTTATGAGAAAAATGTAGACGTTATTTTGCCGGCTACTCCAGTGATTTGGAAAGTCGGGGGCCATGGGCCATTTTGCAGATTGGATGATAAATGACCCATTAAAATTTGCAAAGTTACTATTGAATTTAAAATTCAGAAAATTACAAAAAACTCCAGAAAATAGCCCATTGTCAAAGGAAGCACAAGAATTTGTACAGTTGCAGAAAGTGTGATCCAAAGTAAATTTGTTTTACACTTATTCATTATCATTCTCTATCTCCTTTATTTTGCAGAGCTGCATATGTGACTGTACTGAAGATCTGTAAGCTAATGTTGACAACAGTCGGACACGCGAAGGTGCAGGTGGTTGTTGATGCGTGTCACTCCGAGTCACAGGTCTCCACTGTGTCCGTCGCTGAACACAACCAGGCTGCTGCCCTTCAGCAAGCTCTATTGCACATACCCAGTCCAGATGCTGAGTTTACAACAAGGAATGTTGCATTACGACTTGGACAGAACCTTGGAGAATTGGTAAATTATTATCTTTTGTGTAAATAACCACAAGTAAAAAATTGTCATTAAAATACCTCATTTCCAATAGAAGTACTTAATAGCTCATTTTCAATGCAAGTACTATGTTTCTTGAAATCTTAAAGTTGATATCCATTGACATTGAAAGATTTTTAAAGAGAAGTGTTGATTAGATGATATTGATATTTTGGTCCGTTAAAAAAACCCCACCAAGATTACAATCAAACACTTGTCTCAAGGCGACATAAACTCAAAGATTACCCAATGTTTGTGCATGCAGGTCACTGGAGTGCTACCCGATCTAGCAACTGTAAAATCAATACAGAAGATTGCCTGGGCTGCCAGTAGCTGTTCTCTTCATCTGGTCCATGCATCAATAGAAGATATCCATAAAGTGCATGAAAAGGTTTGTCAATCACAGATTTATTGATATTTCTTGTTTTATTGATTTTTTTGTTCAGTGTCCCTAATGGTTCAGCGATTGAAGAAAATGTCATTGTTTGTATTACTGTTCATCGCAAGACATTCAAGTGTTCTGAACAACATGTTTTTGAAGAAACATCATTGATATGAATTGATAATTAACAAAGGATATGAAAATGAATATATATGGAACTCTTTCAATGTTTTTTTGAAAACGGTTAAAACAAGACAGAATGAGTAATGCTTTGATGAGGACAAAAGAGGAATGATCTTTGTCCTTACACAAGGATAGTGATGTCTAGGACTAAGAGCATACGATGGAATTGAATTTAGCACACAAGTATTCACTTTACCATTATTGTATAATTTTGCCAAAGCAACGACATACAATATCTCTTTATCTGTTACAGCCAAAGGAAGGTATCTCATCTGATTCGGAAGATATCGCTGTAGCACGGGAAGCTCTAGAGGTATTGACAGTGTGTCTTGCTCTCTTCCCGTCAGCTCTGGACGCTCTACACAAGGACAAGGCGTGGCAGTGTTTCATCATTGATCTCTTGCTTCTTTGTCGAAGCAGGTATGTATTTATTATCATCCCCCGCCGCGCGTTTAGCGCGAAGCGGGGGATATAGTATTCAGCTTGTTAGCGCAATATCTAATGAACCACTCAACCTAGAATCTTCAAACTTGGTACCAGTCTTCATCTGGGGAATACGCAGACCTGAAAAGTTTTCGGTGACCTTGACTTCATTTTCAAGGTCACGGCGAGACTTTGACCAGTTTTGAAAATGTTGTTAGCGCGATATCTAATGAACCGCTCAACCTAGAATCTTCAAACTTGGTACCAGTCTTCATCTGGGGAATACGCAGACCTGAAAAGTTTTCGGTGACCTTGACTTAATTTTCAAGGTCACAGCGAGACTTTGACCAGTTTTGAAAATGTTGTTAGCGCCATATCTCATGAACCCATTAACCTTGAGTCTTCACGGGGGACATAGTATTCCGCTCCGTACGTATGTCCATCCTGCTTCTTGTTGTTAACATCAATTTGCGGCGGGGGATCTTGTCACCTTTGTGACAAATACTTGTTTATTCATATGATATTTGACCAGGTTTCTTTATAGAGCTGCCAGAGATATCTGGGCTGAAAAAGTACCAAAGTGGTGCTAAGCAATAACCCACTAACTTAGTTAGTTGAATTGGATTTAAAGCCTTGTTCAATGTTATAAGAGATATTAAGAGATATGGGGCAGAATATGAGGCATTTAGTGTTTATTTGTATGAAAACTTTTATGTACTCAGTGTCAGATACAAAATATATCTGTTAAAAATTTGAATTTGAATCTATTTGAATCATGCTTGTATTATTGTGCCTTTACTACCAATTTTCTCTGTCATTTTCAAGGTAATAACACTCCTTTTGCTGGAATATTGCCTAAATGGCACCTTGCACCACCTCAATGACTCGCACGATTTAATCTATAACATTATTTAAAGCATAATGTAGAAGTTATTGTTGAGGCCATTATTGATAATTAAAAACTACTAACATTATGACTACCACTTCTCTTGCAGTCGTTCAGTGAGAATCAGTGCCTCAGAGCAGTTTTTCCTGATGGCCACAAGATGTGGTACAAGTCATCGTCCCCAACACTTCATGATCACTCTTCTCTTCACAGTCCTATCAGTGAGTTATATCCTACTTTATGTTCATGGTAAAGATGGCTGAAATACTGCCAAAACAACACTAAACAACAACTTTTTCATTCTCTCAGTTACTTATTCAAAATTCAAACTTTAAGTCAGTTATTATTGTCAGTATCCTTTTGGACAAGATAAATGTATTTGAACATGGTTTGAAAATCTGACTTACCTCTTGAACTAGCAGCATCTCAAATATATTAGCATAATCATTTGTTTAACTAGCCATTTGCTAACACGATATATATCCTTTTGACCTGTATTACCCATTTTCAAGTTACCCAACCAGTCAAGAATTTAATGATGTCAAGAGCTACATATGGGTCTCACATTTATATGCTTTTATGATCTGAAGTATGCTGTTGTTCATTATGTATATTTCTATTACAGTCCACAGCAAAAGAAAATGCAAAACAGTCACATGAGTATTTCCAGCTTTTATGTAGGTGAGTTGTCACTTTAGATATTTCATATACCAATAGCGGTTATTTAGAGTGCTTTGTAATGTGTTGATATAATTTTTGAATGTGAAAAATTAATTACTTAACTCATAATCTGTTTCTCATAATTTTCAGGTTATTAAGTTATGCATTTGCAAGTGAAGCTAGTCTTTCTACAGCTGAAGCTCTTTTGAATAACGAACTGACATGGTTGAAGAAAGTAAGGGTAAGTTCACTAAATGCTGTTGCTCTTATCTTATCACTAAATGAGCAAAGGCCTTTAAGTTCTATAAAAGATCAAATGCACGATTGCTATCCTACTTCCAACAATATCCTTAATATCCAATGATTCTTAACACAAAAATTACTGTAGTAGTGATGGAAATATCGCTTAAGATTTCAAAAAAATATTAAAATTATTATGAAAACAAGTTACGAATGACATATGATTCCTAAAACCATTATTACATTTTATTGACAGGAGCATGTACTAAACGGTGCAGATGTTCAGACAGAAGAAGCGTTATTAGAGGGCCATTTGGGCATTACAAGAGAACTCCTGGCATTCCAGTCTCCAGAGAAGAAGTTCAACATTGGCTCAGAGAAGGGCGGATCTAACCTCATCAGGGTAAAATAAACTTGGCTTGTTTAGTAAACAAGATACCTACCCTTTCGTTAAGTTGATCCTCACATCGCTAATGGCTGAAATATTGCCCAAGCAGTGAAAAACAATAACTCACTCACCTCATGTTGATCCTGAGAGAGTTATTTCACAAAAAAGTAAACAAGGGAATAAGGACTTTTGATAATCTATTGGATAATGTGTTTATATTAAATGGTGAATCATTTTCGTCTTAATATTTCTTCTTTGATATCATGGGTTTGTTTATGAAAGGAAAAATTACTAATAAATGATGAAAATGTATGATGAAAATCCCGAACACAAATTATCAGAAATAAACCTTTTTTCTTGCAGGAAATAGTAGAAGATTTTATCTTCCCTGCATCCAAGATAGTGATACAGTGTCGCAAATCAAATGGTGATTTCCCGGCAGAGCAGGCAGTCCCTGTCTGTTCTACCCCAGTGACTGTGATAGCAGCTTTTGATCTCCTGGTCGCGTTGTGTACAGGTTGTGTTCACAACCTACGCTTCCTAGCCGCCATGATTATAGAGATGTATTATACAAGTAAGAACTGATTTTTATTTGGGATTACCCTCGGTTGTCCGTACGTCCGTACGTAACCACTCTATACAGGGTATTGTTTATCCACTTCTCCTCAAAAACCATTCAACAGATTTAATTGAAATTGCACACATGGCTTTAAGGCATCCTAAGGGTGTGCATCTAATTTATTTTTTTTCTATTTTTTTTTTTTTCCAAATTTCTGTCATGTTGAACTTAGGTGAATTTTGGGGCAAGTGGAAGCTCATAGTAGTGTGATAGGGGGTGTTGTTTATCCACTTCTTTACAAAAGACCTTTCTATGGATTTAATTTAAATTGCACACATGGCTTATAGGCATCCTAAGGGTGTGCATCTCATATTTTGTTTTTCAATTTTTGAATTTTTTACAAATTTCTGACATGTTGAACTTAGGTGAATTTTGGGGCAAGTGAAAGCTCATATTGGTATGATAAGGGATGTTGTTTATCCACTTCTCCTTAAAAAGTACTGGATAGACTGCGCTGATCTTTCAAACATGCTTTATAGGTATCCTAAAGGTGTGCATCTCATATTTTGTTTTGGGAATTTTTATTTTTCTACATTTTTAACATGTTTGAACTTAAATTGAAGTAAGGTCAACAGTATGCTTGCACTTTACTTCTTGCTTTATAGGTTTCATTGAACTTACTGTGCTGACATGGATTGCTAAACTAAAAGGTGTGCATCTCATATTTTGTTTTAAATTCTATCTTTGAAAACATTGAGGGCTTTTTTATTAGAGGGGGTTGCGCATCTGTGTCCCATGGACACAAATTATCTAGTTTTTGTTAAAGATGCCCTTGAAAGCTTAATTTTATAATGCCGCTCAGGATTTGGAAAGATAGGATCCATCATCCTATTTGTAACCTAAAAGGTGCATTTGAAATTAAGAAAATTTATTTTTTCCTGCCTATATAGTGTTTTTTTAAGAAGAAATTACAATAATAAGCCTTTCTCAGTGTTCATTGTGATGTATTGTGCAGGTTATGAGACTATCGTTCACAAAGTTTGATTTTCCAACCAGCAAATTGATAGAATATCTGAGTAAGATTTTGTTCTTTGAATAGCAAGGTTTTCTGCTTTCTTGAATTGAATGTGTAAGCACATTCATTAAGGATCTGTCGTTTGACCAGTTTTTCAAATAAAATTCCGGTTGGTTCATTTAGTGTGTTACTCATATGTTTATATTTATACCCAATGTAAAATCTTTCTTTGTTTTCAGATGAAACTCCATTATCAGAATGGGAGTACCTGCCCCCTGTTGGACCAAGACCTCCCAAGGGTTTTGTAGGTTTGAAGAACGCAGGAGCAACCTGTTACATGAACTCTGTATTACAACAGGTGAGTGATGCTCCGACTGTAACAAATCTATGATCCTGGAATTGTCATGGAAAGAACCCCACTAATGACTGGTATATTGTTCAAGCATATAACCATTGCTCTCTAACTGACTTTCTTGCATTGCTACTCGTAACCCAGTGTCTGATCATGAATAACTTGTTTCCCAAAGAAATATTTTTATGAAAGTTTGCCACACACTGTTTATCTCAAACTTACTCAGTGGACATGATTCAGTAGAAAAAGTGGTGAAGGCAGTAACTAAAGGCGATGTGTAGGTACATTCAAGTAAATCTTTTCAATAATGACTTGTTCCTTTGTGTTCCGCAGCTATTTATGATAGAGCCAATCCGGAATGACATTCTTGGAGTGGAAGGTGCGGCAGATGATGTAGAGGAGGAGTTCATGAATGATGAGAAAGCCGAAGGAGAGGTATGCTTTCCAGTGTCATATAAACCTACGGTATAAGATGTTTCTGATCCAAAAATTGTTACCGATGCATGGTATTCAAAAGTTTTCTCATGCTTGTGACCTCTGTAAGCATGGTTAAGCTTTTTCTATCATGGGCATTCTATCTTTCCCTTTCACAATGTTCAGGAGAAGCCAATTCCTTATCCAATATTCATTTTGTTGTGATTTTTGGCTACCTGTTTATGTATTAAATCTGTTGTTGGTATGTATGACGTCTGTAAGTTGACCATTCTTTTCGTATTCAATTTGATATTTGCATGTGATTTCTCTAAACTGAAGTAGAGTTTAATGATGATATTTTGTGTGTAGACGAACGTAGACATGAGTGAGGAGGAGAAGAAGGACGAAGACAAGGGCAACAAGGTGGAGGAGCGGAAGGACTACCACATGGGCGTCCTCAAACAGATCCAGGTCATCTTCGGACACCTTGCCGCCAGCAGGCTCCAGTACCATGTCCCTCGCGGCTTCTGGAAACATTTCAAGTGAGTTGTTTCTCTGTCTGACCTAAGAAAATTAAGAGCCCAAAGTTATCAACATACGTTTGTCACTTTGCACTCTCAGAGCAGATGTTTGAAATTTGCCCTTTAACTCATCATCATGTCATAGTCGATTGCATAAGGGGGAATTTGATTTAAATGAATATGACACAATTTTAATTGAACACTCCAAACTGAATGATTAAAATTTGATGTTCCTAAAAGTGATATTTTGTTTCCAATTACACTAAGCTCAAACCTTTTTTTATCTAGATTGTGGGGCGAGCCAGTAAACCTGAGAGAACAACACGATGCACTGGAGTTCTTCAACAGTCTTGTTGACAGTTTAGATGAGAGTTTAAAAGCTCTCGGGCGTCCCATGGCAATGACAAAAGTTTTAGGAGGAACTTTTGCAGATCAGAAGATTTGTAAAGATTGTCCTCATAGGTGAGTTTACTTATTGTTTTGCTTTACATGAAGAGATAATTAGTTTATATAAATATCTAACCAAGAGGTATGCCACCTGAATATAAAATTGTTTAATCAAAATTAGGTGCAGTGTGTATGTGCAGAAAAACACTCTCATTGTATTGTACATATTCTCACGCCGCTAATGGCTGAAATATTGCCCAAGCGAAGTAAAATGATAACTCACTCATTCATTCAATAAATGTTCAAGATTATGTGCAAACAAAGATTTGACCATTAATCACCCCTTTTTAAAGTTTCTATGGTTGTATTTCAGGTATCAGAGGGAAGAAGCTTTCACCACACTCAATGTAGATATTAGGAATCACCAAAACTTGTTTGAGTCTCTAGAACAGTACGTCAAGGGAGACTTGTTAGAAGGTGCAAATGCATATCATTGTGAAAAGTGCAACAAAAAGGTAAGACAATGAAAAGCTTTTTTATGTGCTATTTTCAGTTTTCATAATGATATAAGTATAGAGTTTAGATCTAATACTATTGCCGAAATATTTGATTTAACTTATCATTATTGTATTGGCAAAGCGTCATCGTTGTAAATAATTTTAATATGTTATGTAAGTCAGGATTGATTAATGGCTTGGCACATTTTAATTCATTCAATGAATTTTATTTTAATATTTGTGCCATGTAAGACAAGATATAAATTTATGTTACAATTTGGGAATTATTTGATGAAAGATTCTTTTAAATTCCGGTTTTGTGTTCAAAAGTATCAAGCTTTTCTTACAATTTCCCCTATTTTTTCAGGTTGACACTGTCAAAAGACTTGTGATAAAAAAACTGCCAAATATACTGGCCATCCAGTTAAAGAGATTTGACTATGACTGGGAAAGGTATGTCTCATTTCATCTATTGAGCAGAAAGAAAATCCTAATTCAGACTATAAAATTTGTACATTTAACTAGAGTATATTGAGCTGTCTAATTACTTACGAAAAATTACCCAAATATATTATTGTTACTTCTTACAGGTTATCAATTATTATGTCCACAATTTCTAGCAATTTAGTATACTAATTTTTTCTTTTAAAAAGTCAATTTTGATATGAACGTTCTCTTGTTAATTTTGGTCCAGTGATGATAACTGAATTATGTTGAATTTCTTTCTAGGGAATGTGCAATCAAATTCAATGATTACTTCGAATTTCCTCGAAGATTTGATATGGAACCATACACAGTTCAGGGTCTTGCCAAAATTGAAGGTTGGTAGCATGTTTTTATAGTAGGATTTAAATCCTAGCGCTGGAAGCTGTATATATTTATCATTGTTGTAGCTGTTTGTTAATCATGACTAAGAATGGACAACATGCAAGAAGTTTGAAATAAAACCTTTACCACCTACTAATTCATTTAGGGACTTTTTTTGAAAATTTGAAATGAATTGCATTTGAAAAAAGAAAATCAATGAATTGGTAATTGTAGGTGATGAGGGAATGTCCCTGGAATTGGCTTATCTTCTGTAACTATACTCTTTATTCTGAGTGTTCAGAAGGAACCATTCCTTCATTGAGCAATTTTACCATTTAATAAGTGCATATATAACTTAAAAAGCAACTGGTGTGAGATTGACTGGTTCTTTACCCAGGGGAGATAATTGATGGAGACTTGGAAGACAAATCACAGAGCACGAAGTACAAGCTGATAGGTGTGGTAGTGCACTCGGGTCAAGCAAGCGGCGGCCATTACTACTCCTACATTCTTCACAGGTACGTGACAAGTCTTACACTAATTAATACTTATTGCTAGTTTCGGTCCATGCCTATCATCACTCGAAACGCTTTTTTAACCCCTATAAGCCGGATATTGTATTTTTACATGTAAAAGGTTAACAGACACTCTTTTTTGAGAAAATATCTTTTAATCTTGTGAATCCTTAGGGAAAATAGCTGTTAATTGTTGAACAAGAACATGTGAAATATCTTGTAGTACTATTTAGTTTCACAGAAATTTCTTTTGTAAAGCTTTCCTTATATTGAATATCAGTTGTTTTTCTGCAAAAACCTTTACAACAATAATTTATCCTTAAGAGTTTTAAGCAATTTCTCAGTTCACTTATATATCAAAACTAATTTTCGCACTCTGTTGATGATATTGTTCCTTTCACAGAGGTGCTTCTGATCCACATCCCAAATGGTACAAGTTTGATGACGGAGATGTCACTGAGTGCAAGATGGATGATGATGATGTAAGTGTCATAAGTATAATTTAGCAGATAAGTAGTTTTGTTTGTAAAAATTCCAGGATTCATTGTTTTTGAATGCAGAAAAACTTTGACAAAAGCTATTGTGTCATGTTTTGATTTGTAAAAGCTTTTTTGTCTGAAATACGTATGTCACTGCATTGACAATAGCTTATCGTATCAAGTTTTGATATTGAAAGATATGTATGACTGAGAGGTATTGTGTATTCTATGCTCCAGGAGATGAAGAATCAGTGTTTTGGAGGCGAGTACTTAGGAGAAGTCTATGATCACATGTTGAAAAGGTAAATGCCCAGTTCATTACTTGATACTTGTACTAAGTAAGATTTGTAATCACCCTCGATGTTTGTTTGTCTGTATTCTTCATTCAATGATATGTCTACCATTACATAATAAAATATTGATATCTAAAGTCTTGTTTTACTTGTACTTCTACTGTTTGTTGATGGTGTATAATTCACAAATCAAATATTTGAAAGGTTTTTAATTTGTAAGAATGAGAGGGGATAAATCATATGTTTCTAGTACTTACTTCTTTATCTAAAGATGTTGCAATGGCTAAAATATTGCCCAAGCGGCGTAAAACAATAACTCGCTCTTTATCTAAAATCTTTTTTCGGACATCTGTATTTCAGATCAGCGGTTCGGAGACAGAAGCGATGGTGGAATGCGTACATTCTCTTCTATGAAAGACTAGACAATGTTGAAAAAGAAGAAGAAATATCAAAAGAAATGTTGAAGCTCTCTTTGTGTGAGTTGATCTGCAGAATTTAAATATAAATTTCCTAACATTTGGATATTTTGCCACTATATTTCACTATCTCAATGTCGTATAATTGTTAAAGCTTCAAAATATTTACCCATTTTGGATGGCTACTTTTTCAGATTGTGTAATATCTGCAATTGTCTGTACAAAAGTCCTATTGTTTCAAAAAGCAAGACAAGTAATGATAACCAAAGGCTTTATTTGACCAAGCAATGGCGTTATTTGGTATAAGCTGCAAATTGTTAAGAATAAATTTTCATATTGTTCCTAGCAAGTACAGTGACACATGTGGGAATGCCGGCGGCGATCGATCGGCTAGTGCGGAAGCAGAACATCCTGTTCATGCATGAGAAGAACCAGTTCTCGATGGAGTACTTCCAGTTTATGAAGAAGCTTCTCACCTGTAACCACGTCACACTCTCTCAAGCCATTCAGGAGAAGCTGGTGAGTACTGCCCAAAGATCTTTTACTATCCTCTCACCGGCTGTAAATAGTCTTTAACATTGTTGTTCCTAGAGGTGCTCCTGGGGAAATTTGGCCACCCTTTTTGCTTGATGTCCCTTAAATTTGGAGAAGTAGGATACTTGCACCATTGCCAGGGGTCCCATCTGCTAATAAAAGGCCAAAATGATTCCCTTACCTTACCACCTAGCAACAACACTGTTTAAATGATTATCTGACATATAATAGCATCAAGATCTTGATACTTAATCTGATGGTATATGTATCGTACCAATTAAGTTCTATCGTTATACATATCAATAACCTATTTTGCCATGGATTTAAGGCGATAGTACTATGTGTATTAGGTTGGTTTTTTTTTGTGGAAGTTTCAATTTTGTTATCATTTATTCAACAAACTTGGCAACTTTATCTATAAATTATTTTGAGAAAAACATTATTTGTTTCAGACACAAGAAGCTGAACAGATTGCTCTCATTAGTGTAGAGTTGGCATCAAAGTTTCTGTTCAATGTGGGATTTCATACCAAGAAGACACTCAGGTAATTACAGTGCTCTTTGTTCAGCAATGAGATGATTGACATGTTGTATTTGAATTTCCGTAGTTGAAACTGTAGATAAAAACATCCATATCAACTTGGCATGAATACCCAAACTTATATTGGTCAAAGCATTTTGGTGAAAGAAGAGTGTTGGTAAATTTCTGGAGCAGTAGGCAGACTGCCTTCCTACTGTCTTGGACCAAAGACAGCTGTTCTCTCAAAGACAATAATAACCCTCTGAATTTCTATAATTTTGATGACTTTGACAAGGAGAAATATTCAGTCACTCATGTATGAAAGTAGTATATATACCCTTCAAAACTTTTTCCTCAGAGACAAGCCAAAAAATTATCAACTAGGGTTATCATGTTGTGGTTAATTATTTGACAAGTAGCAGTTTCAGTCATTTGCGTAAATATAGAATAATGTGGAAAATTACCTTTATGCTCCAGGGGTTCTGCAAGTGATTGGTATGACGCCCTTCATATACATCTGAGGTACAGCAAGAGTGTTCGCAGCTGGTTTGCACACAATGTGCTGTTTGCTCATCCCTCGAGATTCGCAGAGTATTTACTAGAATGTCCCAGTTCAGAGGTAAGTTGATTTGATGCTTATCACTTTTATATGTCTTCTATCATTAACAAATGTAAGTTCAATTATGGCCAATAAAATAATAAAAATAATCAAAATTGACAGCGCTAAAACACTACTGACTAAATTTTTACCCCTTACGAGTTGCCTCACTTTCGATTTGCTGATGTTGAATTTCTGTGGAATCTAAAACTCTGAAAATGACAAAAACATTTTGAAAATAGTATCAGATCTCATTACCTTCAATTAGAATCAAAAGTATGAATTGATTAGATGTGAGTTTTGAGTTTGTTGTAATTCTACAAAAATGTAACATGTTTTGACATTTGCTTCAGGTGCGGAGCGCGTTTGCCAAGATAATTGTGATTCTAGCCCACTTCTCTCTACAAGACGGCCCTTGTCCACCCCCACTCGTGCAGGGACTGTATGGTTAGCTCACTCTTTTCATCTCACCACAGAGAAGTCCGTTATCAAAATATGACTAGCCTCATACATTACAATTTAACCTGATCCATACTAGCTGCAAAAAATGACTTGCAATCAAATTAAATCAGTACAATTTATTCAAAATGGAATAAGCAAATGTAACAGAATTCATAGACAAAGTGATATCCCACTATATAAAAGCTAGTAGGCACATTTTCATCTCACCCTCTCACATTTTATTTGGAGAATCAAAAGATACTTGTTCAAATTAGTGCTCGGGATGCCCTTGACTCTCAACTGTAGATACAATTACTAAAGTCTAAATCTAAAGGCGTGCAAATGGGTTGTGGTTCTGTTCATAGTCTCTTCACATATTGGTTTACTTTTACTTTGATATGTTATCCCTTCAAACCAATTACAAATATGTTGTAGGGCATGATTTCTAGGTTATTGCATAGGGTTATTAGATCTTTATATT
This sequence comes from Steromphala cineraria, assembly GCA_916613615.1. NCBI lineage: Eukaryota > Metazoa > Mollusca > Gastropoda > Trochida > Trochidae > Steromphala > Steromphala cineraria. Next base: position 9,697,560 of record OU744734.1, on the reverse strand, counting down.
TTCTGCTTGTAGCTGCTGGTCAGGCTGCAGACCCGAACGCGACCCTGAGTGATCACCTGTTGGTAGCAGTATTAGCTCTGATGAGGAAGGAAGTGTCCGAGCATGGCCGTCACCTACAGCAATACTTTCATCTCTTTCTCATGTACCTCAACCTTGGCATTCAGGAGGTTAGTGCAACAAGTCAAGTTTGAGTTGGAATTTTTTATTTTAATGGCTGAAATAATGGCTAAGTTGTGCTGAACACCAACTCCACTCAATATACAATGATATTAATACCTTTCCATCAGCATGGGTAAAGAGGTGTCAGACTTTATTCTACAGCAACAAGATGCATACTATTAATAAGCTCTTAAAATTGCTTAAGTTATTGAAAACCAATATTTTCATCATTTATCATGTTCCATTTTCATTTTTGCAACAAGATGGTGAAAAGTCATTTAGTTTTCGCTTTACTTTCCTTGTTTTTTCTTACAGAAGCAAAAGATAGTTTTAAAGCCATATCATCTTAATTGTACTCATTTAGTCTCTCACCTTACAGAAACAGCAGTTGTTGCGTCTGAATGTGCCAGCCCAGTTCATCATGGTTGCGCTAGACGAGGGTCCCGGTCCACCCATCAAGTATCAGTATGCAGAGCTCAGCAAACTCTACTCAGTTGTCTCACACTTGGTTCGATGCTGTGATGTGTCAGCACGGTGTCAGTGCTCCGTCAGTGTGAGTAGGCCTTCTTTTTGAATATCTATGTTTGTATGATTGCTTTATGTTGCTCTTTATCCATTGCTGAGGTGAGTTCTTTTTCCAGCAAAAAAACCTCTTTGTGACCTATTTCTACCTGCAGTTTCGATAAAACTGGCAATTTAAACCAAGATAACAAAAGGTTATGAAGCTGTTTAAAAGTAATGAAGCTAAGTAATGTAACATAAACAAATTATTATTGACATGATTGAGCTGAAAGAGAACTTCAAGATAAATTTATGCTAATCATCTCTGAAATGATTCAGAAAATTTTAATTTGGCACATTGAAAATGAAATAAATATACGAGAACACCGTTTACGTTATTTCATCGGACAACCCATGTTGAAAAGTAACTGGTAAGGACTGTCTTTCAATTAGACCTTTCATGCCACTAAAATCTCCTGTAATTCTTCAGAGAACCGTATTTAACAATAAAATTGTTTTGGTAGTTCAAGTAATTTCTTAAACCATGTGAATATAAACCACAGGCCCAGCCGCCACTGCCAAACCCACACGGAGACACCCACTGCACTCAGCCGCTGATGGAGATACAGGCACAGGTCGAGGAGGTGTTGTTCGGTCGCACCAGCTACGTCAAGAAACTCATCGAGGAGTGCAACAACACTGACGAGACCACTAAACTGCTCAAAGTATGTGATTGTTGACTCTTTTATCATCAGCATTGCCATCACCATCATCAATCATTCATTTTCTATGCTTCTGGTGACTGCAATACTACTGAATGAATGCTGAAACAACATACTCACTTGCTTTTCTACATCCATAAAAAAAAATAGTTGCATGTTTTGAGAGTACAATCTGAATCTTGTTTATAGGTTTGGCAAAATCATTCAGTAACAATGTCCCCATTATTTCAGTTTTGCTGTTGGGAGAACCCTCACTTCTCATCAACTGTTCTCAGCGAGCTCTTGTGGCAGGTAAGTTAATCAATCTCCTTGGATAAAGCTCTTTAAATCCCTGCAACTTAAATTCAATAAGAATTTCATTCTTTATTCTGAACTATTGTAATCTGTTGTATTAGCATAAGTCTATCAAAGCATGAATTTGAAATGCTGAACTTAGGTTTGCTGACGTTTGAATTGATGTATTTTCTGTTATCTTCTTGCAGGTTGCCTATTCCTACACATACGAGTTGAGGCCCTACTTAGATCTGTTACTACAAATGTTGTTATTAGAAGATTCCTGGCAGAATCATAGGATACACAATGCTCTCAAGGGTGAGTCACTAGAGAAAAGGCTGGGTCTGATTTAAAAGACACGTATTCCAAAGCTTTAGTATCATGCTCTGTCATGACAGACAAAGTTGAATCTGTACTTATTTTCTCGGACATCAAAATTTTATGTTATGTGTACCAATGATCTGTTTGCACTTGTCAAAGATAAGCAAGTAAGCTCAGATAATGCACCTCATTGACTTACTAATGTATCTATACTACAGGTACTCATTGCCAATGACAACATGTTAAACCCCAACTCATTCACTCACTGATTGCCCATCCTATCAATGCTTATGCAAATTTGTCGCTAAAAATGTCAAAAAATATAATGTTTATTTCAAACATATAATCATTCATGAAGAAAAGGATCAGGAACAAGTTATCCAATTTAGATTACCTTCTCCTAACCTAAAAATCTTCCATTTCTTAAGCTATTTGGAATAGTCACCATGACATGAAGTTAATTCCACTTACCGACATATTGCCATTATAAAATCACTTCTATTTAGTCGTTTAAAACTAACCCTTACTTTATGTGACTGATTTGACTTTCAGGCATCCCTGATGACCGAGACGGTCTGTTTGACACGATACAACGGTCAAAAAATCACTACCAGAAGAGGGCGTACCAGTGTATCAAGATGATGGTGGCTCTCTTTACACAGTCAGTATTCCTTTCTTCAAATTAAAGTTGAATAAGAGTAAATCCCTACTCACTCTCTGCCTCACTGAGTTTTTGTTTGATGATGATTTAGAGTTTGATGATGATTTAGCCTCCTCAATGTTATGACTTTGCAATATCTTCATATAGAATACGAATAAGAAGAAAAGGGAGATTCCTGGAGGTTAAATTCTTTTATTTGTTGTAATAGCATCTTCATAATTTATTCACCTTATGAATCTTAACTTAAAAGATAAAAAATAACAAGGCCAAATGTAAGCTAAAACAAAAAAAATACTCAAAACACATGACTTAATCTAACGTTGAAATATTTCCAGCTGTGCTCCAGCAGCCCAGATGTTGCAGAGTAACGGAGATCTCAAGCGCAAGTGGAGTGGGGCAGTCGACTGGTTAACTGATGAGCTGGAGAGGGTAAGAACCTAATATGGGTATTACTTCATACTCAAGACAAATTTAAACAGCTTTTGGTGACAGTGTGACAAAAAAACTATCTGCAATACTATTTGTCCTATTTTCAAAGCTCTTATATAGAAAATTGTATGTGATGTATCACATTTCAATCATCTTACAATAGGCAACATTATCCATGCTATGAATTTTTATTGACATCTCAATTCTTCACTATTTTATATCAACAGAGACCATATCCAGGCAATGCACAGTACACATACAACAACTGGTCACCTCCTGCCCAGTCAAATGAAACATCAAATGGGTGAGTCGTCATTGGTATTTAACTTAAGTTCCTGGTCAGCTTCAGTGTACACCTATTTTGATATTGAAATAAACATGCCATTTGTACCAGGGTATAGAATAATTATACCCCCGCTACGACGTAGTCGGGGGTATATAGCGCTCCGCGTGTCCGTCCGTGCGTCCGTCCGTCCGTCCGTCCGTGCGTCCGTCCGAAATCGTTTCCGGAGCATTACTCAAAAACTATACCACTTAGAAACTTCAAATTTGGTATGGAAGTAGCCTATATGGTGCTGTGGTGCCTTTTCGGGGTTTCAGCTCAATGGTCCAAATAATTTTTGAAATTTTGACCAAAAACGGTCTGATTTTTGGACTTTGTCTCGTTTCCGGAGCATTACTCAAAAACTATACCACTTAGAAACTTCAAATTTGGTATGGAAGTAGCCTATATGGTGCTGTGGTGCCTTTTAGGGGTTTCAGCTCAATGGTCCAAATAATTTTTGAAATTTTGACCAAAAACGGTCTGATTTTTGGACTTTGTCTCGTTTCCGGAGCATAACTGAAAAACTATACCACTTAGAAACTTCAAATTTGGTATGGAAGTAGCCTATATGGTGCTGTGGTGCCTTTTAGGGGTTTCAGCTCAATGGTCCAAATAATTTTTGAAATTTTGACCAAAAACGGTCTGATTTTTGGACTTTGTCTCGTTTCCGGAGCATAACTGAAAAACAATACCACTTAGAAACTACAAATTTGGTATGGAAGTAGCCTATAGGGTGCTGTTGTGCCTTTTAGGGGTTTCAGCTCAATGTTCTGAATAATTTTTTTTATTTTGACCAAAAACGGTCCAATTTTTGGACTTTGTGTTGTTTTCGGAGTATATATAAATACCAAATGACTTGCACACTTCAAATTTGGTATGGAAGTATACAGTCGAACCTCGGATACCCTGACAAAGATTTTTCAATCAATGTGTCTTTATTTCTTAAGAAAAATGACCCAGTTAACCGGACGATTTCCTATCCGGACAATTTTCACCTGTAACCAAAACAAGGTTCGACTGTAAGTGCTGTTGTGCCTTTTAGGGGTAATTCCAGGGTTCCCAGAATTTTATTCAAAAACTACATAGCCGGGGATGTTTTGAAGTGAAATAGTTTTTAGGGTTGCAAGATCATTGTGTTCAAAGTCATAATCATTCAACGAGTAATTTTCATAAATTTTCAAATTAATGTTACGTGAAGGCGGTCAAACTACAGGCGGGGGTATGTGAGCCGCGCTCACTTTTGCCTTGTTAGTAGAGGTTGTCTTTTCTCGGCGCTGTCGTACCTAATTACATAATAACATTAACAGATAGCTTCCTTGCATTAAAAGGATAAAACATCACTTCAATTGGCACTGCACTATGGCAGAAGAGAGTAAGAGATAAAAAGAATAAACCTTAGCTATTAAATGAGGACAGTAAAGAGTTCTAATTATTTGAATGAAAACTATATCGGATCCCTTGATCAATCCTGCAATCTGCTATCAAAAACAATTCAATCCAAAATATGGCAAAGCTACAGTTGTAAATTATCTCATCATATATTGCATTTCATGTGTTCCTAAATTTCAATTGCAAAATACACACTGTTGTTTTATTCTGCAGGTACTTCCTTGAGAGATCTCAGAGTGCTCGCATCACATTAGCCAAAGCTTATGAGTTGTGTCCAGAAGAGGTATGTATATGATTCCATTACGTATATCACCATTGTTAAATAATGGCTCAGAAAAAGCAAGAGCCAAGAAAACAATAGAGTCTTAACAAGCAAGATCTTCTCATTAGCATTATTCCTCATCTTATAGATCAATAAGACATATTCATACCTTGTTATTAGGAGTATGATGAGAATTAACCATGTATACATGCTCATTATAACTTTCAATGTTGAGATAAGGGTGTATACAATCCTGAAGATAGCATAAAAATATAAGTTAAATCAGTTATCATTGCAACTTGCATCAATTCCAGGAGCCAGAAGAAGGAGAGCTAACAGACGAACAAGAGGGGGGAAACCAGGAAGAACCAGTGCCAGGCTACTCCCCACAACAACCAGGAAACCAACAACAGCAACAGCAACAACAACAGCAACAACAACAACAACAACAACAACAACAACAGCCTCCCCAGCAGCCTCCCCAGCAGCCGGCGTCACACCAACAACCTTCCCAGCAATACGTTCAGAACAATCAGATCCACATGCAGCCGGTGGCTCACCCTGCCCAGCCCAGTAACCAGATCAACAACCAGTTGAACCAGCAGGGTCAGGTCCAGGCCCCACCCCCAGGCCAACAAGCACCTGCTCCTGAGGGTCCTGAGGTGGCGGAGGAGGGGGGAGAACGCTCCCATAGAGGGGGCAGTGAATAGACACTGAGTGGGGACTTCTGTGCAAGAAATGGATATTTCTGACTTGAAAATCATCATCTAAAGTCCTCATTTCTGCATTCATAGAGGGAAGTGAATAAACTTCTTGGTCTTCTGTGTGAAAGGAAAGTGAAATTCAATATTTCTGATATGGACTAGAAAATCATCATCTGATGTCCATAGGGGCAGTTGATAGACGCTGAGCTCTTGGTCTTGGACGGAGTGTATAGACGAAGAATCTGATTTTCTGTCTGAGAGGATATTTTGAAATTCAACTGAAAAAATCATCTGAGTCACATTTCTGCTTCAAAGTGGAATGGGTAGTAAATAGATGGATCTTTCCTTTTAGGAAAACTTTGTTCTGAAATTACAATTTGATATTGATTTCATATCGAAAATGTTAAGCATCCCGACAGTTCTTGAATCTGGGCTCATCTGCAAAGTGTTATGTTGACTTACTCATGTAACGTAAGTACAATGTTCAAATGTTGCAACTTATCAATCCAAAAAGGATCCATAGATATGGACAAGTAAAAATGTGATAAGTCAACTTGATGAAAAGAAATAAGCTCCCTTTAAGCTGTGTTAATCATTTCCGTAGAGTTCTTGCCTAGTTGATTTAAGAAAAGCTGTTGTTTGTTAGCCTTGACGATGCTCACTAAATTGCCCCAGTTTTAATCAGACCACAGTAGTTCCTCCTGTGGTTTGTTGTTTTGATATTATTAAGGGCTTTCAGTCTTGTAGTCATGTTACCGAGTGATTTGAATGATCAAATGAAGAAGTCGAGAGAGGCAATTAATGCCTTGATTTTCAGTGCTAGCTTTAGACAAACCAACACATTTTCTTGTCTTGTGCTTTGGATCAGAACATTTATCTGAAATGATACTGTTAGTTGAAATGTTAATAAGTTGTTATCTTGATTCTGGTCATTATATGTTGGATCAAATCTCCAATTCAGGAAAGGCAAACACTGAAAAAAAGTTTTGATGAAAGATATGTTCTGAACATCACTGATACCGATGTGCAGAAAAATTAGCTAATTTTTAGCTGAAGACCAAAATATTAAGTACTCTCTGTATGCAATTGTGCATAGAAATTTCTAATGAGTTCTGTATACAATTTTCTCAAACATGATCCTCCAATATAGAAGCTTTTTGCAAATGTTCAGAGTAGCAAAAGATTTAGATAAATAGAAAGATGTTGAATCAATGTGTTTAGTTGCCTTGTTATACGTTTAATGTCAAGAAATCCATGCATACTCGTAACAATGCATTTCTGAAGCAATATTTGCAAACTGTCACAAGAGTTCTTTTCTATCCTAATACATTTATTTATTATCTATTTTCAAATCTCTACAGAAAAGTTCTTTGTATCTAAATCTTTACGTATATAACACTGTAGAACAAACTAAAATATCTCACATCAACCTAGTCATGCTTTCTGCAGTGTGTTTGACCCTTGAATGATTTTCAGTAAACTTCAATTCAGAATTCACATGCATAGATAATTGAATTTTCTGATAGTAACAGTTTTGTGGCGAAATTTATGGGAGTTTTGTTGCTCAACCTTGCTTTTGAACCAAACAATGCTTCTGCAAAGTGTTCGACTTTGGTCAAATCATTGTCTTGCTATCAATATCACCTAAGTTAGCAATTCCTTTTAGTCACTGGCATTCAAAATGAGGCAACATCGACCATGTAGTGTAGTTTACTGTTTAGTAAGAAAGCTTCAAGTTGTGAAGAAAGACTTAATTGTTCAAAAGGTCAAGAAATTAACCTCTTGTAGATTTGCTGGTGCTAACAAATTATTTGCTAGTTGCTGAAGTGATCTAGTCACACACAAATTATTAGTGGTTGAACTAAAATTTTATCTATTCATTGTTCAATGTGCAGTTTGTTATGCAATACTTTAGATCCAATTTCAAGATACCCTGTTTATGTTAAAGAACAAATCATTTTTTAACCGGATGTAGAAGTTTTCTTTGTCATGAAGTATACGCATTCTTTCTTCTTAAGTTATCTTCAAACTTGTATCTTCACTCTTTCCCGACTATCAGACTACACTCTGTCTCTCAAGTTCATGTGACAAGGACATATGCAGTATTGTATGGAAAACAGGATGCAAGTGAAGGCATTGTTGTATTGCCAAAACATATCTTGCTACCCAGTGTACCAAAGTATGTTGATGTTAGTGTTGATTAACTGTTACCATATTTGGTAATATAACTCAATCAGCAGTAAGACCCTTCAATTATGCCTCCTGTTCTCGAAACATTTTGAACTAAGATCTCCTTCCCATATATGTTTATGGATATTTATAGATTTGGTCTACAAACGTTTCCTGAATATGAAGCTGGAAGGGCTCCAACTGTATATAATGAGTCATCTGTGCCTCCTATTCAGAAAACAAACCATCTGAAATGTTTCTGTTTTAGTGGTAAAGCATCTGTTCGACAGACATCTCCTTACTAGGAGGTCAGAGTTTAGAAGTGTATATATGGAGTTGTCTCTCTTATTCTTATTCTTGAAACAATTCTTACGCTTATTTCTTTGATCTATAACATTTCCTGAATAGGTTGCCAGGAGGCTTTCAAGTATGTATTGAAGTTTCATCATCTGAGCCTTGCAGTTTAATCCTTTATACACACCTAAACTGTAAGCTTCTACAAGATCTATATGTCTACAAGTTTCTGAATAGGAGGCACGGAAAGTCGCTTGTGTATATATTGAATCAATGTTGTAAGTTATGACTTGTGTGTTAGCGTATGCACGCTGTTTGCCATCTGTGATTGACAGCCTCCATTGTATAGCGGTGAACATGATGAATGCAAGTATTTATTGATGCTGAGTGATAAAATCCTGCTAATAGCAATGCCTCAACTGTGTTTTTTTGATAATGTGTATTCCCCCAACATGCAGGTATTGTTTAATATTGGAATGGATTTGCTAGAAGATCCCCGACTACCAACTGTCTGTGCTTAGAATTATTGTTGACTTCAACATAACTTGCTTAAGATGTTTACTTACATAATGCATATCTTATAAAATTTTATTCACGTTACGTCAGGATTTGGATAGTTTGATGATAACCTTTTCGACAAAATTTTAACAAGCCCCTTTTACTTGAGTAGAAGATAAATTTAAGAGATGTGAAGAATGGGTTTTGAAAATGAAGACATGCATGGATGAGACAGTGATGCACGCTACGAACAAAATTATGGAATCAAAATGGTATGAAGAGAAAGAGAGGTTATGCTATCAGCATGTTTTGTGTGTGAGATTTACCTAATATATCTTGCTTATCTAAAACCCTTGTAGAAGTTGATTAAGCTATTCAACATTCTCCAAAACCAGCATCTATTCAGTATGTGGGTTTTGCAGTTTTCCTAACCAGCATCCATTTATACGTTGGATTTGCCGATTTCTTTATCCAACCAACACAAACTTTGCCTTTCTGTGTATGAATGGAGCAGCATATTTGTGATATTGTATGTAGTACTAAAATAGAGTGTACAGATTGTAAATATGCCAAATAAGGGCCTGCACATTTCAGTAAATGAGTAAGACGTAAATGTATGTAGATATGGGTCGCTCAGAACACCCGATTATTTTGTTATTTGTTTATCTGCAAGTTATGTATATTGTATTGCAACTTGTGAGACTGTCGGATGTACATTTGCTAGCTGTTTGATATTCTTCGCATTATGACAGTGCTGTTTGTTTGCAAGTGCTGATCTTCTGTATCTAATTACGATGTTGCTGATTCTATGTTGATTTTCAAGTTTTTGTATCATTTTAATAAGAAAGGCTCCCCCTAATTGCCGAAACTTTCATGTTTTTCTAATAAGGATGACAACTGATATTGACCCTGCATGAGATTTAAGGTTTTGCTTTACACACATTACTATTTGTGTATTCTAAGACTCGTTATTGACATGAAAACAATTGTTTCTGCCCGATGAAGTTTTATACACTTTTCATTGTACTTAAATGTGGATGTGGCATTTAACTAACCAATTTCATTTGTTTCTGAATTATTACTTGTGTTAAATATTGCAAACAGCTTTGAATCTCCTGATCGGAACAATTTTACTTAGATAATTTTTGCTTAAGCGCAATTTTCATAATAGTCAAATAATTTTGTTTATGATATCTACATCAAATGTCGTCATTTCATCAGACTATCAACCAGTATTGGTGTATTGTCATCTTAATAATTGTGTGCGAAACAGAATTTACAGCTGGGAGACACTTTGGAAGCTAAAGAAGTATCAGGGTGAACTAATGATGAGCAAGATTTGAAGACTTTATTCCAAGTGCCATATTGTTTAATCCATGCATAATAATGCACCTAATAAGGGTTGATCTCTGAGGAGACAACACACACAAACTGTTACATCCTAGGGCCATGAAAGTATTTATTTGCCAGACATTGCTATTAGGGGGAACCTTCAACTTTTGATGCCAGTTATGTTAAAGTTTCTTGATATGTGAAGCAGTTCAACTCCACACTTGCCCACAATGTTGATTTTTGTCATGTTTTCAGTGCTAAGGAGTTGTTCTGCTCTTGATTTGTTTTCCAGCAGTGCTCTGCTTATGCAAGCAATGCATTCCTGTGCTTTGTACGTTGATTGAGGGATACACAACTCCAAGTTGGTTGACAAGCATTGTAAATACTGTCAGTTTGTGTGAATGGCCTATAGAAGATGCTATTCTCACTCCTCGATCAAAATGGAACCTTCCTATGGTATTGGATCTTCCATTCTTGTCGAGGGGTAGGGTATGTGAGTGTCTCCTGCTTTCTGCATGGAGATGATGCTGTAAATGGCTCTAGAGCAACCTGTCACCCCTCTAACAAACAAATGGAATGTACCTGCTATTTAAAGTCAGTGCTCCCATTTGTTTCCAGGGGATATCGATGGATTGTGTCAAAAAGACTGAAGATCTAATGCTTTCTGGAACCATATGCGTATGTTTACAACTGTGTAAATCATAATATTTTCACAATTAGCTTAAATTATTTTATAAAAAAATTCCAACTGCATTGACATAATGTTGTGCACAGTGTTTGACTTTGTACAGAAACAAAAAAACAATAAATTAATTAGAATTATCATCAGTGTCCGATTTATGTTTTGTAAATAAAAGGCTTCCATGTTATCATGCTATACACTTTGAAGGTTGAAATACACTGTCAAATTTACAGTGGTATATTTTGCTATCATGTCTGGTACTGGTTTGAGGGGATGTAACAAAGTTGACAGTAAGAAGTTCCCCAAAAGATGGTACAAAATAACTACTTGTTAGCTTGGTCTAGTTGATCTTGCACACCAGTACTAATAGGATTGAAGCTCTAAATTTCATATAGGAGACTTTGCAATTTAAGACTTGAATTGCAGGACAAATTTAGCATGAAATAGAATCTGTTTATAGTGATGAAAGCTTATCCTGAAACTTTAAGTAGTTAAAGGGAATTTCCAAACCAGTTACATGTCCCTCAAAGATGGTCAAAGAGGTTTGAGCCCTACATGATGACTTGAACAACCATTGGAAAGATAAGATACTAGTTCAGGAAGATGTGTGAGCTTATGTGCGAGGTGGATGTGAGGTTTGGCAGTGAAAGAAACATGAATCATTATCAACTGCACTTGTCCAAAGTATTTGTACTCTGGGAATCTTGCTAACTGACTGGTCTTCAAAGACAAACGTTAAGTCGATGGTACATGTCACATCAGGCATTTGCGTTTCTTGAGCAGGACAAAGAGGATTTTTCTGACCTCGTGTATGAATGTTGAATATTTATATGATCCTCCAACTTGAATAAAAACAATGGAAACATGCCATGTCATCATCTCTGAAAAATGCCACCTGAGACCACACATTAGGCTGACAATGCATCATCCAATACCTTTCAAGCAGCTGCTGTGGAAGGCAGAGCTTTTAAATCTTGCCCTATCGTCCCTATTCACCTGACTTCTTGTTCCCAAAGATTAATAACCTACATTAGCTCCGCTTGGGCAAAATTTCAGCCATTAGTGGCGTGCTAAGGACAGATCATGAATGGGGTCAAGGTTTTGTTTTCTGTTTAACCAAGGGTCTTCTATTTAAATGATCTGGAAAATGACAACAAACGGAAAATGTGCTTGACAAGTGTGGACTAGGTAGAGAAGTCATATAATATTAACAAGCAAGCAACATTAAACGTCTTATTAGATACATCTTGATGATAGTGAAGACTCTCGTAAACCTCAATATCGGCTTTAATATACCTTGCAATGCAAATTAATTAGCAAGGGGTGAATAAAAATATGCATTCCTTGCTAAGTGACTTCACGGTTAAAGCGTAAAGAATACAACAGGTGAAACTTAAAATCACTGCTAACGATCGAGCCACTAATGACTATGCTTAAATTAAGGGTCAAAGATAACTCCTCTATATAAACTCAATTTGTACTACCGATTCTCTCACGCTAGAGACCTGGTTTCGAATCCCGTTGGAGAAACCAAACCTTTGTCACTTCCATCTCATCTTGGGTTGTGTCTTTGGCCAAGGCACTTCATCCACGTTGCACTCAGTCCACCCAGCTGTTAAACTTGGTACCTAAAAACTGGATGTACGGAACTACGTGGTCGTCATTAGCGATAATCGTGTGTAAGCATAATCGAAACATTCCATTTTCCATACCGTTATCTAAAAACATTATCATACCCGTACCCAAATCCTAAGTCAAATCCTCAACTGTAAACCCTTAAACTGACCCTATGTCCTAAGCTTTAAATCTGACCTTATCCAAACGAGACAGTCGGTTCAACTTGTGTGACTTGCGTAGAATGCAAGCCTAAGACAAGGAAGATTAACTCTATATGTCCATATCATTTGTATAAGTTCTTCACATGTACATAATTTTTTTCAACTTCATGAATTATATATTACATTATAAACTTATTTATTGTATATTGTGTATCATGTTTATCTGCATATGCCGCCGCCAGCGGTCTGAGTGTAAATACAGTTCAGTTCAGAAGATTAACTTTGCGTGGTATGCATTTTGAATATAAGTGGGAATCACTGTGAACACACCTTAATGAAATACTTGCAAGGAACACGCAAACTTTGAGCAGGCGGTTTATAAGGAGAGATTATCTTCAACATGTTCAAAGTTAAACACGTTGCATTAATTGGTTTTCTGGTGAACAGTTATATAAACAAAGTTTGCCTGACCAAGGTATGTAATTAAATTGATTTATTTATAACATGACGCGGGAGTTTAAAATTTAAATCTGTTCCTATTTGTTAGCATTGGTGAATGTTGTTTTAGCTCATCTGGCCTGTAAGGCCCGATGGGTTAATGGCATGGTGTTCGGCGTCCGTCCATCCGTCCATCCGTCCATCCGTCCGTAAACTTTGTGGAAATTCGACTTCTTCTCCAGAACCATAAGGCCTAGAAAACTGAAACTTGGTGTACAGACTCCTTGACTAGTGAAGATTATAAATTTTAGCTTTGGTGGCCCTGTGAGCCCTAATAAGGGCCACAGGGGCCACACCCTTAAACCTATTTTCATCTTCTTCTCCAGAAGCATAAGGCCTAGAAAGCTCAAACTTTGTGTACAGACTCCTTTGCTAGTGAGGATTATGAATTGTAGCTTTTGTGGCCCTGTGACCCCTAATAAGGGCAACAGCGGCAACACCCTTAAAACCCTTTGTTCATCTTCTCCAGAACCATAAGGCCTAGAAAGCTGAAACTTTGTGTGTAGACCCCTAATTTAGATAAGGAGGATTCTAAATTGTACGTTTGATGGCCTGAGGTCCCTACTCACGTTTGACAATTCTAAATCAAAATTGTTATGAAGCTTGATAAGCTACAGAGCTAATGGCTCTATTTTTTTCAGGAAGACGGGGTCTTTTGGATGATGGACTTCTTAATGATTACATTTGTTTTCTTTGTTCAAAGACTAGAAATGAGGAAACATATTTTCTCGTTCACATCATGTTACACAATGCATTAGGGAATTGACAAAAATAATGATAAGCAAAAACGTTTGATATCGCTAATATACCAATCCAGAATAGTTGAAATTTGCATTACCCATGCAGTATCGCATAGATGACAAAATCAGAATATCTTAAAGACTTTCGTTTCCATACAACGCTTCAATCGTGCTATTCTTTAATAAATAATGATAGTAAACCGAAATGTCAGTATGACTTGCTATTCCACTTTGCCAGATGAACGCATATAACCAACATTACCTGACCAGAGTTATCTAATTACTTTAATGAATTACTAATGTTGTTCGAAGGCAGCCTTAATTTCCCAAGGTGACAATAAAACGAAATACTTCAGTAAACTTTAAAGGATAATCATTATTTATTTAGACAGAAGAATGACTGTAAATGTTACTCCTCAAGTGTGGAAACTGCAACATTTATGGATGATCGACTTAATTATTTCACAATAGAAACGCTTTGGTATAGATCTGTATAGATCTATAAACTTATGTGTGCATATTTATCATACTGGTACATTAACATCAAGGTTTTCTTATCTCTTGGGATTTGGCCTTTCTTGAAGACACCCTAAGTACTGACCCCTTAACTTATGATACGTCTAAAAAGGTTTTTATTTCAAGGCGAATCAAGATTTGTTTGTAAACATCTCAATCTTACATATATGGTTCTCGGAAATGTAAACAATCCATATGGTTAGCGCCATTACTTATTAATGCGGTGTCATGTATCAACATCGAGTCAGAATTCAGAAACCAACATCATGCAGTACCCGGCAATCAAACCTACTACAATGTCCACGCTAATAAACTGTCTAGACTACCACAAAAACTACTTAATTATCTAGGGAAATACTAATAAAATGGTTTTGGGGGCTTATGTATCGATTACTCGGCAAATGTATGTAATTACCACAGACGTTGAAACAACTACAAAACTGTATAGACAATCACAACACATAGACTATCACCTTCAAAACTACCAAACCACCCAAACTACAAAATTACCAACACAACAAGACCATTATTGTATTAAGACTACCAAACTAACAGCAAACAATAACAACTAACTACCAAACATCAAAACTGCCAAACCTTAAAAACTACCACACCACCAAGACAACAAAACATCAAGACTACCAAACCATCATAACTACCAAACCATTAATGCTACAAAACCATTTAGACTACAACAACATATACCCTTGCCATTTAGACCTTTAATATTTTTCAAGCTTTCATGTTTTAAGTTTGGGCCATTAGGATTATTATCTAAATGTTTGAAAGAGGGGATTATGGATATTTCGGAACTGTTTTAAGAGGTAAAAGCAATAATGAACAAGACAAATAGCATAATTTGACTTGAAGGAGAATTAATATTCATTTTAGTACAAGATATCGACCATCTAGTTCTTAAATCATATCCAAGTGAAAATGAACAGATGTTCTATAACCTTTAGATTTAGAGTACCTTTGATCAATCACAAATTGCGTCGCATATTTTACACCAATCAATAACAGAAAAAACACAAACAAAGTATGATCGCTGCAAATGGCTTTAGAACACAGCTCTCTGTTCTTATGGTTTCTGACATTAAGGTTCATAATAACTTTGTAACACTTAAGTATAATTGACCATGGCATTAGGTGGAGAAATAAGTATCTAAAATAGTTCCAATGCTAAGGTAACCGATCAATGGCTATCAATCAACCTCGTTTGGAACGCAAAGTGGAATTGTGAAAGACCCGGGATGTAGATCGGAAGTGACGTCATCTTGTCCATCATCGTCACAGGAAGACATTATGGTTATGCCAAACGGTTTCCTGAAGTTGTTGAAATTATTTCACACTCAACGGACGACTTGGCAGAAATAAGACCAGATCAATATAAGCATCATTCCTGAACACAAATACTGGATTGATCGAGTACGTTTGTTCTTAGAATAAAAATCCTTTACGATCATTATTTGTTCTTTCCATAAATATAAAAGTGTTTGGTAACGTTTCATGCCCTATGAATAAATGTACTGAAATGTTCTAACGAAGCATGGATTACTTATTTTTTTCAGAGAGGTTTGTTAGTGAGGAAGGAACAGTCTTTCCTTATCTATCAAACGCTTTGCATCATTCTTAAAAACAATACAGATAGAACAGGGAGATTGGTACAAGTTCAGAAACTAACAAATCTTAAACCGATAAAAAGATGTGCTCAGTCAATGGGATGAAATGTGCGAAATAAAAGGAACAGACAAGTACAATAACTAAACATTCGTTTGTTAGACTTATGATCGCCACAATAATGTAAATTCGCTTCAAATAATTTATACTAACAGACATATCATATCAATTGAATACGATGGTCGGTAAACATCGTGACAGTACATAGTCAGTTCATAATAGAAACTTGACAAAATTATTTAGATACGCTCAATCAATCGGGTGAAATGTGCGAAATAAAAGCACATACTGTTCAGTCTTTCGTCACAATGTAGATTTTTCTTGCCTAAAACGTACTATAAATTTGTCACTGTTACTCTATCGACAGGTATATCAAGTTAAACTATTCATATAAGATCAGATGGATAACTCAAATAGGAGTGATACATTATAAAAGTACCACAAAATAAGTTCAAAGTTCAGAATTGTCTTTGGTATTCTTCCTCAACTCCTTGATAAGATTAACATTGCAAATCATTTCAATGCAGTTTAGTCACCCTTCCATGCATATGATTGTGCTTGTTATGTCATGAGTTGTTACCTAGTGGAATATTTCAATTGAATTACATTTAAAAAAAGATTTTAACGAGTTATATTCATTATCTAAGTATATGCTACCGATTTAGCGTGTATGTAAAGTTGTCGAGTAAAATGAAACTAGGACTTTCAAGATAAAATCTCAAATTACAAAGACTTTCTAAGATATTATGGACGACCTGTCTCTCATGATTATGACTATTCATACACTATAAAACACATCAAGGAAATTTAAAAAGTCCATGCATATCTATCCCCAACAGTTTTGATGGAACAAAAAATCAAATAATCAACGAAAAGAGGATTAACATTTATCTAACATTTTTAATAAATTCTATAACACAACTGCTCGTCTGAAGTTAATTGTTTCAGACAGTTTCAGGACAAAGTTTTATTGATTATCATTTTCTGTAGAGATTTCTAAGCCGCTGTAGAGCAATGGCTTTGTTTTATCAAGGTGGGGCTGGAAACGAATTTTGTGTTGTAAAAATTGTCAAGAATATCTTAATCGATGAAGTCTAAACGCCAGAGGAGTATATGCTGAGAATGTTATTGCTTGGTATAACTTGTGTAAATCGTTTGTGAAAGATGTTTTAAATATTTCGAGGTAACCCAAACCTGAACTGCTATTTTCCCTTCCTTAAAAATTCTCCCAAATAGTAGATCACAGCTACAACGAAACATGACGATCGGGCAATCACGCGGTGACTATCTGATGCTGATAGGATTTATCTCCATTTTGACATCAATGGAGGACGATGTTATTTATAAGTTGTTATTGTTTATAAAGCATGGTACGGAATAAAGACAGAACTACTTAGATACTGATTCTTAGATCAAGATTAAGATTATTTTCCAGAATCTTGTGTAGAGCAATATGATTGTGAATATGAATGTGGTTATCGTTGTACTCAGGATACAAATCTGAAATTGTTTTATTATATTATACAATTTTGTATACATGTATATACTTTGAACTGTATATGGGCCAGAGGCCTCAAGTACAATAAACACTCTTTGACTTTGACTTTGATGCAAGATTATATGGACAATCTAATATCAGTAAATAATGATCCAGTAGATAGACAACATAGTGAACAGTGGCATGTCACTGCCAAAGGCGAACATATATTTCCTACAATTGGATAATTTTCTATGTTTGAATGTTTTCTGTCATGCAGATTTCTTTCCATATGCTATGCAAGATTTTATAACATTTCACGTATCTTTGAAACCTTAGTTATACTATAGATTCTAGCAATCCCTTTAAAACTAACATGGTTATGAGCCAATTGCACCAAAGCCCGTAAGATCATGCGCATGGACGCTCATATCTACATTTAAAGCTTTAACAATCTGCACAGAATGTCCACGGCTGATATATGTCGCAGAATGATTATGAGCGTCATGAGTTCTTATTAATTAAGCCGATTAGCTCGTTCCTTATATCCAACGCTTAGAAACCCGCATGTTAGCTGGGCACCAGACCGTAAGACTGCCACTGCTTTACATCGAGCTTTACTCCACGGCGCTTGGCTAAAGGTCTGCAAACGCTGGTTGTACCAATCCCTGGTCAGGCCTTTGCTTTAGTTCAGGCTTGTACGACCAGTTGCGAACGTGTCCTCTACACCTGTGTTAAATGGACAAGGGTTTAACAATGCTACAGTGGTATTCTTGTGGCGTTTAGTGTTTCTTATGTAGCCAGTAACGTCCTTGACAAAGATACAATAGCAAGAACACTTGATATACATGCTCACAGTGGCGGGTATCGGGTTTTGTCGAGATATCCACGTGGAACATCATTGGGCTGTGTTCTGAACCGTGTGCGGAGTGTTGCGTGTGGAGATCTTTAACTTAGATCTCAGCTCCACACAGCGCAGTTCTCACACACGGAACGGTTGGAGACAATTCGCCTGGCCCAACCTAGTGATTGTTTATTTGTTCTTAACGACGTCAAGGAATTCTGATTGTTGTACACAAACGCACTGCTTGGAGTTGACGGGACCAAAATACAGTTTTGAAAACAATCACGTAACAAAAACTTTATAACAGGATCGGATTAAGAGTATAACACCAACCAAGAATCAAACAACGAGGTGTGATTTACAATGATTAGGACTAGATAGTATTAATAGGTACTTCCAAGAACAACTCGACCTTTATGTGAATGTCTTGCCAATGGAAGAAAGCCATGAAGGTGGACGGATAGGACCTTACAGTAGAACCTTTAATCTGTAGCTTGTCCTTAACTTCTACCAGGACTACAAACTACCAGGAACAAGTGTTAGTACACGAACTATGCCGTCCATGTATGAGCGTGTTGTTGCTGTGGTTGACAGACCTCCAGACCTCAGGACCGACTTCGAATGTCAGGAATTTGTTCCGTGGTTCAGGAACAAGGCGACGTTGTTCAAGTCTGTCAAGCCAGGTGAGCAGCATTGAAACGGGTGTAACAATGGTTGAGTCAAAGAAGGTCATTTAACCTTTCTCGTTTTGTTATCAATGAATTTCTACCATCAAAATCATTAATTTGACTAAATCGGTTATGCTTTGAAAGAAATAAACCGTTAAAGTTTTCACTATTCGTTGATGTAAGTTACACTTTGTTGTTTTGTAATATCAATACAATAACCAATAAATGTAATTATCTATATCAAATAAACTTCGCCAAAAGGCATTTCTAGTTGTAGATTTGAAGACAAATATATGGAAAGTCGACCTCTTTGTTGCAATGATAAGACGTTTCGGTGAAGAAAATTTTTTTGGTGCAATTTTGTTTAAAAAATTATAGATCTTTCATCTATATGTTTTTATTCATGTTTTACTATGTCAAATGAAATCAATGTTCTTAATGTTGTAAGCATTTTCAGTTATCATCGATCAGTTGACAATGAAAAATCAGCTAAGACCTTCAGGCGAGGGACATTCAATTCTCATAACACTCTCATATCTCAAAATTTAGCTGAATTATTCATTTCAACAAAAGGTCATTTGTCTTGGTATGCTTAGATGATAAGAATGATACTGTAAAAACCCTAAAGCAAAAAAAAAACTGAGTTATAAAACACGGAAGAAACGCAATCTTAGATTTATAATTTAACAATTTAATCGATTCTTTTTACAATCGTACATTTCATTGATGTGAACTGAGCAATGATACGAAAAGGGCGTTCAACTTTTAACCGACTTATTTTTATATCTAAATATTTTATATAGCTTTTGTAGTGATAAAATCATCCAAATATATTCAGATCGGCAGTACTTTACTACTTTGATAGAGTGTGATTTACCAACCTTTGAATAACCGTGGCGCTTAAATTGGTTAAAATAATGTCAATATATACACTTATTTATAACCTTTATGCCTTGTTCTATTTACATATTATGACAGAACAAAACTGAACCAAACGCATAATCGAACCTTTTTTGGGGTTTTGCTTTTAATATGATGGCAGGTGCTACGAACTATTACATATTGATATGAATAAAGATTTTTCGTAATTATATGAATACATATAAACATAGGATAACATTATTTAAGCACACAACTCTTTACCGAAATATTTTTAGTTGATAGTAGATATACAACCAACAACAAAATTGGGATAGGAGATACAAGCATTTGATTGGTTGAAAATATCAAGTATCAAATGTGAAAATAATAATGTACAATTGTCTTTGTTGTTACATAAAGTCAAATAAAATCGGATGATACATTAAAGAGATTATCTACAAAATATAAACAAACATATTAAAAAAGATAATATCATTAGAGTATCACAGATCGTTTATTAACTAAATACTTAACCCCATTATTCATTACATTACATTTTATGTTGCTCAGGCATTGAGGACACTGTTTGTTTGAGGACAATAGTTAATAGGCGTAAAAGGCGTCCCTCTGACGCCATTGAGGCGCCATTATCGTGCAGATATATGCATTAACACACCTTTGGTAACATTGGACTTATGACGTCATATCTCCATAACGTCCTTTTATGTAACTTGGGATACATAGGAGAAAATAAACTTCTATTGGAGATATCAAATAAATGATTTATATCACTTCGATAAATATCATAAAGAATGATTGTTGAATTAACAAGAAAATTGACAACTGATAGATTCTGAAATGGTTTTCAGATAAGAGATTTGTCGGATTGACAACAAAATCGATTGGAGAAATATTTGTGTATAACGATAGAGAGGAGATTGGAGAAAAGCCGAGTGAATGGAAATATTTTTTTTTATTTAAGAACTATTCCTTGTTTTAAATTTCATGTCTTCGTTTTATAGGCATTTACAAAACTGTTCCAGATTTCTTTAAAAAAAACACCCATTAACGTTTATGGTAAAATCTTGTGTATATATGCTACAACCATCAGAGAATCATCGCATGCTTGGTGACGACTTATTGTACCAATAATGCATTTTATTTGACATAAATCGTCGTCATAGAAAATCATTCAAAATTTGATAAAGCCTTGACCTGAGGCCCATTTAAATATAAATTAAATATTTATCGATGTTTGTGGTAAATGATAACTTGAATAACAATGATGTATGAAAAAACTGATAACTAAATACCAACGATCAAATAACCAATCAAAACAGGGCCAGCGTTTGAATATTCTGACATAAAATGACACTGAACACACGTACCTTAATCTTTCGTCAATTTGTGCAAAGTCATTAAATACATTAATATTATAATGAACTATTTTGATTTTTTTTGTACTATTAATTTAATTTATCATTTATTCATGAAGACATTAAAGGGGGACATTACGTAAACTACCAAAACGTGATTAGTGATTGTAATCCAGCCCCCAACACATAGAGCGTCTTTGTCCTTAAGTCTCTGGATTAGTTCTAGTAAGTTCAAGGATCATTACACAGACCTCGCTACATTGCAGTGTATATCAACTCCGTGTATGCTCCTGTAACTCCTTATATGTAAATGTACACCTGATATTTATACTGAGGGAATCAAATAAGGGAACTAATTAATTGGATTACTTCTAAGGACATTTCGAATAGTTGATGTTAACCAAGCGTCAAAATAACAATATGTTCATTGTATTTGTTGACAATTCTATTGGTTGAAAAAAAATAGATAGAATTTGTTTGATTTAATCTCACAAAGATATATGTAAAATTTGTTTTCTCATTATTTGGTTCGAAACATTTTCCAAAATAAATATTGATGTTTAAATTGTATACCAAAGGATTATCTTCATACATCAATCCGATCATGCGAGTAAGAAGAAATATTTAAGAATAAAGCAAAGATCACTGGCGATCATTTTTATGTGAACACTTTTATCATTGAAAGTAAGGAAATGTTTCTCATAGCTTAATTTAACATGGCATGTTCGTTCGTCTCTGATTCAAAAACATTGTCTTGCTATTGGTAATACATATTTTCGTATCCATAACATCATAACATTGTGCCACTATCCCTTAAAAAACATTAACGTGTTATTTGATGAATTTTAATAACACTGAACATCATTGAAGTTTTTTTATCGAACCTGTTTAACGAACTCCATGTTAAATGCTTTCTGTTACAATGACATTTGCAATCTGAGGTTTCAAATGGTGACAATGAATATGTGAATATGTAGAGTAAGCAATCTCTCTGACGGTAAATTTGGTGTTTTCTTTTTTGTTTCTAAAGAACATCTTCACCCTTTTCACAAAACAATTATGACTCATTGTGTTAATATTCAAGTATCGAAACATGTTAAAGTAAGTGATGCCCAACTTTATGATATCGTTTGCTCAGCTCAAATACAATATAAGGTAATAGATGCATTATCTTCGTAAATCCGATAAGAAGGCTCAGATCCCGACCATCTGACCCACACCTTCAATGATAGCCTTTTTATACAAACCAATTTACATTGATATGCCTTGACATTGTGACTTTTGATATGCTTCGTATTTCTGAAATGCCACTTGACTTTCAGTTACACATGTAAGTCTGTTAATCACTGTTGCTTATACAAGATTTGTTGTGAAGACGAATGCAAAACCAGAGGTTTATTGGTTGCTACCATAAAAATAATGCAGGTAAAACATATCTTGTGGTTCAAAATTTACAATAATTAAAGTCTTATAAAATGTTCTGCTTTGGTCGTAAATTTGTGTTGCGCTTTTCTTAATTAAATTTAACTAAACCCCTTAATTGTGAACTTTCTTACCTGCCTACGTGATTATCAAATGGTGTAGAT
Source organism: Steromphala cineraria (assembly GCA_916613615.1). Taxonomy (NCBI): domain Eukaryota; kingdom Metazoa; phylum Mollusca; class Gastropoda; order Trochida; family Trochidae; genus Steromphala; species Steromphala cineraria. The sequence goes on along the minus strand of OU744734.1, from coordinate 9,674,815 downwards.
AGAGGGATAAAGTAGCGATATTCATTTTATAACATATCTAGTAAATACATTTTGTGTCAAACAGAACGCACGATATGCTGAATCTGAGAAATGAACCAGTTTTAACTAACCGTTTCGGTCATTGCAAAATAACTTTTAGAAGGAGGATTTTTATATCTTGTATGACTTTTTCTAACAGAACGACTTGGAACAACTAGAAAATATCAGGATGTCAACCTCAGCTACAAAGTGTCCGCCTAACTAGTTTCAAATCTCAGGTATAATGCTTTAGCAAATAGGATCAAGCTGTTATGAAACATTATTACAAAATCTCTTAAATATTTACAATTTAGTGTTAAGTAATGATTTGTTTCATTTGCTAAGCTTTATGATTGTATCTCTATGTCCCTTTTTCCATGTTTCGTCTTCTTCTGTCTTGGTCTGTCTGTCTCCGTCTCTGCCTGTCCGTGTCTGTGTCTCTCTACTTCATGGTATGAACTGTGAACAGCATGTGGAGTACATATGTCCGACTATGGTTAACATGAGCAGCTATGACCCAAGCTCTACCTCTCTATGGTGAACCTGTCAAGAAGTTTAGATCACTACTGTACTTCTACCAAGTTGAACAAAGAAAGGATTAAGTTATGACATTGCACATAAGAGAACCATTGACATTGGTAGGGCGTTCTGTCTCATATAACACATAGGGACCCTCTCAGCCATGCAGCATTAATTATCCATAGCTCTGACCATCACAATAACACCACTTGACCTGTGGAACTGTTTAGTGGCTAGCTGGTATAAGACAATAACTTATACTCAAACACTGAACAATCGTACATGTCATCAAGGACCTTCTATGTGTAATCAAGCACATTTGATGTAGTTAAACTGTCAAGTGATTTCCTTTCAACATTGTTGTGTTCATTTAGAACTAGTAGTATCTCTTTTTTATTGGTATACAAGTTGTGAAATTGCTTTACTGAATTCTATATCATTTATGCCTTTATATTTTAATTTTGTATTTGTTTCACGTCCATAAATATATAAAAATTATTCCATGTTTAAAAAAAAGGATGATAAAATGGTAACCATTTAGCAAAGGGCATATTTGGTTTATCTATCAAACGACCTCTATGCAACCTTATATGACTACAATTGAACGATTATGCAAGCACGAACAAACAAGGGTCAATAGCCTAAACCAGATCAAGCACGAATGATATGTAGTAGAATTGAAGTGTTTGTATTTATTCCGTTTTGTTGTGAGTCCTATTCATAACGTATTAATTCGAATGTTACGGCGAAGTGTGTATTGGTGTTATATGGTAATATAGCTTTGCTTTACTAAAGGAAGTATCCTTTATGCAGTTTCTTAACATGAACTAAATGGCTCATCTAACAATTTATGAATCAATGGTCATACATCTTATTGCAAAATGAAATGCCAAAATTCATCTTATGGACTCATTTTGGTGCCTGAAATAGACCTTCTTACCATTTCTGTTGTCTGTCCAGACCTTAGAGCAAAGATATTCAATTGACGACCAACCAAGTCTAGAAAAGTATAGCATTGGTCTAGATAAGCCAGCTTTAGGAAGTTAAGCATTCTTTTGGCTAATTTTTGTTATAATACATGGTTTGATCGTAAGGTATCATAAGGTGCTTGAAATAGACTATCCAACCGTTTAGGTAGAGCAAAAATATTCAATTAACGACCAACCCAGTCTCGAAAAGAATAGCAGTCTAGATAAGACAGCTCTAAGAATTTTTAAAATATTGCAATATTGTAAAACATATTTCTGAGATTAAAGCTTTTTTACCATTTGAGATGCCTTCGTCTCTTCACCAGTAAGTTATTCCGTACTGTCCATTGGAACAATTTAAGAAATTAATGGGATATATTTATCGTAGAATTTCATTGTGGTTTTCTTCATCACTCATCCCCTGGTACGGTAAACTGTCAGATCTCAGCGTCTTCTACCTGACATAGTTAAATAATGATATGGTTATCCACTTTCTCATGTTTTCATGTTAATGTGTACGTAGCACGAGTAATTCACGGATAAGCCAGATATATGTGTCACTTACATCACATGCCTATTTGATGGTAACGGAAAGGATATCATGCATGTCATTGTATTTAATGTCCTGTAATCATTACTGAATCGAAGTCAATGGTGCAGAAGAAGCATTCAAATTTAAACATATTTCTTTTCTTTCTGCAAAGCATTTTATGAATTTATAATCGAAGCCTTCATGACAAAAAAACAACCAAGCTCTATCCATCATCAATAAACCATATTATCATTTTGGTTTCAAAGATGCTTAGAACTCAAGTATTGCATTAACATACTTACACCTCAACCATTGTATCAAAGTATTTGTCAACAACCTGTCAGTTTTAAAATGATCTTTGTATTTGAACTAAGGATACTGTTACTACGTGGAACATTCTTGTTATGTCGACAACAGCCTTTTTGTCAGGATTAACCTTCTTTTGTTGAAACACGTGATCCCACTCCCTGTAATAATCCAATCCAACTGTATATTGAGCAATGCCGTGTAACGTGTTCTAGCCAAACATGTGCCACCTACTCTTGCAGATTAACAAGTAAGCCCTAAACCCGATAGAGTATCATCAACTTGTCTGAAAAGAATACATCATATGAAAAGAATCAAATAATTTATCAATAAACATATTTTAAAGTAACAAGACAATGCCCACAAACTAATGTTAACATCAAGTTTGTTAAAGTCAAAAAATAAAAAGAACCCAAAACAGAAATAAATTATTTCTTTGATTTGTATGTTAATTTGATAAAAGCTGTATATCGGCTTTAAGCTTTATTTGAACTTCAATTCATAAGAACTATCAATCAGTTATGATTTAAGTCAATCAGTCTTCACTAGTAATTAGTTTCGTGATACACCTAACCAATAGTATCTCGCTATAATACTGCAGACAAAGTATATACAAATATATATATTTTTCTAAAATAGATATAATCATGCATTTTTAAACCAAACTTATAAGAGATATTCAAACCGTGAATTCTTATCTCATTACAAATCGAAAAAAGGATGGCCCTTTTTGTATTTTACATTTCTTACTTTTTGTATTAAAATATTATATTGGGGTGAGACCTTAATAAACATTTGTCTGTCTGTCTGTTCTATTATAATTTGATAAGCTATAGCCCACTAATAAGAATAATTTCTGAAGGATTACTTGTGAAAGATGATGACTCAGCTACAAAATTGGAAAAGTCAATACTCGTCCTATGTGAAATTTATCTCTTCAACGATACCTCTTGTCAATACTGTAACAAACCTACTAAAACGTATATAACATTCTCAGAAATATCCCTTATTGTAGGAACGAAACCGTTACTTAACAATTAATTTAATTAGCCTTTAATTAACTGTGCTTAAACTGATAAGAAGACTTAAACTGTCTCGTATTATATGACGTCCTTTTTCAAATTTAACATCTATAAATACACAATTCTTATTTAAAAATATATAATAAGTTGTATGATATTTGGAAATGCGCACCAACCATGACCTTGTAAGTTCGACCCTTTCATACAAGGATATTTTGTGTCGTTAGTAGATACAATCGTAGTCAGTACGATCAAGGTGTGGGTGAACTTAGGACGTGATTTCTTATATACGTATCCGTTACATGACAACCAGCTCACGTGTCAGTCAACAGTCACGTGTATCCATGTACTTGTCAATGATTATATTATTGGTATTTGTATATTTTTCTGTTTCTAACAAAATTGATATTTTGGTTAAATATTTGGATTAATGGACGTGGAGGACATAAAATGTTGGAACTAAAAGTTTAGTACTTAAAAGGTTGAAATATATGATAAAACACGATCCCAAAATATTGGCATAAAGAATGAAAGCTTTCTACGCACACAGAGACACATGTTTTAAAATAATTTATTCAAGAAGTTCGAGTTTTTAATCCGACGTATGTGACAAAGATTAGGTAGATGTGATATTTGGATTTAAAGGGACAGTAACACGTTTTAAAGGGGAATGAAAGGTAATGTCAGAAAAATTTTAATATTTCCAATTGAAAGACAATGTATTTTAACATTATGAAGAAGTAATAAATCAAATATATAATATAATACAAGTTCAGCCAAAAGATTCCCTTTCTTACACAAAATGATTTTAAAGGTCTTCACACAAAATTAAATGGCCGCCAATGGTCTTTATGTGAATCTTTATTATTTGTTCTCTTATTATGGATAATTGGTGTGTGTAATGAAATTTTTGACACTATCACGATAATACATTTAGCATTAACGTACAATTACATTGAACATTTTTAAATGTAAAATTTAAAAAAAGGGTGACTGCCCCTCTAAACCATTTGTAATTAAAACTAGAGGGCTGCATTAATAGGGCCATTGTAATGCTGTAAAGTGAGCTTACGAATATATTGAAAACATTCTTTGTTGGAATTAGTGTGTGAAACCCTTGCCCCTTCACTAACAGTTTCAATGATGTTATCGTTGTACATTTATACTTTGACATTTTACTTATCAATCTTTCTACCGCACATTTTAATACACAATCACATAGGCATATCAATTTCACGGAAAATGTCTGTGATTCCAGTTATTGAACTTTTCACCTTAAGGAGGATCCAAGGTCTTATACGACAATACTTTGATTGACAATTGAGTTTTGATGAATATAGTATTTATGTTCTTTAATATCAAATTATTCTAATAATATATTGTGATACATAACAAGTAAGTGTCCTATATATCATATGTACATGTGCATATCTTTCGTTTACCTAGAAACCGGTGTACTAAATTTTATGTTTATGTTGTCTGTGATAATCACGACGTCACTTAAGTTGGTCTTCGCACGAATTTTTTTTATCATTTTCATACTATTTTAAATGAGCTAATTTAGTACTTCTTTGTAGTGACATGATTCTCTTGTCATGATCAAACCCTCAATGTCTTGTTTTTCATATTTAACTTATTAAATGAAGGTTCATTCTTTCGAAAAACATTTAATGATACATCTTTTAGTACAGCCGAAATGTTCAAATCAAAGATAAGCAAAAATATATCAATCAGAAATGATTCCTCACTCACAAAAAGAAAGAAAAGAAATAACGCTAATGCAATAAGCAAATTGCTTTTTCTTAGTACTTGGCCATGTGTCAGTATATTATTCAAAGATATCTTTTTTAATAAATCATGTTATTTATTCAAAAGGTTAATTATCTTTGATCAAATCCAATATGATCGTTTGATTATTTACAGTGGTATCAATTCCATTTTTATTCGTAAATGACACGAGTGAACTTTTCACCTCGAAAATGTTTCAACATGTTTGTTTCCGAATACTAGATAATAATTAATAACTGTTTTAGTCGTATTCATGTTCAATCGGAAAAGACACACGTGAACTTTTAACCTCTCTGATGATTCAACTTACACAATTGTTTGGCTATACCCTGATCGTGTTTCCAGCCCCTAAATCGAGATCAAAGTTTATGTGTCTGAGAACTTCATAACAAGAAATAACGAAATGTCATTTCATAATGAAAGCCCAGATACATATTGATTCATATTATTAAGTAGATACAAAACCGTACCGTAGGTCGTTTCATTCGTACCGATATATAGTTGGTGAATGATAGGAGTAAGTAATTTGTCCTATCAAAAGTTGGTACAAAGTAGAAGTCCGAGTTGACAATACATCAATGTGTCGATTCAATATTACCTATTGGACAAATGCCCTCACAATTTTTCAGGTGAGTAAGAATATAGAGTTTGGCTTCATTAAAAACGCAATTTGTCGAATCAAAGAATATGTTATCAAAATGATAATCAGATATGACAAAACCCAACTATGTCTATTCTTTGACAACAAATTGCAAGATTCGTCGATGGTCAAATCATGGCGCCTATTTTGTCCTGCTAGTAATAATTTGTTGTTGGACTAATACTATAACGGTAATCCGAATCAATGTTATTGGTTTATATTTGCACTGGCATATTCCAATAAACCCGGATTAATGTTACTTGCTTATAAATAGAAATGAACTGTATTGACTCCGAAGTGTACAATATGAAGTGACAGAAAAGTTAATCATGCTTGGCTGTTGAAATAATTACGATTCATCTCCTTATGATATGTCCTTTGATAATATGGTACTTACTTACCGTTATATGTAGAGATTCATTTAGGGTTGCTTTTTTTGCCTACATAAAAATGTAATTGTGACATTGAAAATTGTGATATATGATCTCTCAAACTGCCATATTTCATGTAACATCTATGTGCATGTTGTATTATGTGCTAAATGTAATCCTACTATATTTTCAAACGCGTATGAATAAAATTGATTAAGTTCCTCTAAGGTACAACAAGTTTAGAGATTTTATATTTGACATAGATATAATCAAGTGAATACAAACTACAAAGCATAGAAAGTTTGAAGATAGACAATCTTTATATACAAATAACTTATAAGGAAGTCACTGGGCTGAATATGCCCTTTTAAGAAAAAAAAACCAAGTTCAACGGATTAATTTTTTTTGGGACAAAAGACGATGATTCCACAGCTGATACCTATATGGTTTAAACATATTTATTTCTTTTGAAGAACTGGATTGGTAAACAAGCAATAGCTTATCTGAATACCGCTCCAGATACCAAGCAAGTAGTGTAGTGTTAAGGTTGTAGATATATACAAAAATACGTCACAGCCAAGGCAATAGATGTTATCATAAGAACTCGTTTTTTCTTCTCAAAGAGAAAATGTTTTGTTTTTGTTTTCCGTATCAAATGAATAATTTTCATTATTATAGGCATGGTGGAGATAGAAATCTAAGACTGAATATTAAAAATGGATTTGGTTAAACTCTGGTATTCCATGAACTGTTTTGTATTTGAGTATCTATTCTATCAATCTTACATACTTATTGATCAAAGATTTAAATTTAACCACATAAGAGATTGCATTTTAATGATATGATCACAGAAGAATAATTAATTGCAGGGGCAGAAATGAGCTTGAAAGGGGCCAGTTCAATAGTAGTATTCTGAAGTGACAATTATGAAAAACCGATGGTATGGTCCCGTGCCAGTCCCGACCATTCATAAAAATGTTCCAAGCTAGCTAAATTTATGCACTGCTCATGGTGATATTCTTTTTTTCAGAAATTGTTACTGAAGTTATCAAGAATTGTGATTTTGAGAAGAAACAGGTTGATGACGTCATAATCAAACAAGGAGATGTTGGAGACACGTATGTATAAACAGACTGTACTTATTTAACTAAATTGTTTATAAAAGTTAAACACTGTATTGGTCTCATCATACAATAGAATTGTATATTTGTACAGTATTATATGTAACGTGTATCTTTTGAATTCTCAAAAAGTCTGCTATTAACGATAAATCAGCAGCCTATTAAGCAACAAGCGCATTATAGGTGTGATCTTAAGCTATATCATCGTCATCAATTTTATTACAAAGGTCATCATTGGAAAGACGACAGGTAATATACAATCAATGCCACCTAGACAGTTACGCCAACATGAAACAGATTGCTAGTATCGAAAACTTGGATGCATATCAAATAAAAAACAACCACAAACATACGATATCGGCCAATCAACAGTGTGGTTGTAATTCAAAGCGTGAAAACGCATTGTTTATTCACACTCACAGCAAGAATGCGACCCTATGGGAGTTTCACGCTGAATTGACCGTAGGATTTATTATTTACAGCGTGTTCATTTTTGATGTTATCATACTGCTTGGTATAATAAAATTATATAAAAATCATGCTCTAGGCAACAAGAACCTTCTTTATAATTGCATTCGCTTGATTTGAGCTTTGATATTTCTTGAAGTAGTCAAATGATAATTTGATATGAATATAAAAATGCAGATGATTACGTATTCATGTTCATAATTGATGTTATCTTGCTCCTTAGTAAGTATAAAAACTATAAGAATTATCGATATCCAGTGACTGTGTTAACACATGATCTTTCTTATAATAAACAATTGATAAGTAAAACACATTTAAAAATACAAATGCTATTGCTACCGCTCACTGAGGCGTGAACATTTTGACAACAAAGCGCGGTGGTGTAGTGGTTAGCGTGTCTGCCTCTCACGCCAACGACCCGGGTTCGAATCCCAGTTGAGACACAAAAGATTTGTGACTTGGGTCTAAAGCTGTGTAGTATCCTTGGGCAAGGCACTTCATCCACATTGCACTCAGTCCACCCAGCTGTACAATGGGTACCTGGTTATACGGTTGTAGTGTCCGAAATGGACTCTCAGCGCAGGCAAGCAGCTTTGAAAAAGTACAATCCGTCAGGGTAATAGTGCACATTTGTGAATCGTCGGTGAGCAACTCGTAAGAGATGGATACTTGACGTAAAACTTATATTAAATATGAATGTGTCGTAATAATATAATGTCGATGGTCATCTTATTCATACATTAACGTTGACATTAACACTGTTGATAGGAATATTGATGCTTACGTTGCTCCACGTGCTATAAGATGTGTCTTCGTTTCTGGTTAAATAAATAATGTGACTCACTGAGAGACGATTTGGGGACATCATTGAAAAGACTTACTACAATTGGTGGAAAGCTTCATTCAAATGTGCATGCGACTACTCCATTTGAAGGGGCAGTAGCACGTTTTTAGGGGGATATAAGGTGATGTCAGGAAAATGAAAATTAATTATTCCAATTGAAAGACAATGTATTTAAACTAAATTGAGCAGTAATAATTCAAATATATAATGTAAAGTTTAGCCATGCGATTCCTATTTCTTACAGAAAATGAATTAAAGTGTTCACAAAAAATGGCCGCCATGGATTTTATGTGAATCTTCATACTTTGCTCTCTGACTTTGACTGATTTGCTTGTGTAATGAGATTTATTACACTATCAAAATAAAATATTTAGCAATAACATACAATTATCAGTGAACATTTTGAAATATAAAATTATGAAAAAACGTGCTACTGCCCCTTTAAAATGCACAAGAGGCTTATATCAAATGTATTTCTCCTCACCAAGCAAAATAGTTTGGTCAATGTTGGATTTGACTTTCAAATGCCTCCGAGGGCACTCGGTAAGAGTGGCTAGAGCATTTTAGAGAATGATTTCGGATTGCAACTGCATGTCGTATTAAATTGTTATGATTATACTCCAGCAGCGGATATATCAAATACGTTTGGGAGGGGATGCCATAAGTAAGAAGGACCATTGAAATAATAATGTTGGGTCAGATTAATATGTAGCCAAGGGAACAAAAGCTTAGTGACTAGATTGAGTGCTAAAACCTTGAAAATTGAATCATTTAACAATGTTATATTTGAGATCACAATTATTGTTACATTTGTTCACTATCTAAATGGCATTTATCTCTAAAATTGAATCTCTAAATTTGAATCATGTATTAGAACCACGATTTCCATTATCTTCTCAAATTGTTATCCTACACACCCCTGCACAAGATCCGCCAATGTTCTCCAGAAATGACATGATCCCTTGCAGGCTGTACATCGTGCTGAGAGGGAAGGTGTCCATCTACGTGATACACGACAAGGAGAATGAGAGTGATGTGGTCACTCAGGTGGAGACAGCGTGTAGTAGCAAGAAGAAACTGGACAGGGGTCTTCTGGGTCAACATGTCTGGACATCAGGTGAGGTGTAGGGGAATGGGAGTAGGATAGGGGAGGAATGAGGGAATGGAAGAAGATTTGCTTTTGGGTGGGGGAAGAATCCAGGGGGTTGGTAAGAGATGAAAGGGAAAGGAGAGAGGGGTATTGGTAAGAGTAACTGGCCATCTGGCCTTCAGATGGGGGGAGCAGATGCAGGTGATGGTCGTGAGAGAAAGGGAAAGGGGAGAAAGGGGAGGAAAGAGAGAAAGGGAAGAAAGGAGAGAAAGGGGAGAAAGGGGAGAAGGGAGAGAAGGGGAAGAACCGAGAGAAAAGGAGAGAAAGGAAGAAAGGAGAGAAAGGAGAGATAGAGCAGAAATGGGATAGGGTGCTTTGTAAAGGAGAAAGGTTTACTGACCATAGGACTGCTGGACTATAAGACATGTAATGGTAGATAGTGGACAGGAAGGGTGATTGAGAGAGTTAGAAACAGTTGGGAAAAGGCTAAATTTAACTTATCCATATTTTAAAGGCATTTTATAAAATACCTCAATTCTAAAAAGGATAATCGTATTTGGATCTGGTCGACAGAAGGATCTTAGTTGAAGTTAATTACCAACACATACAGTGAACCATAACTCAGCTTCCTTCTGCACTTTTGTTATTCCATGTACCGGTACATGGTAACAGAAATGTAATCTATTGATTATGTCTTCTAAAATGTACTTTTTAAGATTTTAGAAAAGGTTTTGAACTATGGAAACAAAGAGCAAAAATTTAGATCACAGAATTTAGTATAATCGATAAAACGGAGGCATCCTTTGTCATTCACTTTATTTCGGAAGAATGAATGAATGTTATTTTATGAATGGTGTGAGCATTCCTCTTGATGTCAGCTCCAATGAAGGAAAAAGGTCAAATGGTTTATGATTACTGCTAAACGTACCGGATCACCATTGCCTCCTTTCTGTAAAACCTTTGTAAAAACATCATTATTAACAGAGTATTGCATGACACGGACCCTGTCCTTGACACTCTTATATCTATTATCTCCCCCTCAACAAGCACCTGTTAGTGACAATGGAATAATTGCTGCTAGCTAGAATGGGCTACAGTTGTTCCACGAGCTAAAGCGCCATCTTACTATCGGTAAGACGTCAGAGGACGTCAAGTGGACCTAAAAGGGATCAATTGCGTTTGATGTTGGCTCATTCTTTATACGTGAAGTATTGTTCGATATGAAAGTCTTTTTGTGAGTGCAAATGTATTTATTTCAAATTATTTATGCTGATTATTGAATTTCCTTCAGACATAGTTGTCATTTTGTATTGGGCGAATTATGTGATTATTAAAGAGAGTTCAAATGGTTTATCAATACCCTTGACCAGAATTTTTGTGTGTGAGAAATTGCCCTTGCAAATTTCTGCATGACGAATTGTTAAGTGATATTTAGCTGTTGAGTATTCAAGATTTAAAAAACTGAACGCTACTTTTGATCAATGAGATATGGACCAAACAAAGGGATGAAGTAGGAATAAAAGCGATTAACATCTTAACTCATTTTCATCGAATTGCTCAAAGAAGTAAACGTAATGCCGAATGTATCCCCTTCAATTGTTTAACGACATCGTAGTTTTCTCATTAAGGGGCATGTAATAACCTTGTCGAAGCATTGATCATAAATCACATACTAGTACATATAAAGTTACAATTGTTACTTAACTTTTTGAAGATCATTAATGTAGACAGCAGTGTTTTAAAATGAAAATATAATATGAATGATTGTATTGAATCAGTTAACCTTATGTTCTAAACATCCCCCTTTTTTTATCCCCGTGGAATATTCCAGCTGTGAACGGGTGGGTTTTGTAACTATCTACCTCAGGCAGCGGGCATTCTTTGACAGAAAGCCCTCGGGAGAGCTCCTACACTGTTACATCGCCTTATGAACATTGTCGTACACTTGACGGTTCCTTGGACGTCCCTTTGTTAGGGGAATGGTAGAGAACTGGTAATCATGAAGGAAGGTTATATGCCCTGGGTCGAGGACAAACGTAACTTTATCGTTGACATGAGGAAGCTCTATTATTTAACGTCACTATTACTAAATTAAACGTAAGTTAAATATGAATTCTTTGGTAGGTACAAAGGTGTGTCAGTATAAGCATCGAAAGTAGGTAAAGTTAAGAGCGATGTTTCGACCAATTATTTTTGCTCAAATCAATTAACTTACATTCTTCAATCTTAATTTATTTATATCAACAGTTTCACATTACGTTACACATTTTTAGCCTACTATGGAGAAATTCAAAGGGCTGTCCCGTTCAGTTTTGTCATTAAGTCACTAGGCCAATCAGAAAGGGTGCCTTATTTCGCTAGAACGTACTAAGTGACTAAAAACAGAATGTCGATAAATTATCTGACTTATTATGATGATCAAAGAAAACTGTAGACGTTTGTTGATTAATTGTTAATGGTTGTATCCATGTTCATTTTAGGTCATCTTTCTTATCTCAGGTTTTGAAATCTTCGGCAGTACCCCGCATTCGTGTTTTGTAATACTTATATGTAATCCATGTAGAAAAGGTCGATTTATCGATGTCCCTTTTGACCGAAATTGAACTTTATTGGTTTGGCAAGAGCTAAATAAAACATACTTGAATTTTGACCGTTATTATCTCCCCTAGGTGAAGGTCAGGTGTAGATTTATTAGTGTCTTCTTTGGCCGAAGTTGAACTTTATTTGGTGGGCAAGAGCTATATAATATAACATGCTTGAATTTTGATCGTTATTGTCTCCCCTAGGTGAAGGTCATGTGTAGATTTATTGGTGTCTCCTTTGACCGAAATTGAACTTTATTTGGTGGACAAGAGCTAAATAAAACATGCTTGAATTTTGACCGTTATTGTCTCCTCTAGGTGAAGGTCAGGTGTAGATTTATAATATTGGTGTCTCCTTTGACCGAAAGTGAACTTTATTGGGTTGGCAAGAGCTAAATTAAGCATGCTTGGATTTTGATCGTTATTGTCGCCCCTAGGTGAAGATCATGTGTATATTTATTGGTGTCTCCTTTGACCGAAATTTATGGGGTTGGCAAGAGCTAAATAAAACATGCTTGAATTTTGATCGTTATTGTCTCCCCTAGGTGAAGGTCAGGTGTAGATTTATTGGTTTCTCCTTTGACCGAAATTGAACTTTATTTGGTGGGCAAGAGCTAAATAAAACATGCTTGAATTTTGATCGTTATTGTCTCCCTAAGGTGAAGGTCAAGCGTTCGGCGAGGTGGCGCTCATCAAGGAGGACTGTATACGGACGGCCAGTGTGGTGGTGGACGAAGATACTGACCTCCTGGTGGTGGACAAGGGTCTCTACAACCGGTCAGTGCGCGACGTCATGGAACAGGAGTACCACGAGAAGGCCCGCTTTGTGGAGAAGAACCCCATGTTCAGCACGTGGACACTCAAACAGAGGAAGCATCTGGTCATCAGCTTGAAGAAGGAGAGTGTACACTATGGCTGCCGGATCATCAAACAGGGACACCTTGCCAAGGACATGTTCTTTCTACTCAAGTAAGAGATACTTCGTTGAATTTTTTAATCAATATGATTTTCTTCTTTGAGAGGCGTTTTAGAGGTTGGAATGCAGTAATGCAGAGGAATATTGGGATGACAACTTCTTTGTTTATTGTATGCGATGTTTCTCCTTGAGAACGACACAAGGATCTGTGTAGAAACACCGCATACAATGAACAAAGAAGTTGTCATCCATATATTCCTCTGCATTAATATCAATTTCATCAATAAAACGACACAGATTTCTTTGATTCCAATTTGTTAAGTTGATTCTGTACGATGTTCCTGGCAACTGGAAACATTGCCAAAGACATGTTCTTTCTACTAAGATATGCTTCAATGCATTTTCTAATCAAGTAATTAAGAATTAACTTCAAAATTGATCATGTCCACAGAGATATGAATTAAGGATGCATTTGCATTCCTATTAACGCCTTCTTTTGAAGTTTTCGAATCAATCTGAATGGTTTCATCAATATCAATTGTTTCTGGTTATAAACATTGGGTATTTGTCTAGAGGATGATCCAAACTGTCACCTTTTTCGTGTTATCGGGATGCCTCGACGTTATATCTTAGATACAATAAATATTATGTAATTCTGTTAGGGGACATTTTCCTTTATTGTCAAATCAACTTTTGGATAATGTAACGTTTTTAAGTGTATTTCCGATGAATCAATAGTTTAAATCAATTTTATCGCCATCGCTAATTGGCATGTTTGATTCCAGAGGGGAGGTGGAAATAGTTTTAGACCACGTGACATATAAACAACAATTCCCTCTTCAATGGGCGGAGCTTGCCATGGTCCTGCCGGAACTACTTTCAGAGTGAGTATATATGTCATTTCCTTGTTAATTGTTATTTAAATTCCAAGTCAAGCAAAGTGGTTCTGTGAAACAACTTTCAGCAAAACTTCCCTGCAAGGCATAACTCGTGCAAGTGTCTATTTTTGGCTTATTTACGTCTTGCTTCTGGGCGGCGACTTTTGTGTTTCCAGTGCAGCACCCTCTTCGTATATGAGTTTAAACCTTCGTGAGATTCTTATAGTACTGTCATGTCCGACCACATCAGGTTAGAGAGCGGGCACAGAAACGTTTGGAAAATGACGAAATATTCAATTATGATAAAGTAACAGTAAAACTGTTTATTCGTTTTGACCGTGTTTGTTGTTTGATAGTATCAAATGGATACGTACTTAGTCAAAATGCCGTTGGTCATTCAATGATTCTGGACGATTGTTGGATTTTTGCAAACATTTGATGTGGGGACCAAATCAAATATCAAAGAAAAACTCCATTTTCTTATAGGAAGCAATAATAATGGAGTTTTGATTTTTTTTTTTTTAAAGTTGGTTATGTTGATGCAGATTACCATTTCTTATTTGTTTATAACAAAATTAATATCTCGTATTACTGAAATCACAATATTTCTTTCTCGTATAAAATTGGCGATTCAGTGGTTGTTTATGCTGTTGTCACAGAAGATAATATTCATAATATTCTACATTGATCTTTTATACCGATACAATGACCAATCAACAGGCCGTGACAGAAATTGAATGAAATAGTTCAAGCAAACATTCTTAAAATAATGTTTATTTCATATTGAATGTGTGATAATAAATAATCCCGATTATATGGTACCTTTGCAAGAACCTTTAGGATAAGATTAACATAGATTTGTAAACATATTAATGCCGTTAATATGATAATGTCGTTGTGTTTTCGAAATGGATTTTGTTTGTTTTGATTGGTATTTACAATATCAATATTAAAAATATTCTCTAGCAAGTAGTTATTTGCTCAATCAACATGCCCAAAAAGGCGATACAGATTAATATTACATAATAACAATATGAATAAATACAAAAATCAATTAATCTTTTGTACCAATATTTGTCAAATTAAAAAGAGTGAATGTAAACAATAAAGAAAGTTCATGACTATGGTTGGTTATATCTCCATCAAGTGCATGCAAATACTCCTATCAGTGTGTTGAAGAACAGGTGAACCTTAGCATTGTTTTCGCAAATTTCTGATATGGAGTGTATCATTTCAAAACGTGTAGTAACGATGTACAGCTAAACTTCTGGCAATGACACACATGTGTTGAACGCTTGGCATAAATATTTAAATCAAAGATAACAGTACAACACATTTGTTTAGAAAACACTGTAAGAAGAAGTTTCACTTAATTCTTTTGCCGATTTTAAATCCATGGTGTTGTTAACAACAACAGTTCAATCGGTATGTAAATCATCACAGTTCATGCAGATTTGATTTCATATGGTTTTTTTCTTCGTTTTCAAATAAATGTTGAATATCAGTGTAGCACCATGTAAGATAAACAATATATATTTTTCAACCTAAAATCAATTTTTTCCCTTGCTAAATGTTTTTGTGTTATTGAACTTTAAAACATTTGAAAATATGAAACGTTATAAGATCGTTATAAGATCAGTACACAATTGTATATATTTTACGTGTTGTATCACCTTCAGGTTTATACTTATAGCATCAGTATACTTTATGAGGGTCTATTTGCGGGGTCTTTGACGTGAATATAGTAGATTTAACGTCTTGACCTATAGAATAGTATTTCTGTTTTGTAAGAACCTTTAAACCC
Source organism: Steromphala cineraria (assembly GCA_916613615.1). Taxonomy (NCBI): domain Eukaryota; kingdom Metazoa; phylum Mollusca; class Gastropoda; order Trochida; family Trochidae; genus Steromphala; species Steromphala cineraria. The sequence goes on along the minus strand of OU744734.1, from coordinate 9,658,948 downwards.
AGAGAGATTAAATCGCAATACAGGTCATTCAATACAGCAGCAGTTTCTTGGTATTCAAGACGAGGAGATTATGTGGGCATAAAAGGTTATTCAATCCAGCAGGTAAATAAATGTCAGGAATTGAATAAACTACTGTTTATGGTTGGTATTTGCGTAATGTTCTTCTTGTATTTCACGTGCTATTTTACATTTATATTGGGTATTTCGCAATGCAAGATGTGTTCTGTCAAATAACTGAACATTTGATACTATATGGTAAATTTTATGTAATACTAGCATAGTAAATGTGACACTGTTATTGATACTAGACTTAACTTATCTGACCTCACACAAAGAAACGATTTGCGATACATGAATAGATGAGGACATGTGTACCCATAAGTCATTTCCCTGACTCTTCTGTAAATACATATGTAAAGTTTTGTTAATCAGGAATCCATAAAGACTTTGTTTTGTTTTTCTTTGTTTTTCAATAACTGGTTAATGTTCATTTCGTTCATATAAAAATATATAAGAAAAGTGTATTAGTGAAACGCAATCTAAATATTGTTAGAAAATTATCAATTTAAAAGTCATGAACTAGTTTTCACGAAGGCTATAAAGACTTTTTTAACTGTAGGCAGTTATGCATATCACACGTTCATGGCATTGGATTTTTCATACTGATTTTGATAATGATTAACATTCTGAAGTTGGAAATTAAACTTTAACGCAACTATTTTTACTTCAGAAAGGAAACAAAATATCGAATATTGCATAATCACATTTGTATTTTTGTTCCTTGGAATGGTACGCCCCTTTTCGTATCGTAAATTGTTAGATTTAACATAATGTCTGTTCGACTTTTTAAAGTTAATAGCTTTGTACATGACATAGAAAAACATGTCTTATATCTAGAACATCTACATTAACGTTACAGTGTTCTGTCCCAACACCTTGAATCAATTAACCACATTCCAGAACATCTCATGAAGCTCGATGTTAAACACTTATCTATCTACATAGGTAACATGTATCGTGTTTCCATACATGTGTGTTCACACATAACCTTCATATGTTCTATTCAGGAGTTTGTTAGGCGGTCAGTGGTCAAGGTGGTGATTAAGTCCTAGGACAGTCATCTCTTAAGTCAGTAATCTTGTATCGTCTTACATGACTTGTATGTTAGCATCAAGCTTTGGTCAAGGCTAACCAACCATTGTCAATGTATGTTTATTATGTAGTTCAGTAGGCCAAAGAGGTTACATGTGATGGATTGTCCGCCTTAATTGCCATTATGTATGTTTATACATATGTTAACTTTGATCAAATTTGAATAAAGCATATTTGGGCAGTAGTACTCTCGAGTCAATTTGATAAGAATTGCATTTGGAGTCCTAGGGTCAACCATTTAGAATTTGCTATAATTTACCTGTTGTCCGTCTACATAAAGGGTTAACTGTATAGATTTAATTTAGTTATGTTTTGAATAAAATAAAAACATCTGTTTAGGGCACATTATGCATATGTAAGTAAGGCAATCGGTTACATTATTTAATTTTGCCACATGAATCCATCTTAACTTTATAAATATATCAACATTCAGCGTTGGTAATATATTTAAGAGTTTATATTTATTCATTGTCTAATTAGAATATCTATCAGGAAAATATGTACCATATGCTTAGAAATGTCAAAATATCTTGACGAATGAAACTAAGAATTTCTACAGTTTAGAACGCCATTTCAGACACAATATTTAACTGACAAAACATCATATCAAAATCAACAATTTTCATTTACAATATATCATTAAACGATGCAAATGTACTCATTTAAGCTTTGCTAGTGACGTATACCCCGTGACAAAACATCTATCCATGAACATTGAAGATTGGCAAAGTCCTTAAAGGGGCAGTAGCACGTTTTTAGGGGGAGTATAAGGTGATGTCAGGAAAATGAAAATTAATGGTTCCAATTGAAAGACAATGTATTTAAACTAAATGGAGCGGTAATAATTCGAATACATAACATAAAGTTTAGCCTTGCGATTCCTTTTTCTTACACAAAATGAATTAAAGGTGTTCACAAAAAATGGCCGCCAATGGATTTTATGTGAATCTTCATACTTTGTCCTTTGACTATGGATGATTTATTTGTGTTATGAGATTTTTGAAACTGTCAAAATAATACATTTAACATTAAGTTACATTTATCAGTGAAAAAATAAAAATATAAAATTATCAAAAAACGTGCTACTGCCCCTTTAAGCAGGATAACAGTTTGCACATGGATCGCCACGTTTTCCAACCAACGTATGGATTCCTAGATTAAATACATTTTGATCTAACATTACAATTCTGCTCCATTTAATGGTCATTTTAACCTTGGATGACTTTAGTAATCTAAATTACCTTCTTATTGTGAACACCTGATCGGGTGCGAATCGTTTAGACATACCTTTATCAATTCATCACAGGCAATAACCTTGCTAACATGTATGTATAAGTATATCTCCATGTGATCACATCACTTGTATCCTTAAGCTGAAAGGTATTGTCTTACCTGTTGTCTTACCTGTATCAGTATACTTCAAGGTAATCACATGTATCAATATATATATATAGGTAATTACCTTGGAGATGATTCCATTGTCCCTACCTGGGTAATCTAACCATGGTCATTCTGACATTAGCTTCTTCAGGTATCAGTGTCTTGAAGACACACTTACCTATATACTTATATATACCTATATTTCTCACCTGCTGCGATCCAATTGTTCACAAAAAGTCATTAGTGGATAATTAATATGTACAGGTGACAACATAAGACATGTTCCCGGTGACTCACAAGATCTTCATAGTACTTTATTGGTATTATTTATGAGATCATTTCCAGAAGTACAACATTTTCTCTTCGAAAACAATTCGTTCAAACAAGAACTAACTGACATTTCTTCCATATGTCTTTATAAGATCCACTCCATGAGTACTTAGATTTCTTTAAGCGACAGTTGGATATCATATCCATTCTATGAGATTTATAATTTGTAATTTAAATTGATACATAAGAATCAATGAAGGTTTTTACTGGCGAATGCTTTTCTAAGTTTTGTGTTGCACTGATAATCAGTTTATTGTTGCATCGGAATTCGTCTGTCTTTGAACCTGTAGTTTATGGTCTTCCTGTGGGGAAACACCATTGTTGAAGCGGTATTTCAACGCAACAGCATGTTTTGCATTTCAGTCATTGATATTGAACTATAGAATAGTGTCTGCTTTCACGCTGCAATGAAGATGAGACATTTTACAGCTACTGTTAAAGACGTTGGGTTCTGGTAGATTGTATTCAGGGTGTGTTCTACAGAATCAGCATGGGTCCATTTTAATTACAATGAATTGACATTTTCAGGTTCCAGTTTTCTTTTAAACAATTTACAGCAACTGTTAAAAATCTTTGGTATCTGGTTGATTATACCCTGGGTGTGTTCGACAGTATTTGCATTTCGGGTTTCAGATTTCTTTTAAGCCAAACTTTAAAAGTATACAAGTGTAAGAAAGAGTCATTTATTCTTATTCATTACCATATTTAATAGTTACGTATTTTTTCAACCTCCCATAAACAACGACAGAGAATAAAACAAACTTAAGACTTTACAAACAGGAAAAAGAGACAGTATATATGCCATTTTGTTATGGTTAGGTGAAATGATCGTAATTTCCAGATAGTGTGTATGTTGTTAACTAGTGGAGGAAAAATGTTGGCATCCAACCTAAAATATTACGTAATGTACATATATAGGCTTTTTCAATTGATACGAATTTGCAGAGCACAAATAAAGTATTTGTTTTTAGATGTGATCTATGACTATCGGTCAAGTTGAATGCTGACTAAGTCTGCTGACTAAGAAAACGAACCGTCAAAGAATGTTCATTCATAAGTGTAGTATTCAAACCATAGTTTAAAGTTTCTTTCCATTTTGACTCGGCCAATCGCAAGTCAGATCTTTCTTGTCATAACCTATTACTTTCATTTACAAGTACACCATGTAGAGTATAGTATTTCCACCCTTGTTCTTTCAACCAATCAAACGTCAGATCCTCTTAGTCTTACCTAGCGATCCCTGTATTTAAGCGCTAATCAATTTCCATCTATACTATGCAATTTGAACCGCTGGGAACCCGTCTGACGTTCACGTCAATGTGACGACCTTGACTAAAACTACTGACGTTATGCCTTAATCACAGACAAACATGGCGGCTTTAAATTTTTTGAATATTCTGTACAGTTATAGTTATTCAATTATTACTAAAGTATATTGATCATTTCTCATTAGGTAACGTCAATGAGTCAAATTGTTGACACGTACATTGAGCAGGTAAACAATCAAATTGGAAGTGGTAATGTTTGAGTGGTGCTAAAACTAAATTTCATATTATTGGTACTATATATATATTGCAATTTCAAGACAAAATTAGCATTTATCAGATAAACAATCAAATTTGAAGTGATAATTGAGTGGTAATAAAACTTGAATTTCTTATTATTAATATTGGTACTTTTTCAATTTCATTGAAAAATTATAATTCAATATATGTGGCATCGTGTTATAGTAATAAAATATATTTTGAAAGACTGTCATTCTTATTGTCGTTATGGCACACATGGAAGCCAAATAAAATGTCATGGAAATAATGAAGTGTCTGTTTTAGTGAACCTTGATGTTCAGAACAAATAACGTGACAGACCATTAGGGATAGGCACTGAATCTTTAAATATTTATATTATCGACGGTAAATCTCGTGATCTTTCACAATGAATGAAGATGAACGTATGGCTGTAACAGAAGTACTGTACTATCCACATGAGCGCATCTATCACATTAGGTTTATCGTGTTTATAGAGCTTTAGCTATGGTACGTTAACTATACGACTTTCCGTTAGGCCTTTGGAGGAAAAGTGAAACAATCAATATATATCAACATGGACCATAGTTCCGAGTGAAATCGTTACTTCTAGCTCTTCGTTCCTTTAAGACAATGTCAATCAAATACACTTGGTCGTAGATAAGATTTTCAAACGAAGAAAAGTAGTAATTTCAATCAGATTTAGGCACGATTGATGGTTGAGACATTGATTCTGCAACAATACAGTACAACTAACAATATCCCTGGAGTAAAATATCTCAAATTTTGTGAATTGGATATCTTTTCTGTTTGTATGTGTTTTTAACTCTTTATCTTGTAAGTTCTTGCTTCTTCGCCTCTTACAGAAGTACCTTTGCACTTAGCATAAAGAGGTCGTCATACATGAATTAGCGTTTCATCTAGCAACATATGTATGAAACGAATAACGCAAATACCATACATGTATCACATGTGAAACAAACATTTCATAAACGATTCACATGTACAAGACACATTTCATTAATGTATCACATGGACAACATAAATGTCATAAATGTATCACATGTACCAGACTAATTACCATCATTACTGTATTCCAGAAAGAAGAACATGCTAGTCTCGCCCCATCAGCTGCTCCGTCTGCGGAAGAATGGTCACAAATCTCATCCCATCTGTCTTCTCGGAGAAAACGAGCATCTAGGTGGGTCTTCTTGCTAAAACAGTCATTTAGTGTTGATTGTTAACATTGGTATCTAAGACTTACATCTTCCAGGTATATTCTTTGTATGGCAGTCTAAGTAAACCTAGCCTCAATATTATCGGTTTCACTCCTACGCTGAGTCTAGAAAAGCGTAGTAGAGGGTCGCGTCAACTGACCTTTCCGCGACCTATGACCTTCTAACGTTCGAAGGCAGTCTATTGCAGCTTGGTAAGATGAGCTCTGATTGGTCAATTCGTAACGTGGGCTGACGTGACCCTCTACTAGGCCTTTCTAGACTCAGTATAGGAGAGAAACGGATAAAATTGAGGCTAGGTTTACTTAGACTGCTTTGTATGGTGTAGGTGTATAGTCGTTTATCAGTCATTTTCTGTAGATGGTGTGTACTCTCTATAAGAAACATTACCTCAAGAGACACGTGTCTACATGTTGCAGGAGGGCTGGAGATGGTTCTAGGACTAGACAGCTACATCGAGACGGCCACCTCCACTGCAGCCTGTGACCTGCTCGTTCTGCGCAGACACCAGTACGACCGGATGTTCAAGCGGAAGTACGCTCTTAGCGCCGTGGAGAAACTCAAAGCGGACCTGGCGACCCGTCTATGCCTCTATATACATCAGACCACCAACAACAGCTGTGCCTTCTTGAAGTTCCTCAATATGAAGTTAGAAGACCAGCGTCTATTGAAAACTTTGAAAGAAACGAAGAGTAGAAAGGCTTTGAAAGGAAGACGCCGACTAGCCGACACGGCCGCTATGCAGTCCGATATTGAGGATGAATCTTGGTCTCTTATACTGAAGCGTCTGCACATGCGCCAGAACACCCTGGTGACACTTCCGTCGGCAAGTGCGACCGAGCTTGCTATATCCAAGATGGAGGGTCGACTGAAAGGATGGGTGGAGCGCGCCAGGTTGCATCTACCCGCCGTCAAGAATGGGAAGACCGTCATTCTACCTGAAGATATGGTAAGATGAGATACAACGGTCTCTATTTAAGTAAATAGTACATAAATACATTTGACAAATATGAGTAGAGATATGCGACTTTCAAAATCATTAACATTTATAAAGTACATGAATATAACTGACCTATATCAATAAGATTATATACATTTATCAAAATTATGAAAAAATGATAATTTTTTCATTGACGATCAGATAAAATATGGATTATCAAAGATTTTATATCCTCCTATTTAGTCCGATAAGACTATGAGGAATGTCATAAATGTCTTCTATAAAGTATTTCTATTATATGCATCGTGTACCATGAAGTAACATTAAAACTTTTTGTAAAGTAATGGAACTAATTTTACTTAAAATGAGTCAATTTTGAAATTCGTTTATTCAGATTGACATCATGAAATAAGTTAGGAAAACATCATCATTGCTTTGCACTTTTACTTGAAAACATTTAACCACTTAAGGCAAACCTTAAAATTAGTTTAACATCACATAGATATTTCTGTTTTACACTCTTTCCACGCCATCATTTTCACTGTTTCTCTGCCTTTATGGTTGCGATCACTTTAAGAAAATATATAACACGCTAAAGATCTGAAACATGATGCACAATCTCAACAATCATAATCACATATGAGTATTAAATTAGTTAATGTATTCGTTACTAATTATTGAAATATAATGAATATGAATAATGCAATGTATGTTATTGTTTTAAAAATTGTTTAGTCAGTCTATTTAGTGATTGAACAGTTTTCCATTATGAAGCAGCTGCTTTCATAGATATTTAAAAAGCATTATTCTTCTTTAGTTCTAGCCTTGTTACCAATGCATTACAGGGAGTTCACATAGAATACCATTTTACATTTAAAACCCAATCTTCACATTAAGAAACTATCATTATCTGGAAACGAGAACATTTCTTGCCCATGCTATTCTTTTTTTAATTTCAGAAACTGATAGACAGAGCCTTATCCTGAGACTAACATTACTTAGATCACATGCCGGAGACTATTTCACTGAGTATATCATCAGCTTGTAAATAACGCGCGTGGATCATCCATCATGTTTGCACTATTCCATTGACACAACACCGCCATTGCACCATCGCGGGCACCTGTTGCTGTTGATATATATATTTCAATGTATATATGTGCAGGTGGCGACAACGGAGGGTAGTGACCTTACATCACGTCCGTCTTTAAGATAACAGCGCTTGAAATTGTATATCGACTTGTCTCCTGTTGTGTAATTGAAGGAAGAGATGAAGAGCAGAGGTGATGCTGTAACGTTCTTGTTTCTGGATATTGGAACCCTTGGAAGTGCAAATACTCCGTAATGACATTTGGACCACAGTTACTGTTTTCTTGGAAATATGTATGTCTTTGAAGTATACAAGTCTTTTCCGGAAACGTTAGTATTGGGCGATGATGAAGGCGTTATTCATTTGATTCATCTACGATTAACCATTTTGTTGACGATGTGAAACGATAAGTCATCCGTTATTTGCTTAGAAGAAGTTTTCCTGATCGAGACAAAGACTGAAAGGCCCGAAGATTATGTGAAGTTGTGAAATCAAAATGGCGTGTTAATATCGCAACAAAGTTTCTTTGGATTCTCGCTCGAGACGTGACTTACACAAACACGGCATGTTGGTTACTGTGTTGTCATCGGCCAGTTGTTCTATCATTGAGCTATAACATGGACGTTGCTATTCCCTGTGGAGACGACTTGAAAGGACGTTGTCGGCTAGAGACTTACGGGTATCAACCTTACCATAAGCATTGCTCGAGAACTTTGGAGCAAACTTGGGTCTGTTATGCTTCAAACAAGAACTTGATGAACTTATACCAGGGTCATATATTTGTTTGAGAGCAGTCTGTAAACCTAGCCTAAATGATACTATACTGAGTCTAGCGAGATTTAGAAGCGGGTCGCGTCAGTCGACCTTTCGCCGACTTATGACCCTCAAACGTTATCTGCGAATGTAGACTATTGCGGCTTGGTAGGACGATCTCTGATTGGTCAATTTCATAGATCGGCTGACGCGACCTGCTACTATATCTCGATAGACTCAATATCGGATGGAAACGGGTATTATTGAAGCAAGGTTTACTTATACTGGGTTGAGAGAAGCCTCAGATTGTTAAACTCTCTGATGTTTGAGGTGCGTGAGGTCAAAGATGAAAATCAAACTTCTCCCAAGCACAGAGATCAAAATGGTTGTCAATCAACTTCAACCAGGAACTGTAAGGATGGTATCTATGTTAAGCTCAACAGAACAATTTTATGTTTTATTTGTTTACTTTGAGAGCGTAATGGAACCTGATATCATGTTATCCTCTGATTACGACATGTTGCTTGCACTCTTAAATTGAAACGAGCATATATCATCTTTAGTAAAGTAACATTCTGATTATTGCATTTTGCATTCATAGTTTATCAGCGACCAGAAATTATAATCAATTAATACGCGTCAATATGAACGTATCTACTATTTTGATTGATTACATAAATTCATAGTACTAGTATGAAAAACTTACACTTCGAATAAGTCACGTGCACAAAATAATTTCATCACGGTGTCTTTAAGCACATGAATGTTATGTGGATGATACAGGTACATGTACAAGCTAAGTTCAGAGTTCATAATCTTGTCGTAGCGTGTTTTATGCTAAGCATTGGTTACAACGAATGACCTTTTCAATAAGGCACATTATATGTCAGTTTGATATATGTTTTGGAAAACTGTGTCTTAACAATAAACATGGCGTATCTGAGTTAGAACTTGATATATCTCTCGAGTGTCATATGATAATGTCACAAACTTTGATCATAATAATGCATGTATGCTATTGACGAATATGATGATGTTCAAAAATGAATTCCGTTATTTCACATGAATAATATGTCGTGCGTGTTGATGTTTGATATATTTATTTTGCATTGTTTTATTCGAACATATACGTGTTTCTCTGTAAGTATGAACATATGTACAAAGTTAATGGACATACCCATGTTTTGACCACCGTGCTTTATTAAATATATCTGTTTTGTAACCGTTTGTTTTTTATATGAAACACTAATTTCATAGGCGTTGTTTTCCTCGCTGAGCTTGTATTCGATAGCTGAGGAATACGTATTTGAGAATATTTCTAGAGTGCCAAAACCTAACGAACAAGGCCCATCTAGATTATTATTACGACGCATACTCATACCATACAACCCCTCCCTTGCTATTTCCCTCTTACTCGCTTACTTCTACGATCTTATGCTTACAAAGTTAACTCTTTGATCTTATTCCTACATCTGAACCATTCGAGCCTATTACTACATCCATCTTCCTACGCAAAGCCTAAAACGCAAGTTGAACTGTCAGTTTTATGACTTGCTGCCTTATGTCCTTGGACCTAAACCATTCAATGGTTTTCCTATAATCCCTACGCTATTAGTTCTTTTATCTAAGTATTGGTTTTTGTAATCTTAGATTTTCAATCTTATTCAAAGCACTATGATGTAAAAGTGCATTACTATCGTAGCACAAGGGTAGCATATGTCATACAATGACCCTACTATTGGTCCGTTAGTTAAAATTATTTAGTCGAAAGATTTGCGTTTACATAATTAAGTACCAAAGTGGACGTCTAAGTGCATCTTCACAACGTCACGAGCGAAACGGAAAAGTTTCTAAAATTTTCCCATTCCTCAGGTCTAAACGAGGAGTTGCTGGATACGTTTTCACCTTGCCGTGGGAAGATGATCTAAGTGGGGTTATTGATGGTACACACCAAGGAACGACGCGTTAGTATGTTTTCATGCAAAATAGAAGATAAAACAGATGCAACGAGAACTTATCGACTGTCAAAGATAGTAGTTACTTGACTTTGACACATGACCAACTTCTTCCTTATTGATTTTACCGTGATTGTTAAGCTCTCTATGCCAGTCACCTATTGAAATACTCAAAGAAATTTCAAAATGATGTGTTAGACTAACATGAACACTAAACATCGGACTGGTAAACCATTTGATGTTTGACATATTTTATTACCCTCAGTGTTTAGGAATTGGTGACACACTTGTTGCTCAATCATGGTTTTATAAATCGAAAGAACATATCATAACTATGAAATAGTTATTTCACCTTTTACCTTAAGCAATTCGTTGTTGAAAGAAAAGACATAGCTTCTTTCCCTCTTTAGAACACTCCTTGATTTTAGATCAACTAAAAAACAACAACTATTGATTTCACTGTTAAGATTTTATTGACCATGTACATCAGTGGAATCTTCCCACAACAATCTCATAACACCTGTACACTACAGAACCTCCACTGTCGGTACTGCTATATATACACTCCTGCTATCACTTCAAGTCTCTACATCGCTACCATTGCTGGCATTCTCTCACAAAAGGTTCTGAAGTCATTTCTTCCTCTGTTACATCATTCCATAGGGGAGGCTTAACCAAAAAATCCTGATAAAATAACCTCTCACTGTTCTTACTACAAAAGGTTGGTGCAGGATTTCATCTTTGTTAGGAGAATATGAGGTTACAAGCGAGGCATTTTTTAGTTCTTTTTAATTCCTTTGCACCTGAACATGTGCAGAAATACTGTCTTTTATATCTGTTAAATCAAATTATGTGAATTCATTAAAAAAAATTTAACCTTTGCACCTGAACATGGGTAGAAATACTGTCTTTTATATCTGTTAAATCAAATTATGTGAATTCATTAAAAAAAATTTAACCTTTGCACCTGAACATGGGTAGAAATACTGTCTTTTATATCTTTCAAAACAAATCTATGATTTCTGAAAGAAATAACATGCACATGTGAATTAATGAAGTTTCTTCGAAATCTATGCTTATGAAATTGTGCAAAGAAACTGTATTTACTGTTGTCATCGATTACAGTCTTGTAGGAAAGGGACTCTTATCTAGTGGATAGAACCACAAGCCCAGGTCCAATTGTAACAGAGAAAACATGACTTCAGCAGCTTTTGTAGATATAGAATGCTTGGTCTATACATGTCGATAACTGAAACTGCACACAATGCTTAACTTTGAGTTTATTTTAACTATAATTTGGTAAACATCGAACATTTCTTCCTTGTAAGCATAAACTATCAATACATGTCGATAACTGAAACTGCACACAATGCTTAACTTTGAGTTTATTTTAACTATAATTTGGTAAACATCGAACATTTCTTCCTTGTAAGCATAAACTATCAACATCTGTTGGTTTAGTATTTACATCAAAACATCCCGCTCCTGCTATACAGAAGTTGAAAAATCCATAGAACTCTTCCTTATTCAGCATTGAACTTGTTCCTCAAACTGTTTAACTTTGACCTTTTTTAAATAGACGTTTACGCACACACCAACCTCATGTAAGTATTTATTAAGTTCCTTTTTTCAGTAAGAACGTGTCAAGAAAACATGAAATATTAGTATTTTACCATATGAACTAACAAATATGATGCCAAAAAACACAGCGTTTGTTATGCTGTGTTCACTGAAAACAACTCGAAAATATGAGATTGAATTCATTCAAAGAAAAGCAATTACTTCATCAAAGTCTTAAAGAAGAAAATGGTTAGGGATCTTCATCTAATTCTTCCAACAACCTTCAATAGCATCTTGAACAATCAATCCTCAAGTTTTCCAATTCAAACAGTGATATCTTTTATATATTCTAAAAACTACAAAAGTGTAAAGTACTATTATGACATATATCAAGATTACTACATGATGAAGGGTTAAGATTGTGAGCAACATGTGCAAATAAACTTTGCAAAATGTCTAATTCTGTAAACGTGTAAAAGGGTTCATTAATTGGTATCATATATTATGCTGAACATGTACAATGCTACTATGGCCGGTTTTATTTCTCACCTCAGATGATAAAAACACTTTATTCTTTCAATACACATGAAAATATATTTGAATCCATTTTCATAGCTTCTGAATTTTTACAATTTTCATTGCTTCTGATTTTTTTCAATTTTAATGTTTGAAATTAACCTTAAATTTTGTTAAAATGTTTTCCCAATATTGATTGCAATTATCATAATAATTGATATTCTAAATGAATATTTATTCTTAATAGTTATACCAATTTATCTTTGTGAGCAACCCCTAATAAAAAAACAACATACATTTTTGGATTAGATCTACAACATTTCACAAGGTGATTATCTACTAAAGGGTAATGTAGGGTTTGTGTTAAAGATTTTGAACTTGAACATTGAAGAAACAATGATGAAATGAAAGAGAGGTGAATGTACAAACAATAAGTGTTTAAATGAAATTTCCTCACTTGAATAGTTACAATAAAACTCAACTTTGTAAAGTACTTTCTTTGGAGATACACCTGATAAACTATCAACACCAGACTTGTTATACTCACAAGATTTTAATTCTACAAACGGTATAATGTAAAGAAAGTAGAAAATGTCTGCTTACTGTTTACTTCTAAGCCTGTAAGTTTCAATCTTGATCAACAGACAGGTTGATTTCTTACAACACAATTTCTGGCAATTGATAAAATTGACTGTAATTGTTTGTCATTGCTAATTAATATAAAAATGACAAATATTATAATATGACTTAAAGCACACCAAAGCAATTAAGGTCAAGAAGTTCTACAAAATGTTCAAATAGTTTTGATGACGTTAAAACTTATAAACTGATTTCAATAAAACCAAAAAAATCATACTGGTATATCTTCCCTAACCTAATCCACTGCAAATAGCTACCATATGACCAAATTAGAAAACCTACAAACCAAGTAATTGGAAATCCTAACTGTGTATCACACCAGCAAATCCACACCATTTCAACTCAATATCTACATTCATTAAAAATAGAGCCAGGGGCTCTGTAGCTCATCAGGCTTTACATTTGATTTCGCTATAGGGTGCGGCCAATGTGGTGCCCCCTTAGTAGGGGCCATGGGGCCATCAAAGCTATAATTTATATTCCTCACTAGATAAGGAGTTTGTACACAAAGTTTCAGCTTTCTAGGCCTTCTGCTTCTGGAGAAGAAGATGAAAATAGGTTTATAGGGCATGGTCCCTTAGGCCCTTATTAGGGGCCACAGGGCTACCAAAGCTACAATTTATAATCCTCACAAAGTTTTAGCGTTCTAGGCCTTATGCTTCTGGAGAAAAAGATAAAAAATTCAGTTCTCTTGGGCTTCTGCTTCTGGAAAAGAAGATGAAAATAAGTTTTAAAGGCGTGGCCCCTGTGGCCCTAAATTGGGGTCACAGGTTCACCAAAGTTACAAATCAGAATCCCCACATGCCAAGGTACCTGTACACACAATTTCAGCTCTCTAGTCTAGAGTCATTGGTTCTGGAGAAGAAGACGAACATAGGTTTTAAGGATGTGGCCCCTGTGGCCCTTAACTGGGGTCACAGGGTCACAAAAGTTACAAATTAGAATCCTCACATGTCAAGGCACCTGCACACAAAATATCAGCTCTCTAGAGTCATTGGTTCTGGAGAAGAAGACGAACATAAGTTTTAAGGGTGTGGCCCCTGTGGCCCTTAATTGGGGTCACAGGGTCACAAAAGTTACAAATTAGAATCCCCATATGCCAAGGTGGAAAATGTGCCAAGTCGAAAGTGTCAAAAGTTTACGAACGGATGGACGCCGGACGACGGGCCATGCCATAAGCCCATCTGGCCTTTCAGGCCTGATGAGCTAAAAAGTGTCTACATCAGCAAATCAACACCATTTCAACTCAATATCTACATTCATTAGCAAGTGTCTACATCAGCAAATCTACACCATTTCAACTAAATATCTACATTCATTAGCAAGTGTCTACATCAGCAAATCTACACCATTTCAACTAAATATCTACATTCATTAGCAAGTGTCTACATCAGCAAATCTACACCATTTCAACTTAATATCTACATTGGTAGGCAAGGGTCTACATCAGCAGCTGAACACAAATCCATGAGTACAACAAATAGGCACCAAAAACTCTCACTTTGTATTGCACACTATATGGTTACATGTAGAGGTAACATAAAATAACACAAAATAAATGAAATCTTAAGATTCAACATTATTTCACAAAATTTCTTAAAGATGCAAATTTGAAACCCCTGGGGCACCAGATAAAATAGACTTCAAAGATTATGTGTACAGGTAACATATTATAACACAATATGAATTAAATCTTAAGATTCAAACATAATTTCTTAAAGATGCAATTTTAAACCTCAGGGGCACCAGCTAAAATAGATGCTCAAAGATTATTTGTCATGTCATGTGCATTTACAATCTCAATGCTTTTCTGTTGACATAGATAAAAAAACTTGAAGGAATCATCATCTTCAAAGTTTGTAAAGATATAGTCATCAAATCATAGTTTTAGATTGTTGTCAGAGGCAAGGTTATATGGTGTTCAAATGCCTGGATTCTTGTCATTGATGAACATGTGTTTTGATTGAAAAATATTAATATCTATGTTGCTATCATGTGAAAATCTTTCTTTAATCATTTAATATACTGATGAGGTTTGAATCTTCTATTTCAAGTTGTAGGACATTCAGTTGGAAATAAGCAAGGTGGAAACATTGAAGTGGAAGAAAAGAAAGTAAAATGGTACTAGATGATTGTCTTTCCATCAACCAAGACATAGCACTTCAGTTAGTAATATGGAGATTAATAATATATACTTGATATCACAGTCAACAAGAGGGTTATAACCAAATTTGACACCCAGGGTACCTAGAGTGTCATAACTAAACACCACCTTAGTAGTTAATGGAACATAACATGGAATGAACTATACGTATGTACCTCAAAATAAACCATTTACATATTGTACAAAAGCTAAGAAATTATGAAAAGAACAACAAAATCTTTATTTTCTCGTAAATGTTATAGATATACAAAGTACTCTCTTCATGTTTTGGCAACAGGTTAAATGTTAAATGTGTAAACAGTCTTGTTTGTAGTTCCAAAGCTAATCTTACTTTCAACATTTTCATTAGTATGATGAATGATGACATTGTCCTAATTTCAAAGTTCAAAGATCAAATTAAAAACAAGAACATATGTACACATTTACACTCTATAGCACAGCACTTTTCAACAAAGTTAAACATTTACACACTTTTCTTTACACAGTTTTATATTCATACAATATTATCTACATAGTTGAACATTTATACAACATTATCTACACAGTTACACATTTATACAAAACTCTATACATTTATACAAATATCTACAACAAAACCATATTTGTACAACAATATCGCCTATCAAAGATGGATCTACTTTATAACGTATTGGCAAGTATAGATTCAGTTAGCCTTTGAGATATAACAACTTTACAATAATTATTCCTGGATATCTAATGTGTTTTCAAGCACCACTTCTTTCAAATGTTTCAAGGATATTATGCAAAGCTTCATATTATTGATAAATGTCTATCATTAACAATTACCCCTTGAAAGATGTGCCAATATTCAAAGATGGTAGGAATGGTACCATATATCTGTTGACAGAGACTAAAAACCCAATATGTTATATTTAATAATATGATATTTGGATCAGTTTCAGCACTATATATATTCAAGCTTATTTACATAAAAATGTCAAAGTTAAGTAATTGTCATTGGACATTGACACATTTTGAAATTTGTGTGAAATCAGATAATTTGGTTCTTCAATAGGATTATTAATATTAGAAATTCTGGAACAATCTGATGGCAAGTAACCAGGGATTCGGAAAGACATTTAACAATGGGCCATTTTCAGGGTTTTGAGTAATTTTCTGAAGTGCAAATCGGTCATTGCCCATAATATTAATGGTAAATTTAATGGGACATTTTTTTCTCCAATGTGCAAAATGGCCCATGGCCCCTGCCTTTCCCAATCACTGCATAACTGAAATGTTGATTGATTATTTCAATGATGAACAGTAAGATGTTTCAGATGATCAAGAAAGGCTATACACTTAAATCACCTAATGCAGTGATAGGAAATCCATGACAGCATGGCACCATGTTTGCTACAAGATAATAAATTTTGAGCAGGAAAAGTGAAGTCATAAAGATTTCAGAAAGATAAAAGTGTCTATAAAAATAGTGTAAATCTGACAACAATGTGCGCTGTGTGAAGGGCAGGGTGAACAGTGGTCACAAATAATATCAACCATTCTGGGTGACTCATCTACTGGAATCACAACTTGGTAATAAAGTTTCAAAAAGACAACAATGTGCGTTGAAACAGGGAGAAGACAAGACAATATCAAGAAGTGGAATTCTAAAAATATATCATTATGCAAATTTAAATATTTCCATTGGATTAACATTTCAGATGTTGACTTTGTTATGAAACACCCAGAACAAGTGGTTCATTTATAGTGACTTATATTTGGTTAACAATGAGAACAAAAATGCCTGAGCACATGGTATTGATGAGCCCAGACTGCGTAATGACGGAAAGGAAAAACTAAAATACATTTCCCTCCTTATTGTTACCTAACTTTTCCCTCTTTCTCAATTCATTAAAAAACTATTCACATTGATAGTGAAGTGTCTGTTCCCTATAATCAGTGTTCATATTTGTTCAAAAACTGGAATAAAAAGAACTGATATAATTTGTTTTACAAATAAATGTTTGTTCCTTGGTGGTTAATTCCAGAAATCACACAAATGAGTCCACATGAAAGGGTGAAATCTTGGTTGCGATGAAATGCCTCGTCTGCTCCAGTTTATTCCTGAGCGATGCTGGCACCTCCGACCTATGTTTCTTGAACCATTGAGACAGAATGTCCATGATGAAATGAGGATGCAAGGGAGATAACTCTGCCAGTACGCCAACACAGCACATTGGCAGCTCTGTGTGTTCTGAAAGGAAATGGTTTAATAGATGTGTGAGGGATGGTAAAAGAGAAAATTATCAAACACAATATACACGATCACTGTAACACTATAAACACCAGTACACAATAATCCCAAAGACCAAGAAATCCTTGATATTGCAAGATTGACATTGGACTACTGCATATTCAGAGAAGGATGCTCATGACAAAATTTTTAACCCCAAAACAGTTAGAGTTTAAAAAACATTTTTATCATTATAGAGTTGTACTATGTGTACGTTTATCATTGTAGAGTAAAACTACTTACTACTTACTCTGTGAAAAGGTTTATACATGGGTCCCGTTGCACAAAATACTAAGGTGACCTTAAGTCACTAAGGTAGCTTGAGTGCAATGTCGAAGGATGGCACTAAGGTTAACCTTAGTGTTAAGTCGTTTTGTGCAACTGCCCCCGGTATCTTATCATATCTAAATATCTTAACACAGGAAAGTATGGAAACACTAAGGTCATTCTGCATTTGGAGTACTTTCTGCTTTGAGAGGCATTTTAGAAGTTGGAATAGACAATAATGAAGAAGAAAATATGAAAAACAATAAAATGAAGAGGAATATATGGATAACAATAAATACCATGAAAAAAGAAGTTTTCATTGATATACTCCTCGTCATTAGAGTGTACTTTCCTTCAGGGTAAAATATGCAGAGTATGCAGTATTATCAATAAATGCATACTTTGCTTTCAGTATCACTAGGCCAGACATATTTTATGAAAACAAAGCAAGACTCACTGGTAGGAACGTCCAGTATGGGAATGAGACAGCGCTTCAGAGCCTTGGAGAACTCCTTGTGTTTCTGTGTAAACCTGGGCAACTGGTAGATGTTCCCTGGTAACATACAACAACATCAACTGCAATGTTTGCAAAGAGTGAGTGAGTGAGTGTGTGAGTGTGTGAGTGCGTGAGTGTGTGAGTGTGTGAGTGGGCAGATCATGAAAAGTTATTTATTCCAGAACAGTCAGGTTTTAGACAAGGCTTCCAAACTACTGATAATATTTTTGTATTAGACACTATAATTTCGAAATATCTTGGGCTTCACAAGGGTAGAGTATACTGTGCTTTTATAGATCTAAAGGCAGCCTTTGATTCAGTCTTTAGAAATGGGTTGATGTTTAAATTGTGGCAGTCTAAGATCCAAGGTAGGGTATTTAGATTGATAAAAAATATGTATTTAAATGTTAAATCATGCGTTTTATTAAATGGAGGTTTCACCTCCTTTTTCGATTGTATGTGTGGTGTCCGACAGGGCTGTCAGCTGTCTCCATTTCTCTTTTCTCTATATGTTAATGATATCATTGATTACTTGGGAGAGGATAACCAGAGGTGTATAGAGATAGGAGTTCTTCAGATATTCATGCTCTTATTTGCAGACGATATGGCGATTGTAGACAGTACGGTCATAGGTCTTCAAAAGAGGTTAGATAAATTAAGTAGATATTGTAATAAATGGCAGCTTAAGGTTAATGTTGATAAAACTAAAGTAATGGTATTTAGAAAGGCCGGAAAGCTGAGGAAATATGAAAAGTTTTTCTTTAATGGTGGTCAGTTGGATATTGTTAGTTCTTATAAATATCTTGGTGTACACTTTTCCAGTTCAGGTTCATGGTATATTTCCCAGAAGATTCTTTCTGAGCAGGCTTTGAAAGTTCTCAGAATTATTCGCTCTAATCTGTTTAATTGTATAAATCTTCCACTTAAAGTTTTATTGCATATTTTCGATGTAAAAGTTTTACCGATTCTTCTGTATGGTACAGAAGTTTGGGGATTTCATCCATCCTCTGACGCTGCTCGGGTCTATGATAAATTTTGTAAGGATATTTTGCATCTGGGTAGAACTACGCCAAATTTAGTAGCTCGAGGTGAGCTAGGTAGATATTCTCTCCGGGTTCATCAATATGTTAGAATTATCAAATATTGGCTAAGACTCTTGTTTCAACAGGATAATGTTATTTTGAAAAAGGCTTATGATTATCAATATTATTTGGCAGAGGCTGGAAGGAAATGCTGGGCGTTGAATGTTAAAAATTTGTTGTTTAGATATGGTTTCGGTTATGTGTGGTTAAATCAAGGTGTTGGACATATCAATGTTTTTATTTCTATGTTTAAGGAAAGGTGTATTGCCATTGACAACCAACTTTTTCTTGAAAATATTTCAAACTACTCCAAACTTCAACTATATAGCACTATAAAATTTGAAGTTAAATGTGAAGATTACATATCGTTAGTTACTATACCAGTGTATCGTATTGCATTGTGTAAATTTCGTTGCTCCAACCATAAATTGTTAATTGAGGAAGGAAGAAAGATCGGTCTACCTCGCAGTCAAAGACTTTGTCCATTTTGTATCGTCCAAGTAATTGAATCCGAGTATCATTTTTGTATGGAATGTGACTTTTATGATAATCTTCGTCGAAGCCTGCTCCCTAAATACTACACTTCTTATCCTACTATGAGTAAATTCCTGCAGTTGATGTCATCTCGAAATAACAATATTGTTAATAATCTGGCAAAATATGTATTTCTAGCATTTAAGAAACGATCCAGTTTCCTATCATGCAACTAGCAATCTATATTATGTTATGGCGCTTCAACTATTATTAATATTATCATGATGTATGTATATGTATAATGGGCCGGTGGCCCCTTTACGGAAATAAACACAGTTTCAGTGGGTGAGCGGGTGAGTGGGTGGGAGAGTGGTCGGGAGAGTGGATGGGTGGGGGGTTGAGTGAGCGAGTGCTTTGGGGGTTGAATGGGTGAGTGAGTGATATGGGGGTTGAGTGACCGAGTGAGTGGGTTTGAGTGAGAGGGTTGATTGAGTGAGTGGGGTTGAGGGAGTGAGGGGTTAAATAAGTATGCAGGGGTTGATGATTAAGTGAGTGGGGGGTTTAGTGAGTGGGGAATTCAGTGATTGAGTGTGTGTGATTTAATGTAACTGAAAAGATATCTCAGTAGTAAAATCAAACAAGTTCATCAAATATGGACAGGCAACAGAGATTAATGCAAAGAGAGTGAGTGAGTAGGATTCAATGTGACAGCAGAGTTATGTTCAGTTAATTAAGTTAGATAATTATGTTTTCAATTAACTATGTCCAATATATTGGTAAAGAGCATAACATAATTACAATCTCCTTTTGTCACTAGGTACTAAGGTTAGAACTTCTTTCTTATCATATGTCCTCAGCAGTAAGAGGTATTCTAAAAAAAAAAAATAACCACTACATTTTGAAGTCATAGACATGTAACATTCATATCTTACCAAATATCCTTAGTAGAGTGATGGCATATTTTGGGTCGATGTTGGAGTTATCTCCCCTGGCCTTCCAAGCATCGGTGACCGACGTAAGATGTTGGTTGACAAAACCCATGTAGATGAATCGCCATCCATGACTCCATAGTAACAGCTCTATACTCTTCATCGTCTCAAACTGTGTTCCTGAATAAATGATACATGAAAATATTTCATATTTGTTATTTGGGTACATTTTTGATTTGGCAGACAATACCAAAGAAAGTTATATATCATGAATAAGCACAATGATAGACCTGAAAATGGAAATATAAACTGTCTTAAAATGAGCATCTGTTTAAAATGTGATGAACAGATGAGAATCTTCTTTTCTAATATATTTACAACAGCTATTGTGAACAAAAAGAAAAGACTTCCAACTTCCAAAAAGCCATTCGAACAACCTAGTATGTATAAAGTGAGGTGATTTTGAATATAAAGCCCCAATCATGAGTGGTAGTGCACTGAAAGTCAGCGTATCTTTTTACCAAGTGTGCTAGATGTTGGTAATGATTTTTCTTGAATACAAGTACCTGCTAAGTCTGCTGTGACGGCCAGTTTGAGTTTCTCTATGATACGAGTGAGAAGTTGGCTCGGGGTTTCAGTCAGGGGAGACCACCCACATAGCTCCAGGAAACATGGGCCCAGCTGCAAAAAGAAATGAAAACAATCATCTTATATTGCATATTGTTACTGACATGAAGCCAACTCACATACTCAAAAGTGTAAATCACTGCAATATTTTAGTGTGGGGCACAGCTTATGAAAGTCATAAAGCATACACACAGATAAATTGTTTCTTTATATTAGGTGCTTCTGTGATCGAAAATGGAGTTTGATATTGGTTTAGTGTATTATTTATGGATAACATCACTCAATACCATGATGAAAAGTATAGGCAGGGCTGTTGATCTTGACCAAAAAATTGCTAGAATCTCCAATATTGAATTTAGTTTTGATGTTCTTTTACAATACAAGTCCTCCTTACTCACCTGCTTGACATCGGGAGGAGCTGACTGAGACTGGCAGGCTGTGAGAACAATATGGCGGACAACCAAGCTCATTGCACTCGGGTCTGTAATAAAGAAATCAACATTGCATATCAAATTAGATGATTTTGAGGTCAAAGCCAGCTAAATTCAAACACAAACCAGTCATGAATCCAGAAATCAGGACTTTATATTTTCAATTGCGGGTAAAAAAAGACGAACTCTGAGGGTGAATCCCTGTTTTAAATACCAGTTAGGTGAACCTTCACCTTCCCACCCCTATCACCCTGCCTTTCAAAATACCTCCATTTGTCTGCAAACCGAAGTTGACAGTCTTCATGCCCTTAGAAACTGCATTTTATTGAAATTCCACAAACATTACTCTGTTTCATCAAAATTAATTTCTAAAACTATTTCTGTCCACATACCTGGTCCAGGTGTGAGAGCAAGAGGCCACACCACGACTACAGCCAGGACAGGTTGTACATAGGAGAGGTAACCACAGCTCAGCAGCTTGTACACAAACACTCGCACTTGCTCTACGTCTCCTGGGAAACAATGAACTATAGTTATAAGAAAATTGTGGATTGTCTCAGAACTATATTTGCAGGATGTTTCATATCTACTACAACATGAACAGACCAGTTACTAAAATCCTCCTTACAAACTGGCATGAAACAAATATATAACAATAGCACTTTCTCTTTATCTCTTTATGTCTTGATGTTCCATATGTTATCATTGTTTTGTCAACAAAACAAAATGTAGGGTTATTACACAAATTCTTTTATGTCATTTTTTTCGTCAATGGTAATTATTTCCTTAGTGTTTCCAAAGTGAATTTCTAAAGTGTCAAGGCTTGAAATGAGCGTAAGTGAAAATGCATAGCCATAACCCAAGCAATCAATGTTCTTACCTTCATGTCGACAGAGAGCTGTGAACATGCGACTGAAACAGAAAGTTATTTTAATCAAAAATACTTAACCAGTTTATGTTGCTGGGGACAAAGAATACTTAACTAGTTGCTGTACATGACATTGGACCTATTTGATCAACAGGGCATAGTAATATTTACATTAGATTAGGTTTGGGGGTTTGAAGGGCATGCGATAGTTACATATGGCACTAAATTTCAGCTTAAAGGGTGCAGCAGTTCAAGAAGAGAAGTAAAAATGTCCGAAGTTTACAAACAAAACATGACAGACTATGGTTGAAGGGCATTGCCTTGAGGACCTGCCTTTCATGCAAAGTTTAGCACTTGCAGTGTTTCAAAATAATTATCTACTCCGATAAACTATACTTAACTGCCATACAACTCACCAGAGGGACAGACGACCGAAACAAGGAGTACAGGAGAGGAAGATGGCGTTCCACAGTAGCTCCATCAGCTGGTGTCTAGGACTTTCCTGTAGGTAGAAACATAGATAAATAGAAGGTACAGGGTTTCACCTGCAATGACACAGTAAGCACTCCCTCCCTTTAAGATTATTCTATTCCTATCAACAACTTTTAACAGAACTACAATTCATACCTCATGTTTGTGGAGAAGACAGATGAGGTCGAGCAGTCTTATTACCTCATAACCCTTTACGACCTTACTATCACACAGAGTTGAGTTTTTTATCTGATAAATCAGTTCTTGTTTAAACGGAATTACAAAGGCGACCTCATGTTTGTGGACAAGACAGGCAAGGAGAGCGAGGAGTTGTATCTTGGTGTATACATTACCCCCTCCCCCTAGTCACTTCTCGACCACTACACCATACAGGGTTGAGTTAAATATTTTCAAAATTTGTAAAAAACAGATCTACGATAAGTACCTCATGTTTTTGGAGCAGACAGACAAGTAGATCGAGGAGGTGTCAGCATTATCACCTCCTAGCTACTCCTCCACCATTCAACCACACAGGATTGAGTTTATTTTTTGGAGCTTTCAAATTTGTAAAACAGAACTACAGCACATACCTCATGTTTGTGAAGCAGACAGGTGAGGATATCGAGGAGTCTGATCTCGGTGTCTGTCATCATTACCTCCTCCTCCTCCTCCTCTCCACTTCTTCTCTCCACTAGGGAGCGCTGGTCCTCTCTACATGCCTGCAGTACCTGCAGACCAGACACAGAGATAGTTCTGTCATTAGAGAGGCAGTAGCACATTTTTTAAGGTTAGAAGAAGGAACTCACAAAACCCACAAAATTATCAAAAGTTATCTTGATTTCGGAAAAATAGCAAAGATTGATGGAGTTAGCATTCTGGTAATTACTTAATCAAAATCTTAAATTCTTTCAGCCTAATGAAGCAAAGAAGCTGACACAATTGTTTTGTTGGTTCTATAATTCTGATTAAGTTATACTGTATTTTATCTTCTTTCCTCACCTTTACCGATTCCCTGAATATCTCAATAGCAACCAGAGCCTTATCTCCCTTAGAGAACCATTTATCTATCAGGGAGTCAGTCGTATCCTCCTGTTGGTTTTGTAAGTACTTGGTCAACATCTCAGCCACTTCTGATGAAAAAATCAGATATTAATGACTTGAGTCAGCCTGTAACATGCATGATTTACATATTATAAAGGTACCATATTTCTTGAATAGACTCCGGGCCTCGAATAGAGGTCAGGGGTAGGACTGTTTAAAGTCAATACCAGCCAGGTCCTGAAAAGACGACGGGTCTCGAATAGACGCTGTGTGATACTAGTAAGTTGATTATTTAATGTACCCTTAGTTGAATGCTAATAAAGTATTCTCCTGTTACGTGTGACATGGACAAAATTTTCTACTAAAAAGAAATAGACGCCTGGGGTAAAGGGGGTCTGAAAAACTAGAAGCCGGGGACGTCTATTCGAGGAAATACGGTACTTGAAAAGAAAGAGGTAACTATTATCATTAACATTGGTTTTATCATTATTTTATTGCTATTTTAATAAAATGTCAATTTCAGTATTAGCTGGCTTATTTTTATTTCTGCTTAAAAGACTTCAAATCATAAATCACTTGATATGGAAGATATTGGTCAAAGTAGGAAATTTAGCATATTCAAGTTCTTCACGATAAATTAGCATTATGGTCATACAAAGTCACACTACTTGTATTCAATATCATTATGTTAGACACAGGCAAATCTAACATGAAAACTTAACTCTGATTGACTAACATACAAACCTGGACATGTGTTTCCAGCTGCCTTGGGTGGCGTAAGCACCTGAAAATTTAAATAAAACATAAATAAATATTAAGTCAGAAGCATGGCCTATAAAAAGTATGATATTGATGTGTTTATTTCTTATTCCATATTGTTTCTGATCAAGCCAGTAGGTACAAAAAAGAACAAGAAAACATGGTCTTGATGTGTTCATTTCTTATTCCATATTGTTTCTGATCAAGCCAGTAGGTACAAAAAAGAACAAGAAGACATGGTCATCAACATCTCCCGCCAAATTACTTTTCATTAAAGCTCCCAAAAGACACAACTGACCTGTTTCTTGACCGGAAGCATCTCTGATTCTGAACTCTTCCTCTTTCTATTCCTTATCTCCTTCTCCTCCTGGTTCTGTTGTCTGAAATATCCAAATCATTTTCATTTTTGAAGACATCTTATAAGTACTTTTGAGTATGGTTGGCTATTACAGCTTAAACCAAGAACAATAATTTTTTTGAACGTCATTTCAAAAGTTGAAGCATATAAGAATGACAAATATGTATATTTCACCTTTACTGAATAATGAAATTGTCTATACTTAAAATATTTGTCATTCTTCATGAAAATACAGATTACATTGAATACCCGAGAATAGAGTAATATAATATTAGTATGAAGAACTTAGGAAACTTTTGACAAAGAAACATTAACATTGAAAACTTCTGAAACATTTAACTCTATAAGAGCAATGGCAAAAACTAATTTATCTATTCCTCCCATATGATAAAGAAACAAAAATAACTACCATATGTTATTACCTCTTTGTAAGCTGCTGTTTAGCCAGAGACATGGAAGTAGTTCCAGTTGAGGCTGAAGGACCTTCTCCAGAACTGGTTCTGGAATACACTGGTTTTGGTTTTAAGGTCGTTGTTGCAGGGGTAGCACCAAAGTTTGGAAGATCAGACTGCTTCTTGGCAACTCGGGCAATTCTTCTCTGAGATCCCGACATGGAAGATATTGCTTCATCGAGATGAGGGGAAAATGGCATCTCAGAAAATAGTTTTTCTTCTGAATCTTGTTTTGACATCTTTGCATCAATTGACATGGTCGTGTCAGTTGAACAAGATTCTAAATTGTTTATCGAAGGTTCAAGAGATGTAATTTCTGCAGTAGAAATATCCATTAGCTTTACAGATTTCTTATGTTTGCCTTTTTTGATAGTTTGTGGTTTTGCTTCAATGGAATTAATTTCTGAAGTTGAAAGTGCTTCAAGCAGCTTTTTAGATTTCTTTTTGCCTTTTGATTTTTTTGCTTTCTTCAGATTGGATGAAGAAGGTGCAGGGGATACGGGGAGGGGTGAAACAGGAGCAGTGATATTGAAGAAATTCATTGGCGAGGGGGGTAGCGGTGAGCTTGTGGAAGCGGTGGAACGTAACTCGTCTCGTATCAAGGCACTAATGGAAGTGAAACAAGATTTCTGGGTGATGGAGACGATCTCGGGAGAAACTGCTCGCTCTGGATCCAGAGATCCAAGATCAGACAAGATTGATTTGGACTCATGTTCCTCTTCTTCTCCCTCTTCCAACTCAGGGATCAGGTTGAGAGAATCCAGCAGGCTGAAGCCTTCTTGAGGTGGTTCTGATGTACTCGCATTGACACTGAAGCCAAATGAACATTGTGTTTCTACTTTCTTCTTCTTGGCAGAATCATCTGAATCTTCCTCAAGATCCAAGTCCAATTCTTGTTCCTCAACACCAGTCATTTCTAATGTTCCTTCCCGGCAAGAGTCTTCCACTGTAACTAGCTCTGTCTGCTTCAATGAAGTAACCTCGTCAACTGACTCTTGAACGTTGTTTCGGTCTTCTACTTTATTTCTGCCGCTTTTCTTCAAATTCTTGCGTTTATTCTTCAAATCAGTTTTGCTCTTCTTCTCACTAGTTGTGCATTCTCCAGCCTTAGACTCCTCTTGATCAAAACTCTTTTGTCTCTTGATGGTGACACGTTTCTTTGGTTTCTGCCTTGTCTCTGGAGCAGAATTAACTGATGTGTCTGCAGAGTCCTGATCATCTTCCTCAACTTCTTGTGTAGTCTCAACATCTTCCGAAACATCATCCTCGGAAACCTCTTTCTTTTCTTTAGAATCACACATCACTTTGGGACAACTTTGAGAGGTAATTTCCTTCTCAGTTGGATCATTGATATTTTCATTAATCTCTGTCTGTGCCTCTGTTGATGGTCCTGTAATTGTCTTACTTTTATCATTCTTATTATCTGCATCATCTTTTTCATCAGTTTCAGCATCCTCTGAAAGTTCGTCTGCTGAAGTTCCAACATCTTTCCCATCTGATGTCTTCTTTCTATGATTGAAATTTCTAGGAGAGTGGTTAGCGGTGTCACTTTTGCCAGAGTTCTTCATTCTTCTTCTTGTCTTTCCACTCACAAGATTTTCATCCGATTTTGGACTCTCAGAAGTGTATGGTTCTGTTTTGATTTCAGTTTCCACTTTTTCATCATTTTCCATGATAGAACCTTTTTGAAAATAGTTGCTTTTAGCAACATCAACAGACATGGACTTATTTTTTGCCCTTTCTAAGGTTTCCTTTTTCTTATCATCATTATCTTTACTATCTAGATTCTCTGTTTTACTTTTTTCTTGAGTTCGGGAGTGATTAATGACAGGCGTTGAAATTGTCTCAACCACAAGATAATCATCTGAGATGGCAGAATTTCTGCTAAGATGACGACTGCTTCTTCTTCTTGGACTGATTACATCTTCACTCCTATCATTTTCCAATTCCTTAGATCTACTATCCTTCAGTGAACCAGTCGTAGGGCTTTTCTCTGTTGGTACATGACTAGCTTTATTTGTATTAGTTGAGTCTTTCTTGGAAATGTCACTGTCAATACAGGCTTCAACAACATGACTATTGATCTTGGAACCTTTATGAGTCTGTTCTTCAGATTGAGAATTATCTTTATCACATGTATCCACAGAAGGTGCTGAAGATGTCTCCAGGGAATGAGTAGTACATTCCTTAACACATTCAGATTCAGTCAATTTGCCCTCTCCCGGATCTTGAGTAACAGTCTGAGCATTATCAACCACACTTTTCTGTACATTGGATTGAGGGGATCTTAGTTCAACAGATTTTGGACTTGCTGCAACACTTCTAAAAGCTGATGAATGACCTCCAGTCAAGAATTCTGTCTGACATACAGGATCTTTTCCCTTTTCAGGATTTTCACGAGGAGACTTTAATCCATGAGATTTTGGACTCTCCCTGACAGAAACAGATGTCCTTAGATCTTTCTTATCAACCTCAGGACTTTGTACAGGAGGCATTATTTTAACAGGACTCTCTGCAACACTTTCAGAAGCAGACGTCTGAGATGCATCCTGATACACAAATACCTGAATTGTGTCCATATCTGATGTCTGGATGTCACTTTCAGTATACTGAGCATCACTCTCACTGTGTATACCTTCCATTTCTGAAGCAGAAGACATATGCCTAAATTCTTTGTTCACCGAAACAATGTCTTTTTGTTCCTCTGACATGAAATCTTTATGTGTATCTGTCTGCTCATCTGCTTTCCAAGCACCAGATGTTTCTGTTTCAGCAACACCTTCTTCCTCAGAACAGGTTCCATTCTTTGTGGAATTGATAGGAATATTTTCTGCAGATTTAGCTTCTATGTTGCTTCTTTCTGTAATGTTAACATCTGAAGTTTCAGGTTCTGCAGGAGATGAAATATTCTGCTCTACAGACATTGGACAGGGCTTATCAATTGCTGAGCAACTTGGAGGATTTCCAGCAGTCTTCTCTTTCACAGAGTCAGGACTTTTGTCAATGGTAACATCTGATGTTGTCTGATCAGTTTCTTCTTTATTTGATTTAGATGCAATACTCTTGTTTATTTTAGGGTCACCTTCCTTCAATATGCACACATTTTTATTGTCAGTTATATCTGATTTAACAACATCAAGATCCTCCTTACCTAATGGCAATGAACTAGCAGTCTTTACAGGAGCAACAGAAATACCTTCCTTTGACACGCTCTGAGTCACAACTTGTTTTACTTCTGAGTCATTGGTTTCAATATCAGACTTGGAAGACATATGCCTATTCAGACCCCTCCTTATGGGAGCAATAATGGTTTGCTTTGGAACTGTGCTGAAAATCTTTCTATTCCCTTTACCATATGTATTTTCTGATTTTACTCTTTCAGCTGAGTGTTTCAGTCTTTCAACAAATCTCTCAGTTCTTTTGGATATATTCACATTTGTTTCATTTATCTTATCTTTGTCTTCAGATTCTGACTTCTTGGCTTCACTTGAAGACCCGTCTGAAACACTTCTTGTCATCCTTCTCCTTTCCAATATAATGTCCGCAAAGTTTTTGTCACTGACAATTGGTTTGTATCTATGCCTAAGCTGACGTGCTCGTTTGTTATATAAAGGAAAAAAGCCAGATCCAGACGATTTGTCAGACTCCGATTCAGTTTCCTTGGTTGGTTTTAAAGTCCTGCTGTCATCCTGATCTGTAGAGTTTGATGATTTAGTTTTGGTTTCGGGGAGGTTTTGTGATGCACTTTCATCAGAATCCTTTGACAAAAGATCATCATCAGGAAGTCTTGAAAC
Organism: Steromphala cineraria; assembly: GCA_916613615.1. Lineage (NCBI taxonomy): Eukaryota > Metazoa > Mollusca > Gastropoda > Trochida > Trochidae > Steromphala > Steromphala cineraria. Next base: position 9,629,408 of record OU744734.1, on the reverse strand, counting down.
TTTTCCATCTTGTATAGTTTCAACCTTACGGAAGCTGTCCTTTAGACTGGGATAGGTGGTTGCTTTAAGGGGATGCAGCTTTCCTGGAGGACCAACTTGCCTGCCTCTTCCAGACTTTTTACCTCTTCCTCTGGAGACGCTACTTCTTTCAAAAGTTTGAAGTTCTGGTGGACCATCCCCAATTTTCCCCGAGAATTCAGGATTAGGGTTTTGTTCAATACTGTTGCTCTGAGTCTTGTTGTCAATTTGTCTATCCTCATCATCACTATCTGATTCAGTTGAGATGAATTCTTTAGATTTGAATTCTTTTGGACCCTCAGGTTTTTCTGAGTCAATCTTCTTTTTTCTAATGACTTTTCTGGTAGATGTTTCCGACCTCCTTACAGGTTTTCGCTTGTGAGTGTCTTGTTTCTCTGAATCTGATGACTGGGCAAGAGATGTCACTGATCTTGTTCTTGTTCTAGTTATCTTCCCTTCTTCAGACTCTGATAAAGATGGATGACAAGATGAAGGTTCTTTTGGTTCTGTAACTTCATTATCACTTTCTGATGAGCTCAGAATACTATCTTTTCTTTTACTCTCTATCTTTGAAAAGTTTCTTCTTGTTGGTTCTGATGCATTATCTGATTCTGAATCAGATGATGAACTCAATTTTGGTGGCATCTGTTTCCTCTTCATTGGAGTCTTCTTACTTCTTAAAGTTATGGGTGAGGTTGAGTTTGACTCTGAATCTGATGACTCTAAAGTTGCAGATTTAGGTTGTGTCTGTAACTGTGCTCCATCACTCAAACCTTTCGCATTAATGTTTTTACATACTGAAACTGAGCTTGTCAAAATATCAGATTTTGATCTAGAGTCTTCTCTTTTTCTCAGTCTAGGTGACTGGGTTCTAGCTTTTGGAGATTTTTCTTTTTCAACAAAAATATCACTTTCAGAAGATTCTGCTGAGGAAAGAGTTGTTCTTGATCTTGTTCTTCTCAGTGGCTGTTCAGGCTTTTCTGACAAAGTTTCTGGAATATCAGGTACACATACCACAGCTGTCTTTGGGGGACTAGCCTTGATTGTTTTTAATGGCACAGCATCTTGATTTGGCACACATTTCACAGCTTGAATTTTATCCTGGGCACTTGAAACATTCTTTCCTTTTCTGGATATTGGAGACTTTGGACTTGAAGCAGTTTTGTCCTTGTCGTTGTTGGAAACTGTGGGGGATTCTGTTGAAGGTTCAATTGACCTTGACCTCAACATTCGAACTGGAGATTTCTCAGAAATAGTTTCCTGTGGTTTATCTATTTTTTCTTTCAAGTTTTCCTCAGAATGTGACCTTATTGTTTCTTTCAGAGGGGAAGTGTCCTTGTTCTCCGATGACCTTAACCTTGGCGATCGTCTCATAGGTTCAAGGTCAGAGAGGTCAGTGGGTAAACTGACTGTCCTCTTTCGTCTAGTTTCTTTTCCTTCCTCGTCTCCGATTCTTGGTGAGAGGGCTCGTAACTTTCTGGATCTAGGAGGTGGCGGTGTCAGAAACGTTTGTCTTGCCATTGCAGACTTTGGTCGGGGTGACTGTATCTTTGGTTCAGTAAATGCTGATTCTGGTTGACTCACTGATCTTGTCATACGAACTGGACTAGCCTCAGATGTCAGATCCTCTGCCTTACTGTCACATGGTTTTGGAGAGAATGATTTGGTTTTCTTTGGTGAATGATTTAAAACGTCATCATTTGCAGTAACTGTATCTACACTTGTCTCAGAATCCATATCAATATCTGCACCATTTTCCATTTCCATATCATTTTCAGACTCAACACTTTCAACATTACTGTCACTTCTGCCGACGTCCTTGAACAGATGTTGAACCACAAATGGCAGAGATCCCTTTCTATCAAACATGCCCCTTACTTTACCATCTTTTGTTACTTCTTTGAGTTCCTTTTCTTTTGTAGGAACAACTCCTTTAGAACCAGGCTCATTTGAGATTTTATCTTCATTCATGTCAGGATCCCTATCACTTTCTCCTGTGAAGGTGAGTTTATTCTGAAGTTTAGGACTTGGCCTGATGTTGGGCTTTTTGCATCCTCTCATGTTTGGTGTTCTTTTGGAAGTTGACTCCTGCTCATCTTCAGATGAGAAGATGCTTGAATCTGTCTTTTCCTTCAGGCGAGGTGATCGTCTAACAGACCTGGATGTGTTGTCAAGGAGACGAGATTGTAGATTGGCCGCCATTTTATCCATTGAGTCATCTGTGTCTTCAAGGTCAGGAGGTCTGTTTGCTGTTGACTTCATTCTCTGAAATGGAAAACATAGTGGCATATACAAATGTGAATCATCCAGATATTTTGTCATTAATTGAAAAGTAAGTATAGAAACTATGATGAACAAGAAGACATTGTCATCAACATCCCCATCCAAATTGGTTAAAACAAAACAAGAGCAATAACTCTTGAAAAACAGAACTGTGTGGTTTTGATTGTTGAACTTCATCAAGGTTATCATTACCTAAAGGCAAACACCAAATTTGGTTATCCTATCTTAAATAGTTTCAGAGAAATGTAAGTCCCTTAAACTTGGATGAGAGGAGCTCAAACCTATATCCCATTTTAACATCATGGGGACAAAAATAGCGTGAGTGAGTTATTGTTTTACACCGGTTGGGCAATATTTCAGCCATTAGCAATACCGTAATTTCTCTATCAATTCGACATCTCTGATAATTCGACCACGTACGTGAATCTGAGGTTAAAAAGTTCAAATCACCCCTAACATTTCAACCATGCCTCAAATGTTCATTTTCACGTTCCAATAAATCGACTACAGTCATTAAATTATCAGCATATATATTCTATTTCAGCCATACAGCTTACATATCAAGAAAAAAATTGTCACTGAAAAAAAATAATCATGAAACGTATCGATCTTTTGTTGTTCAATCAAGATCAAATATCTACTTTATTTCATGAGTGACTCGGGTTTCATAGCAAATCTCAATTAAAATCAGCAACATATATAAGAAATATGCTTCACAAATTATCGTAACATCTGTCACATCTGTGGACAATCACTCACGTGGTTGCTTAACTTCCCGCCATATTTGTTTACAAATGACCAAACCATTATTATACAAGGGTTGCAATTATGAGCTTCTAAACACTAATAATCCCACATTAACAAAACATTCAATGAGAGAAAGATAATCAAATATATAGGAATTCTGTATCAGCAAAACAAATACATTTTTCTTTAGGTTATCATGAAGTATAAATTCTATCTTCCTATCATGATATCCATCACCCCGTGCCCTTGTAATGGTGGACTCGTCCAAACTGTGCTACGAATAATATTTATTTTGTCTTGTAAACGTAAGCTTTGAAACCGACATAATTAAATGGTATACAAAATTGTTTTAAGTAGAATTGTTGTGAAAAAAAAATAAAATCTTTATTTCTTTTGGTTGATTGATTCCCTGTCCCCCATTTGTGGAAGTGAAATATTTATCTTGAACATCACGGCGAAAGTTACAGGCATTCGTCATGACTGACAAATACTTATCTTTGGTGTCAGACTCTAATGATAACAGCCTTTGTATGAAGTTTATATATCTCTCTTGAAATACTAATGATATTTACGTTAAATATCATATGCTGTTTATATTAATGTAACTGTAAAAAGCTCTTACTTGAATCAATAATAAATCATTTCTCACATCGAGAAATATTGTCCGATGCATTGCGTGGTTCCATCGTGTCAAAGAATAACAATGAAACGGGGAATATTATTGGCCCTTATGGGGAAATCCGTGTGTCTTATCCAATCACAACGTATTATGCAGATAGGTATTGGCGTCACAGTAATATTGCTGTCGATCTCTTACCAAATGATCATTCAGATTAAAGTTTAGATAAACGAAGGTAATTGATTATTGATTGTTTTATAATCATATTTGATTATTCTCAATTTCCTGTAACACCAGTGGCCTTCTTGATGCCTCCTAATATAGTCAAAAACACATGTTTTAACTTTATATATTTTTAGGCTTGAAATCTAAACTTGAATTTTACCGACAGAAGAACGTCTGGAAAATTTTTTTGACATTTATTTTGAGTGTTGTCATCATTTATTTTAAAACGTATCTGAATTTACTCGGTTAGGAAATTAGAGACATTAAGATGGTCCCTTGATATACAGGGTGGGCCCCTAAATCAATAATGAAATTTATATCAAAACTCAAAGCATCATTTTTTCCGACATGAAATCACAGAAGGCTTTGAAGCGGGTTCTATATTCTGTGCAAGGAGTACAGCTAAATCATGGCTTCTTGTATCGAGTAATTTCTTGCAAACTTCTAATTTTATCAAAGTATTTTAGGTGGACCTGTTCTTTTTTTTCAATATTTCAATTGGAATTATGATCACCATACGTAAACAGTCACCATTTGGAAAACTAATTCGTAAGACAGAAAAAACAAGGAATAATACTTTGGTTGAAAATCAACACGTGCCTCTAGTTTTAGTTATGGGACAACATCTAACCGCCGGAGAAAGGTATTTATGGAAATCCCATCTAATATTTCGACGATCCTACTGAACAAACAATCATTAGTGAGAAATAGTTCGACCACGGACGTGATCTGAAAATGTTTTGAAATTTTGAGGGTCGAATTGATAGAGAAATTATGGTAGTATTTCATTTTAGGAAAACTGGGATACAATGTAAGAACCTACCCTGCCAGGTGCTGGAGACGGTGGTAGGGGAGAGACCGGGGCTGAGATAGGGCTGAACGTGAAGAAATACTTCATCGCTGACAAGCCTGCACCAACAAAGTCATCACCAAAGTCACTGCAACTCTCGGGATCGCTGTTCCCGCTGTCATCGTGTTCATTCTGTGGTACTCTTCTGACATCAACATTATCAACTTGTTTTGCTGTTTTTGCAATTTCATCAATGTCACTCTCCCTCTTGTGTTCGTCTGCTGTCGTTCCTTCTGTATCTTCAGTGTTTTCACTGCTGGCAACCTTTGACTTTTTATTATTCTTTCCCTTTTTCTTTGGTTTAGTTTTAGGCTCTGGTTGTTTTTTCATGTCAATGATTTTCTTCCTTAGCTCTTGTTGTTTCTTGGTGTTTGAAACTTTTTCAGCGGCAACAACTTTCAGGTCATGATCACAAACTTTTTCAGAAGGGACGTCTTTAAGGTCCTGATCAAGATCAAGGTCAAGGTCGTGGGCAGGTGATGGTGCAGACCAGTTCTTGTTCTCATCTTCCATGGTATCATCTTAAAAGTAGAAAAAAGCAACTACTAAGTTTTAACCCTTAGAAAAAGTGTAACAAAGTACAAAAGCTGAAAACATTTTGCATTTTATCATACTTGTTGGAGAACAAACCTTTTGCAATGACAGGAACAGACTAACTGATTTACTTAACTATGTTTCAGATTGCTGATTGGATATAACTAAGGACGTTCTGGATTAGTTTAGCTCACACATAAAAACTGCCAGAAAACAAGTAATAAAGGACTCAAGTTGCCTACGTTGGGAGGGAATGGTTCCTAAGCTGTATTGAACTATACTACTAGATCTAATCAATGACAGAAAGCAGAGGCTGGAAATATTTCAATCGATCAAGTTCAGCTAACCTGAATAATAATCTGCCTCGTCTTGGTCTTCACCTCCAGAGTTGAAGTTTGCACGGGCAGGAAGTCGGTCTCCAGGAGGCAGCAGATCTGGATACAAAATTATAGAGGATATAAAGTGCTCTACGACTTATTGATAGTATTTTAAACGATTTAACGATAAAGTAAAAAAAAGGCCAAAGCAACGACATGGTTTACGTCTTTGAGGAGAATTTTAGAATTACAATAAGGAAGAGGAACAAATGGATGACAACTTCTTTATTCATGATACTCAACGTTTCGACACAGCTCCTTTTGTAATTTTGCTTGACAATCACACAAGGAGCTGTGTTGAAATGCTGCATACCATGATATGAATAAAGAAGTTGTCATCCATATATTACTCTTCCTTATCAACAAGGTTGACAATATTGGAAAATTGGTTGATTTTTATTTTTTAGAATGTCTTCGTACCGTTATTTATTTTTAGCCACAAATTTATATTTGAACATTTGGTTTGCCTGTTTCAATCTAGATCATTGGTGAATTTAATGTATTGTGACTTTTGGCCTTTTTGTGGCTTATACATTTTATGGATGTTTATTTGTGGAATTTATGAATGTGTAAGATTAAACAGAAATAAACAAATCTTGTTTAGACGAAAGGATAACTAGAGATTATTGGTTATAGATTTTTTCGTTTGGATAAGAAATCCATCTATTTACAATATGATAAACAGTAACGATGTTTCAGTATTTACAGTCTACCTTATCTCTCAGTTGCTCCAAAGCAAGTTACTGATTTAGGTAAAATCAATTAATCAAACTTACCATTTTCTTTCAACAAGTTGAAATATTTCTCCAATCTAGTCTGAAAGAAAGAGCAGCAAGATAAACAAAAAGATTCATAATAGACAATTTAAACAAGCATAGAGCACAAACATACTCAAAATGGTACCTTGTTATTAGATTGGATAAATGTTGCCTCGTATCCTCCTAAAGATACTTTCACACTCTGAAGTTTACACGTATTCCAGATCGTTGATTGGTCTAGGGCATGGTCATGTGATCAAAAAGACCATTAATTTAAACAAGCATAGAGCACCAACATAATCAAAATGGTACCTTGTTATTAAGATGGGATAAATGCTGCCTTGTATCCTCCTAAAGATAATTTCACACTCTGAAGTTTACACGTATTCCCGATCGTTGATTGGTCTAGGGCATGGTCATGTGATCGAATAGACCATTTAAACAAGCATAGAGCACCAACATAATCAAAATGGGACCTTGGTCTTAGGATTGGATAAATACTACCTTGTATTCTTCTAGAGATAAAATCACAATTTCTAATGTTCCAAATATTATTGAATGAAAGGAATGGTTACAGTGATGAGAAATCCATGGTTTAACTTTATAAAGAGTTATGTTATTTTCTTTTAAAAATTGCAAAGGTTACCATTGCATGTTTACTAAAAAAGATAGTATCAATATTCTATTCTTGGTGAGTCATTCTTATTGTTGTAATACAGCATTAATTGCTACTTTAATTTCCTTGACCCTTCAATGCAATTATACATTGAAAAACAGGAGGATCCACATTACAAGTTTTTCTCACCAGAATACGTTTATGTCTTGTTTCCAGCAGCCTGTAGTTTTTGGATGATCTTGAGATTTCTGATTTTACTGTTCGGAGTTCCTCTGTAAAAGAAACATGTTTGAATTAATAATAATTGACATATGAAGCTTGCAAAGTCATTTAACAGGTAAAGGGCTGGATTCAAAGCACTAGTCAATGGCTTTTGATAAAGATGATAGGCTACTTAAGACTAATATTTTGTATTCCAAAGGATGACTTAAAAGTTTAAATGAAACAATCATGGGAATAAATTTTGCCAGTTCGAATTTGTTCGGAATTGCAGAAATACTTTAGTCCAAATGGCTAATGCATTGATCTCAGGGTTAAATAAATATAATTGGAATATCACCCTGGCTAAGTACAAAACTGTTCTGAGTGCCGATATCAGATATCACAACTCAGAAATCATTAGGAATAACCTTGATTTTTAGCCACCCATTAAAGACCCTTACTCAAAATCAACAAAGTTATATAACAGACAGAAGATTCATAAATCTCTGTTCAAAATCTGCAGCCAAGACATCTTCAAAGCAGGGACTTAATGCACAATGCAGCAATAAACATTTGTGGGACACTTCCATTGAGGTATATATAAGTAAGATGATATATACATGCTTACTGATATGTGACGTTTGTACTTTCACCCAAGTCAAGCATGCACAGAACATGTGCCCTCTTTATAACGCCCTCATTATAACACCCTTTATTACAAACCAATCACCTATCTTAATAAAGTCACATAATTATCATAAGTTATTCCAGAGAAAGTGGAAAGTCATTGAGATATAACACGGCTGTCACAGTAGTGAGGAAGGGTTGAAATGATAGCTTGTTATAGTGAGGATGGTGGTCGCGTTATAGTGAGGAAGATGACAGGTCACATGACCAAAGGTGGAGGAAATGGGACAAGGAGGGTAGGATAAGTTACCTGTACGAGATTTACCTGTGGATTGTATCAAGGTGAGTTGTACAGGTGAAATGTCTACCTTTTACTTAAATATATATGCAGTAGAGCTGACATTAGGTAGTTATTAGTGATATCAGAACCAAATATTGAAATTCATGACAGGACAAGCTACATGACATCCTGCTACATCAGCGGATATGTCTCCACTAATGCTACAACCAATCCCCTGATATCCTCCTATAGACGTCTGTCGTATTGCTGACGGGTGGTTGCTCAGCGCTATTTATAGCCTGTTTGTTTTCAGTCAAACTATTTCGAACTCCATACACTGTTGTCTAGTGATGTCGCATGAGGAAATCTAAGAGCGCGTGATTTGGAGCTTAGCGGGAGACTGCAATGAGAATCAGATTTATTATCTAATAGCACTCCTATTGGTTAATTTGAATCACGAGGTGAGCACGCGGAACGAAGCCAAAAAGCTAGTTTGCCGCTATCGCTGAAAGGGCATCATTTGATTGGCTTGCTATATATAGCGATACGACAGAAGACCATAGGAGGATATCAGGGGATAGGTTGTAGCATTAGCGGAGAAATATCCGCTGATGTAGCAGGATGGCTACATGATTGGTGTGTTAAACTGTTGAGCTTTTCTAAAGTTAGTTTGTCAACTTGATCTTTTTGAAAGGTAATGTAAACTGGATATTCATTACTAAAGGAAAATAACTTTATGATTATTATCATAAGTGGCTAGAGCAATACATATCTGAAAGTTTATAAACTTTGGGAATACAGTTATTCAGTATTCTTGTATGGTAGGTCGTATAAAAGCTACTTCTGTGAACACATTTTTGTTATCAGATTAAAACTTGTCAACTTCAATTGTGTGACAACAGACTGAGAAATACCTGTACATTAATTAGTATCACAGAACTGAGTTGATGGATAGTAAGAAGCTACAGGGTTATATGAATGGCTTCAATGAATTGGATTAAAAGATTTCTATGTACTTTCATTAATTGGAATGTTTACTTTTTTTAAACTAAAGGGGAAGACATGCTTGTTGAAATAAGAAATTGAATATTTCACTTCCTATACAATATATGTTAATATGTGAAAAGTGACATTTTCAAAACCCTCTCATGCTCTTGTCTATGATAAATGAATAATGTATATTCACAGTAAATACAGCTAGCAAACAGAATAAAATGTAACTGCTTTACAACCTAGGTAGGTAATCAAATAAGGGTTTGTAACAGGTCAAAGGTCATAAATGAATTGAGTCCACAAAGCATGTCGTGCTTGAGGAGACACGTATAAAAGTAGGCCGGGTTCTTCATTGTCACTCACAGTGTTGAGTTCACTACTCGGGTACCTGAACTTTGAATAAAGGCTTAGCAATAAAGTAGACTTTCAGAAATTTGTGAACTCCAAAGACACGTCTGACTGCACACACATGCAATTCTGAGACATTTTGAAATGAATGTGAAGTTATTCATCTAGAAGTAGGTAAACAAATTCGAAAATATTGTTTGCTTGACATACTCTACTTATAATTGAACTTCACTACCTTAAATACTTTCATCATAAGCAAGGAGTTGGTCAAGTAATGGAATAAATTATTGGGGGGACACGGTTGGGGGAAAAAGTCGTAGTTTCTTTATCATGCTTGATTGACAAAACTTAAATCAAGACGCAATGACACTAAACTAAAGTGATTTTGTAATATTGTTTTACAAAGGACGTGTAATCAGTTTGTTTGCTTTAGAGTATAGAGTTGTTTAGAGTAAACAGGCTGCTCAAATTTTTTTGAAAATAATAATTAATTAGCAAAGTGTCAACAGTACATTTCTATTAATGTACCACATGTTTACACAGGAAATGATAATGTTGTTTAATACATGTGATAACTGTCGCAGCTGTGTTGATTGTCAATCAAGCAGACAATCAAATCATAGTCAAAGCTTGTCTATCATATATTGACAGATCTAAAAAGATCAATCAGCGATTATAGGAGTTGCTTTAATTTCATTACTTGGACAGTTTTAATTATTTTTCTTTCAATTTTCAAATCAAAAGACAGAGCCACTAGCTATGTAGTTCATTAGGAATTGCATGACTTTTTACAAAAGGTGCTAATTTACATATCATAAAATAGGTCTAGCAAGCAGTAGACGATAATTAAATGATTTACGCCCTGACTTTCAGGTCCAATTTAATCCAAAGCCAATTTATCTTGTGCAAATCTAACAGCAAAATATCCGCAAAGAGCTCTCAAAACATTTTGATTTCATATAATAATTTTCAAATATAAACAGAATAATTTCAGAAACTCAATGCAAATTTTATCTACATTTAGTCAAGTGTAACTGTTCACATATTGTTAACCCCGTTGGCACCAAGGTATGCAATGTAGTCTTCATCCTTAATTGGATGCAAATGTGTTATCATGTAATTCCATGTAAGTGTATGCATTATGCTATCATATTTCACTTCAATTGTCTTGTTAAATCTAACACAGCTGTTCACAAGGTCATCTGGAAATCAGATAACTTATCTAGAGTTATAAAACTATTCAAAGCTGTCATTTTGTTAATGACAAAATCCATTTAAAAAGTACTTAAGGAAGGAAATGTATTTTGCTGTTTTGAAATGAATGCCAGGAAGTTAAGGTTGGTATTAAGGCAATCCAGAAAATATGCCACTTTTAACATCATTTTTTGTTGGAATGTAAATCTATCATTTAGTTTGCATGAGTGTTGCAGGTAAGTTTCATAAGAATAAATATTAATGGTCATAAAGTCATATAAATATGCAGTGTTTCTGTGAATTCGTCAAAACTTTCAGTGTAATTAAATAAGTAAGTAGTTTGGTGGCAAAATATTCTCTCCACAATTTTGCAAAGTTTAGATTTAGTAATCGTTTCCTAGGTTAATATGTTCCAAAACTGTACATTAACAAACAGTGAGTGCTTATATTCACTCACTGAATGATGTCATGACACTTGTGATAAAAGACTGTGAATTGTTTGAGGAAGGAAAACACATTTACAAATAGACAAAAATTTCTGTTTTTATTGCCCTTTCTATCATACTTTAAGACGTGAACTTATTCAAAAATATTACTGGGAATATCCAATATCAGACAAGATGCGTTCCTTATTTTTGTCAAAAGGCACATTGTTAAGAAATTTTTGTAAATTCCTTTTCTTAGCTACAAAACAAAGGATGACTTTCTTCAAAGCTGTCCCCTTAACATAATTCTATTGTGTATAAATCATGTCAAATTTGCCTGTATTTAGATATTTATTGCATCATTTTGCTATTATATTGCTCTCTGTAATACAATAATCTACTGTACAAATTCTGTATTATGGGCCTGTGGCCCCTTTACGAAATAAAACATATCATAAGGTTTATATGATTAACAGGTAATATTATATGAAATAAGTAATACACATGGTTGACTTAATCTTTGTGATAAAGCTGTGGACACATGGTTGTCATATTCCATGAAAAAGAAAGTGCCTAAAAAAAAAAATATATATAATGTGTTCATTTGATAATTTCATCAGCAATATATTTTTTTATAGGCTAATTTGATATCAATAATATGTTTTGTTTCCTGAATTTCAGAATGTGACACCTGTTCTGAGGTCATCAAGCAATCAACATTCCCAAAGACATAGCCAAAGAGAAAACAAAATGCATCTATCAAAATCAGTTGTCCTCTTAGCAGTATCTTGTGCTCTCTTCTCATTGGCTGTCTGCCAGGATGAGGAACCATCGATATCCATCGACCCCCGACCTGACCAAGCTATCAAGGTCAATGATGATGCTTTATACACATGTGCTTTTGAAAAGGAGACGATAATTTGGACACATATGAGTGGTGATGAAGTCAGCAAGGACAATAAATCTCGTATCTACTACCAAGGGGGAGAACTCCACATAAAGTCTGTAGTTCTGAATGATACAGGCGAATTCATCTGCATGACAAAAGATAATGCTCATAACATAACAGCAGAGCTAAAGGTGTATGAAATGCCTTCATATTTCACAGAAGGGATGATAATAGTTGGTATCAACTGTGCGTTAATCTTGTTCTTCATAGCTTGTGGGGCTCACTCTTTGATGCAGCATAAGAAGGATAAACAGAGAAGAAAGGAAGAAACTTATAGGAAGGGACCAAAACATGAAGAAGTCTTACAGATGGAATAAATATAATCTTCATTGAAGAGATGTGTGATAAATGTAAGGAGAAGGAGGACATATTTGCTTGAATTGTTCAATGACAAGTTATCATAAAATTCCATTTGTGAAGCAAATATGGAACTGTAAGCAACAGAAAGAACTTTGAAGCTGTGCCTGTGTGTTCTACAAATGCTCTTTTGACCAATTTATAATATATATATAAGTATTTTTGAAAAATGTGAAGATAGTTGCTATCTTAAGATTAGATTTCTGTCATAATAAGGATTGAACTAGATTTAATTATTTTTTTTATGGTAACCATAGTTGAACTTAACTGCCTGATTGATTATGAAAATATAAATTGTTTGTTACACAAAAGATTAACGTGTCAGCAAGTCTGTTTAGCTTTTTGGGAATTTTAATACCCCAACCTCATTTTGGAAAGCTTGTACTTGCTTTTTTAAACCTAAAGGCTGTTTGCAATATTCAATTTGTTGCCAATGACAGTTTAAGTAAACCTAGCCTCAATATTTCCCGTTTCACTCCGATATTGAGTCTAGAAAGGTCTAGTAGAGGGTCACGTCAGCTCACGTATCAAATTGATCAATCAGAACTCATCTTACCAAGCCACAATACTCTGCCTTGGCATTATAACGTTGGAGGGTCATAGGTCGCAGAAGGGTCAACTGACACTAGACCTTTCTAGACACAATATCAGAGTGAAATTGGTAATATTGAGGCTAGGTTTACTTAGACTGTGCCAATGAATAAGTTGTGTACTGAATTTGTTTTGCTATAATTTCTGAAACATGACATACTGGTATTTGTTTTAGTTAACAGGCAGCCAGCTCAAAATAAATTATCAGATTTATTTCATAATTCATACATGATCAATGTAATAAGATTTCATAATCAAACAGATGATGACATTTATTTGTAAAATATATTTCACAGGCCTATTTGGAATGACAATGAGATTACATTAAAATTCTTTTGATTTTGGCCCGATATTTGTCAAAGTAACCTAAGCTACAAGTGATGATTTACTTTGGTCATGACAACAAATATTCAGAATGTTTTTTTAGTATATAATTGTTGGTTATATTAAACTATCACCACAGATTGACTTGCCATGTGTTGACAATCACAGTTTTAATATTACCTGCTGTTTGTAACCATTTCAACAGGTGAAGCTCAATTACACATAATATCTGCATTGTCAATTTGCACTTGTTAACCCATTTATGCATGACCTCTCAGATTTTAATTTAATTGTGACAATTTATAGTTCATAACTTGCAATGAAGGGAATCAGTTGTTATTTTTCCCTCAAGTAATTTTTTCCCTGTTATTTTGATGATTGAATTAGCGTCCCATATATGGGACGACATGCACAGGAGGGTACAGGTTTTTTATATGCACATGATGAAACCAAATTTTTTGACAGATGATAAATTTTAGTTTGACAACATCTTGGGTACTTCCTCTTTCAGAAATGCAAACAATTTCAGAATTTCCGATTTCAGGTGTACTTCAGCAGAGCAATCAATCAAATTTTGCGTGAAAAACTTAGTATATGTAGTATTCAAGCATTAACAATTTCTCCAGAGAGCGGGAAAAGGAACATTGACCACCACGTTTGGTTCTTCATGAGGTACTTCTAGCACATGAACTGCTCTGATTTACTCATTTCATCCTTAAAACCATCCTCATCTTCAATATAATCTGTGGCAGCAGAAAATTCGGATATGTCCATATGATTATATATCAGCAGAGGGTTAATCAGTCACTTATAATTTTTTTCTAATTTTATTACCTTTCAGGTTATCCTTTCCAATAAATATCAAGACAAGAAATTATATTTCTTCACAAGAATAATTTCCGAGAATGACCAAAAAACCTGTACCCTCTTGTGCATGACGTCCCATAAGTGGGACGCTAATTTGACAGAAGTTTGAGCATGGGAAAAATTTATTTGACATTCACTCATATTTTTAGTTAAACTATTAAACATTGAAAAACATTAAAAACAAGTCAATTTAGTTCAAATGGAAAATTCAATTATTCAGTGGTACCTCAAACTTTGGCAATTTGCTAAATTAGTATCTTCTCTGTTTCATGTTGTCAGATTTCACCGTATTTAAATTTGTTGACATATAAATACAACATCTTCCCTTTAAAAAACAGCTTACAGCAAATATTTATCTTGTATATGAACAGAGAACCAGACCATTGAATTAGCGTCCCATAAATGGGACGTCATGCACAAATGGGTTAAAACAAGGGATTTGAGGGTTTTTAGTTTATAACTAATTTTCCAATATTTTCAATCGACAAAATACATTTTTAATATACAACAATATTTGAATTTTCTTTTATTTCATAAAAATAATTTTGTAAAGTTGTATTATTGATCCTGTTCTCATTTCTATGTCATCCAAATTTTGTACTTTTATCCAGCTCTATTGACTGATTCCTGTTATGCAAGAAACATGTATGCAGCCCACAAGGGAAGGAACTCTAATCATCTCAATGGTAACAGGAATTGGCACATGCTCAATGGATACTTCAATGCTATTTGCTTACCTTAACTAAACATGACAAAGCAACCAAGCAGGAATCTATATTACAAGCATAACATAATATTTTACATGTGATGGAGGATAACTCTGTTTTTGTATATCTCGCTTGTTTGACTTGGCATTTTAGAAGTTGAAAATATCAAGACAACAAGATACATGGATTATTAACTTCTTGTAGACAGTAGTGACAATTGATGTTTAGGATCTATACCAAAACGTTGCTAACGTCTACAATAAAGAAGTTGATAATCCATACATATCTTTATGATCTTGAGTATTCCCTGTTGAGTAGATATTGAAAAGAAAAGATCCTGTATTTATAGATCTTAATTTTGCTGATGTAACCATTTTCTAGGAAGATCGCATCCTGCTACATCAGCGGATATGTCTCCACTAATGCTACAACCTATCCCCTGATATCCTCCTATGGTCTTCTGTCGTATCGCTATATATAGCAAGCAAATCAAATGATGCCCTTTCAGCGATAGCGGCAAACTAGTTTCTTGGCTTCGCTTCGCTAATCACCTCGTAAGTCAAATTTACCAATAAGAGTGCTATGAGATAATAAATCTGATTCTCATTGCAGTCTCCCGCTAAACATAAAATCTCGCGCTCTTAGATTTCCACGTGTGACATCATTAGACGACAGTGTATGGAGTACAAAAATAGTTTGACTGAATACAGACAGGCTATAAATAGCGCTGAGCGACCACCCGTCAGCCATACGACAGAAGACCATAGGAGGATATCAGGGGATGGGTTGTAGCATTAGCCGAGACTGATGTAGCAGGATGGGAAGATCGATAAATATCTTAAAACTTCAATAACCAGAGACTCACAATTCACAGATAATGCTTATTCTTAAACACACTTGCAGCTAGATGTTATAGCATGACAACATTTCATATATTACAGCAATGTCCATGGACAATTTTGAGAATATCTCTTTTCTGATGTCATGTTGATATTTATTATTCATACATTTATTGAGAATCAGATTTTCTAATAAAATTTGTATGTGTCTTATTAGCTGTTATTATTTGTTACATGAATTAACATCCCACACAAAATGTTGATATATCCCCGATTTTTCTTCAGAGAGGAATATACATAATTGTACCAGTTCAATGCATAGATAGTGCCAAGTAATGCACCAAGGAACCAGAACTACTCTTTGAACGTCAAGACATTAAATAAACAACTATTGTTGTGCACCATTTGAAAGGTTTGGAGATACCCTTTTCCCTAAATCAATTTAACCTTGCAAAACACTTTATGTACAACAACACAATGCTATAGCTGAATAAATTGGTTTGCCACATTAAATAACAAGTGTTTATACAGGTCATAGTGTTACTTTGGATAGTAATGATGTATGAACCATCCTGCTACATCAGCGTATATGTCTCCGCTTATGCTACAACCTATCCCCTGATATCCTCCTATAGTCTTCTGCCGTATCGCTATATATAGCAAGCCAATCAAATGATGCTCTTTCAGCGATAGCGGCAAACTAGTTTCTTGGCTTCAATCCGCGTGCTCACCTCGTGATTCAAATTAACCAATAGAGGTGCTATTAGATAATAAATCTGATTCTCATTGCAGTCTCGCGCTAAGCTCCAAATCGCGCGCTCTTAGATTTCCACGTGCCACATCACTAGACAACAGTGTATTAAGTTCGAAATAGTTTGACTGAAAACAGACAGGCTATAAATAGCGCTGAGCAACCACCCGTCAGCAATACGACAGAAGACTATAGGAGGATATCAGGGGATAGGTTGTAGCATTAGCGGAGACATATACGCTGATGTAGCAGATGTGTATGAACTATCGAGTAAAAACTTACCCTTTGTAGATTTAAGGTTGTTTGCGTGACGCTGGTTACTGGAAAAGAAATAAACATATGAAATTGCTGATATCAATATGAGTTTTTCAGTTTAAAGTTTTGCATATAACAAAAGGATAACAGGTACAGATGAATGAGCCACGTCTTAAAGCGACTTACAATATGATATAGCTTACAATAGCATACACACAAGCAAAACACAACAAGTGTTACTTCTCTTAAATGAAATCACTTACTGTAACAATATATCAAGTGATAGATAATCATAAAGTAGCAGAGAACTTTTTCATAGTTAATTTCTCCAAAATATAAAATAAAAGTACCGAGGGTACAGAAGCTCACCTTAAAATGAATGATGTGGTAAAATGGTTTAATTATACATGTAACCATCTTTTATATAATTGATTATGGCTGCCATCATTTTTATCTTTTAAAATACTAGTCTTCTTTTGGAAACGACTAGAGCTTGAACAAACATTAATACACGAATGATATAATCATGATAAGTTAACAAGCAGTAGGTTTTTGTATAACTTTTTTGTATATCTATGGCTGAATTGGTGACCATCTTGTACTTTTTAATCTTCAAAATGCTACTTTTATGTGGGCATCCGTATTAATTTCATTATGATATCTTGATTGGTTTAGGTGTATCTATTTAAATGTCATTCATTACTTACAGGATGGTGGGCACTTAAATTTGTTTTGTAGTGAATCATTAATATGATTTCAAGATTATTTCACTGATGGTTATGCTGCATGGGATATTGAGAATCCCAAAAGTACAGATTTTTCAAGGAAAATGAATGACTGATTGAGAGGAAAGTCATAAACACAGCAATGCATAAGACACGTTTATTTTGTTCACATAATATTTACATGTCAAGTGACCATGAGATGTCTTTCATTAAAGTATCAATTTATTTAACACTCATACAGTACTATAATGGTAAACATTTTTGCATTGTCAAATCAACAGAGAGATATGACAAATCAAATTTCCTTACTTTTCTTACTAAACCCTTTTCGATTTTCATCTGCATATGTATTCCACATCAACTTATCATGTAGATTGCTAAACACAAAGCTTATTGTAGACAAGTTTTGTGTAAGTTGTTATTCTTAGAAAGAACATATCACTGTCATGAGAATACAAGTCCATAACTTTTATTGCATACACATGGGCCATGGCCATATAGCATAATGCTCTACCATATCAATTGGGTCAGGTTGATTATGCAACAGACTAGCAGCTGACACTGTGATGCTAGCAGCCTGCCTTGGGATGTGTATTAGACAGCATAGTGGAATATCTGAACTCTGGTTGACCCCTTTTGTGTGGTATTTAAAGGAATATAAGGGAGATACCATTGTTTAAAATTCAACATGATGTTTAATGTCATTGGGTTTTTGCAGCTAGTTGCCATAAATATTTTAAACAAATTAATCAATCATGTTTGTCTTTCATCTTAATGTTTTAGAAACACTTAAAAATATAGAACAACTTGCATGACAATCTTAAATATTCCATATTCAAGATAATATTATGATTAGTAAGTTCAAATTAGAGAATTTATATGGTGCGAGTGATCACTTGATAAAAGCTTAAAATTCTCAGAACTGAAACGTCTACCTTTGTGGGAGGAATCACTATAGGTATAACATACTACAATATGAAAATGATATCTAGATTGGTTTAGGAGAAGGAGTCATTTTCATGAAATCTATTTGAAAATTCAATATTGCTGCCATGGTGGCCATATTGGATTCTCAAAACTGAAACTTCTACCTTTCTGTGCGGAATCACCATAGTTATAACATACTACAATTTCAGAATGATATCTAGATTGGTTTAGAAAGAATAGTCTTTTCATGAAATCTAATTGAAAATTCAATATAGCTGCCATAGCGGCCATCTTTGATTCTTAAAACTAAAACGTCTACCTTTCTGTGAGGAATCACCATGGGTATAACATACTACAATTTCAGAATGATATCTGCATTCGTTTAGGAGGAGTAGTCTTTTTCCTGAAATCTAATTGAAAATTCAATATGGCTGCCATGGCGGCCATTTTGGATTCTCAAAACTGAAACGTCTACCTTTCTGTGAGGAATCACCATGGGTATAACATACTACAATTTCAGAATGATATCTGGATCCGTTTAGGAGGAGTAGTCTGTTTCCTGAAAGTTTCGGACAGACGGACAGCGAACGGACAGACAGACGGACGACGGACGAAGCGCCATGACATAAGCTCACATTTACTTTGTAAAGGTGAGCTAAAAACGTGACTAAAAGGACAAAAGGATGGGATTAACTTTCTAAATTCCTTCCAAAGGGTTGCAGGGTTGAAAACTAGCAATAGTCTGGTAGTCAATGTTTAGTGACAAAGATGCTTGGCTAGTAAAAGCCACTGACTAGTAGTCCAATGGACTAGTTGAATTTAAAATAGATATGATGTCCAAATGTCCTAGTCCAAATGGCTAGTATGGCAAAAGAACTAATATCGACCCCTGAGTTGACATATGAATACATGTTCATTTTCTTCTCTTATGGGCATCCTGGACGTTGCCAGCATCATCCTTATAACAATACAGTTAAAAACACACTAGAATAGAAAACTAACCTTGATTCAAGATTTTGCATCTTCCTGTCGAGTTGTTTGCGTTCTTCCTCATTAGCATACAGGTTGTTGTCGGCAATCAGGGCTTCATACTGCTTCTGTATCATCTGAAGAACAAGATGTGTTTGTGAAACACGAATGCCCCCGGATGCATCCTGCTTGCTGTGTCAAGGTCAAGGTCACAAGGTCAAATGTCATGGTGTCATCTGAAAGGTCTCATCACAAGGGATCCATATGTCAAGTATCAAAGAGTTAGCTCTGACCAATCAAAAGTTATGGCCAAGGTTAAAGTTTTTGTGGACAAATGGACAGACGGACGGACGGACGGACGGAAAAGGTCAAATATCATGGTGTCATCTGAAAGGTCTCATCACAAGGGATACACATGTCAAGTATCAAAGACCTAGCACTGACAGTATAGAAACTATAGCCAAGGTTAAAGTTTTCGAAAAAGGCTCGCTGTGTCAAGGTCAAGGTCACAAGGTCAAATGTCATGGTGTCATCTGAAAGGTCTCATCACAAGGGATCCATATGTCAAGTATCAAAGAGTTAGCTCTGACCAATCAAAAGTTATGGCCAAGGTTAAAGTTTTTGTGGACAAACGGACAGACGGACGGACGGACGGAAAAGGTCAAATATCATGGTGTCATCTGAAAGGTCTCATCACAAGGGATACACATGTCAAGTATCAAAGACCTAGCACTGACAGTATAGAAACTATAGCCAAGGTTAAAGTTTTCGAAAAAGGCTCGCTGTGTCAAGGTCAAGGTCACAAGGTCAAATGTCATGGTGTCATCTGAAAGGTCTCATCACAAGGGCTCCATATGTCAAGTATCAAAGAGCTAGCTCTGACCAATCAAAAGTTATGACCAAGGTTAAAGTTTTTGTGGACAAACAGACAGAAGGACGGACGGACGGAAAGGGTCAAATATCATGGTGTCATCTGAAAGGTCTCATCACAAGGGATACACATGTCAAGTATCAAAGACCTAGCACTGACAGTATAGAAACTATAGCCAAGGTTAAAGTTTTCGAAAAAGGCTCGCTGTGTCAAGGTCAAGGTCACAAGGTCAAATGTCATGGTGTCATCTGAAAGGTCTCATCACAAGGGATCCATATGTCAAGTATCAAAGAGCTAGCTCTGACCAATCAAAAGTTATGGCCAAGGTTAAAGTTTTTGTGGACAAACGGACAGACGGACGGACGGACGGAAAAGGTCAAATATCATGGTGTCATCTGAAAGGTCTCATCACAAGGGATACACATGTCAAGTATCAAAGACCTAGCACTGACAGTATAGAAACTATAGCCAAGGTTAAAGTTTTCGAAAAAGGCTCGCTGTGTCAAGGTCAAGGTCACAAGGTCAAATGTCATGGTGTCATCTGAAAGGTCTCATCACAAGGGATCCATATGTCAAGTATCAAAGACCTAGCTCTGACCAATCAAAAGTTATGGCCAAGGTTAAAGTTTTTGTGGACAAACGGACAGACGGACGGACGGACGGAAAAGGTCAAATATCATGGTGTCATCTGAAAGGTCTCATCACAAGGGATACACATGTCAAGTATCAAAGACCTAGCACTGACAGTATAGAAACTATAGCCAAGGTTAAAGTTTTCGAAAAAGGCTCGCTGTGTCAAGGTCAAGGTCACAAGGTCAAATGTCATGGTGTCATCTGAAAGGTCTCATCACAAGGGATCCATATGTCAAGTATCAAAGAGATAGCTCTGACCAATCAAAAGTTATGGCCAAGGTTAAAGTTTTTGTGGACAAACGGACAGACGGACGGACGGACGGAAAAGGTCAAATATCATGGTGTCATCTGAAAGGTCTCATCACAAGGGATACACATGTCAAGTATCAAAGACCTAGCACTGACAGTATAGAAACTATAGCCAAGGTTAAAGTTTTCGAAAAAGGCTCGCTGTGTCAAGGTCAAGGTCACAAGGTCAAATGTCATGGTGTCATCTGAAAGGTCTCATCACAAGGGATCCATATGTCAAGTATCAAAGAGCTAGCTCTGACCAATCAAAAGTTATGACCAAGGTTAAAGTTTTTGTGGACAAACAGACAGAAGGACGGACGGACGGAAAGGGTCAAATATCATGGTGTCATCTGAAAGGTCTCATCACAAGGGATACACATGTCAAGTATCAAAGACCTAGCACTGACAGTATAGAAACTATAGCCAAGGTTAAAGTTTTCGAAAAAGGCTCGCTGTGTCAAGGTCAAGGTCACAAGGTTAAATGTCATGGTGTCATCTGAAAGGTCTCATCACAAGGGATCCATATGTCAAGTATCAAAGAGTTAGCTCTGACCAATCAAAAGTTATGGCCAAGGTTAAAGTTTTTGTGGACAAACGGACAGACGGACGGACGGACGGAAAAGGTCAAATATCATGGTGTCATCTGAAAGGTCTCATCACAAGGGATACACATGTCAAGTATCAAAGACCTAGCACTGACAGTATAGAACCTATAGCCAAGGTTAAAGTTTTCGAAAAAGGCTCGCTGTGTCAAGGTCAAGGTCACAAGGTCAAATGTCATGGTGTCATCTGAAAGGTCTCATCACAAGGGATCCATATGTCAAGTATCAAAGAGTTAGCTCTGACCAATCAAAAGTTATGGCCAAGGTTAAAGTTTTTGTGGACAAACGGACAGACGGACGGACGGACGGAAAAGGTCAAATATCATGGTGTCATCTGAAAGGTCTCATCACAAGGGATACACATGTCAAGTATCAAAGACCTAGCACTGACAGTATAGAAACTATAGCCAAGGTTAAAGTTTTCGGAAAAGGCTCGCTGTGTCAAGGTCAAGGTCACAAGGTCAAATGTCATGGTGTCATCTTAAAGGTCTCATCACAAGGGATCCATATGTCAAGTATCAAAGACCTAGCTCTGACCAATCAAAAGTTATGACCAAGGTTAAAGTTTTTGTGGACAAACGGACAGACAGACGGACAGACAGACAGACAGACGGACGGACAGACGGACAGGTGAAAAACAATATACCCCCGGAATCTCTGATTCGGTGGCATAAAAAACAAATCTGTTATTGTAGCGGAACGTCACGTATCACAGTTTCAATGTAATAATGCATTTAATGATTACAAATTTTTTCAGAGGTTTCTGTATAACATTCATTGAACTTCAAACCATTTTTAATTCTCAAAAGTTAAAGAAAAGATAAATATTTATCACCCTTTAAATGAAAATTACGTAACGCCCACAAAATATTTATCAAGTTGATTCATTAAAGTTTCAGTGTAATCAATCAATAGATATCAGACAATAATTTTTTTAATCAAATACAAGGTTTCAGTAACAACGAGATATCGCATTGATTTACCATTCAAAGAGCTTGCCAGGTCTCGAATGATTGGTGTATCATCTCTCTTGCATGAATAATAATAAATAATGAACATTTTTAAGCCTAATATCCAGTGCAAGCACTGCTCATTGGCTGTACATTATCACCCTGAAGGAATTGTACTTTCAAAGCCGCTACTAAGCGCTTCGCGCGACCACATAGGTCCGTACTTCCCGTATTCAGGTACCCAATTGTACAGCTGGGTAGACTGAGTGCAATGTGGATGAAGTGCCTTGCCCAAGGACACAACACGGTGTAAAGCCCAGATCACAAATCTTTGGTGTCTCCACCTGGATTCGAACCCGGGTCTTTGGCGTGATAGGCCAGCACGCTAACCACTACACCACCGCGCTCCATGACATGACATGCAGAATAGACCTCTTACTATGTATAACATTACAGATTGTTTCAATAGATTTTGAACTGCCAAAAAGGATTTTTGCTTAATTTGCAGTTGGCTTGTAAAGTTGTTGCTCTTATTAATGTCACCATTGTTTGTTCGAATCTCATCATTAAAACAATGAAATCATTTTAATCAATTGAAAATACAACCTAATACAAAGGTTCAGACTCGAAATGATAACCAAATTCAAGAATTCAGAGTTAACAATTTACCTCAGCTCCTTCCAAACTATTCTTCAGATTCTGTATCTCTGTGTCCTTGACCTTCAACTTAGCCTCAAGGTCATGATGTGTCTTACGAAGAGGCTCAGTGCTCTGCAGTGAGGCTTTCAGCTGGGTTTCCAACATCTCACAGTCGCTGAAACAGATCAGTTCGGTTCGCTTGATTTGATTTGATTTGATTTGAAAGGGATTATCGATCCAAGTATTATTTTTCTTTCAATACAACAAAAGGGTTCTATATCATTCATTATTAATTAACTATCAATGATATGGCACAAATACAATCTATACCTGGACTATATGATTTGACAGCTGGGCTAATACAGGTAAGCTGGGCTAATACAGGTAAACTAGGCTAATACAGGTAAACTGGGTCAAACAAGACAGACTGAGCCAATACGACTGAGCATGCATATACACACAAATGGCAAAAGTCTGAAGCTATCACTTCAAAAAGTTCAACATATATGAACGTTCACCAATCTCTTTCATAAAGTTAATTTTGATGAAAATGAACCTTCTAATTTTTTGCAAGTAAATCAATACAGCAGACCTCGGACCTGTAACTTAGTAATTGTTATATCTATTCCTCGAAATGGATAATAATATTCAGAGTTGTTTTATGCGCTCGAAGAATCTGGCCAATAGATTTTAGCTCACCTGAGCTATACTGTTTTCAGAAACTAGATTTGAGACCCAAAATACCTATAGCATAAATAAATGCATGATCAGTTTAAGTTTCAACAAGCCAGTATACTTAAGTTGAAAATTGGAAACTTCAAAAAGGGAGAAATTGACAGGATATAAACATCTTGCTATGCCTAAAGTACACCAACCGGAGGGCTTATTCCATTTATGCCAGTACCTATATATTCAGGTAATCTTTGTAGCCAAAATCATTCGATACCATTGGTATTGTCAATATGATCAGGAGGCATGCAAACAAGCAACTATGAAGCCTTTCAAGATCGACATACTAATCTGATTTCCTAATAAGATAAATTACCCTAATTACCAATGATAAACTTAATCAGCTTATCTCTATCCATGAACAAAAACAAATCAAAATAGAACAACAGATAGTTCTGTCCGCTATCTTATCATTCATAATAAACTTCATTATCAGGATAATTAAGTTTAAGGCTATTTTGAATCACAAAAGCCAGGGATAGTTCTGTCCAGTATTTTACCAGACATGTCATAGTAAAACAAATTATAAATAAAATAGAGCTATTGGCTCTGTAGCTCATCAGGCATCATATCAAGTTTGCTTTATACAGGCAAGATGAGCTAAAAATGAAACTGATGTTACCTATTGCAAAAAAACCTATACAAAAATTACAAAACAAAATTTAATGTATTATTATTCAACACTTTCTAGATCGCCAATATCAGACAGTAAAAGAAGTCCACACTAAAATATCCAAGGAGAAATAAATTTGCCATAGACTGTCATCTAATGGAGAATAAAAGTACCGAGGGTACAGAAGCTCACCTTAAAGTGAATGATGTGGTATTGGTTTAATTATACATGTAACCATCTTTTATATTATGGCTGCCATCATGATTTTTTTATCTTTTAAAATACTAGTCTTCTTTTTGAAACGACTAGAGCTTGAACAAACATTAATACACGAATGATATAATCATGATAAGTTAACAAGCAGTATGTTTTTGTATAACTTTTTTGTATATCTATGGCTGAATTGGTGACCATCTTGTACTTTTTAATCTTCAAAATGCTACTTTTATGTGGGCATCCGTATTAATTTCATTATGATATCTTGATTGGTTTAGGTGTATCCATTTAAATGTCATTCATTACTTACAGGATGGTGGGCACTTACATTTGTTTTGTAGTGAATCATTAATATGACTTCAAGATTATTTCACTGATGGTTATGCTGCATGGGATATTGAGAATCCCAAAAGTACAGATTTTTCAAGGAAAATGAATGACTGATTGAGAGGAAAGTCATAAACACTGCAATGCATAATACACGTTTATTTTGTTCACATAATATTTACATGTCAAGTGACCATGAGATGTCTTTCATTAAAGTATCAGTTTATTTAACACTCATACAGTACTATAATGCATTGTCAAATCAACAGAGAGATATGACAAATCAAATTTCCTTACTTTTCTTACTAAACCCTTTTCGATTTTCATTGCATATTTATTCCACATCAACTTATCATGTAGATTGCTAAACACAAAGCTTATTGTAGACAAGTTTTGTGTAACTTGTTATTCTTAGAAAGAACATATCACTGTCATGAGAATACAAGTCCATAACTTTTATTGCATACACATGGGCCATGGCCATATAGCATAACGCTCTACCATATCAATTGGGTCAGGTTGATTATGCAACAGACTAGCAGCTGACACTGTGATGCTAGCAGCCTGCCTTGGGATGTGTATTAGACAGCATAGTGGAATATCTGAACTCTGGTTGACCCCTTATGTGTGGTATTTAAAGGAATAAAAGGGAAATACCATTGTTTAAAATTTAACATGTTTAATGTGATTGGGTTTTTGCAGCTAGTTGCCATAAAGATTTTAAACAAATTAATCAATTATGTTTGTCTTTCATCTTAATTTTTTTTAGAAACACTTAAAAATATAGAACAACTTGCACGACAATCTTAAATATTCCATATTTAAGATAATATTTTGATTAGTAAGTTCAAATTAGAGAATTTATATGGTGCCAGTGATCACTTGATGAAAGCTTAAAATTTAATAATAATGATGTGTCATCTGCAGCTGAAAAGTCAATATGGCTGCTATTGCGACCATCTTGGATTCTCAAAACTTTAACGTCTACCTTTCTGTGCGGAATCACCATAGGTATAACATACTACAATTTCAGAATGATATCTGTATTCGTTTAGAAGGAGTAGTCTTTTTCATGAAATCTAATTGAAAATTCAATATGGCTGTCATGGCGGCCATCTTGGATTCTCAAATTTAAAACGTCTACCTTTCTGTGGGGAATCACCATGGGTATAACATAATACAATTTCAGAATGATATCTGTATTCGTTAAGGAGGAGTAGTCTTTTTCATGAAATCTAATTGAAAATTCAATATGGCTGTCATGGTGGCCATCTTGGATTCTCAAAACTGAAACGTCTACCTTTCTGTGAGGAATCACCATGGGTATAACATATTACAATTTCAGAATGATATCTGTATTCGTTTAGAAGGAGTAGTCTTTTTCATGAAATCTAATTGAAAATTCAATATGGCTGTCATGGCGGCCATCTTGGATTCTCAAAACTGAAACGTCTACCTTTCTGTGGGGAATCACCATGGGTATAACATACTACGATTTCAGAATGATATCTGAATTCGTTTAGGAGGAGTAGTCTTTTTCGTGAAAGTTTACGGACGGACGGACGGACGGACAGACAGACGGACGACGGACGAAGCGCCATGACATAAGCTCACATTTACTTTGTAAAGGTGAGCTAAAAATAGGTTTTTAAGATTGTGACCCCTGTGACCCTATTTGGGGTCATGGGGTCACGAAAGCTACAGTTTAGAATCCCAATTGGCCAAGGAGTCTACATGCAGTCTTTCAGCTCAATAGACCTTTAGGAGCTAAAGATGATGATGAAAATAAGTTTTTAAGGTTGTGACCCCTGTGACCCTATTTGGGGTCATGGGGTCACGAAATCTACAATTTAGAATCCCCATTGGCCAAGGAGTCTGCACATATAATTTCAGCTCTCTAGACCTTTTGGAACTTGAGAAGAAGATGAAAATAGTTTTTTAAGGTTGTGACCCCTGTGACCCTATTTGGGGTCACAGGGTCACCAAAGTTACAAATTAGAATCCCCATTGGCCAAGGAGTCTGCACATATCAATATTAACTCTCTAGACCCTTTGGAACTGGAGAAGAAGATGAGAATTGGTTTTTAAGGTTGTGACCCCTGTGACCCTATTTGGGGTCATGGGGTCACAAAATCTAAAATTAAGAAACCCGATTGGCCAAGGAGTCTGCACATATCATTTTCAACTCTATAGTCCTTTTAGTACTGGAGAAGAAGATGAAAATAAGTTTTTAAGGTTGTGACCCCTGTGACCCTATTTGGGGTCACAGGGTCACCAAAGTTACAAATTAGAATCTCCATTGTCCAAGGAGTCTGCACATATCATTTTTAACTCTCTACTCCTTTTAGAACTGGAGAAGGAGATGAAAATAGGTATTTAAGGTTGTGACCCCTGTGACCCTATTTGGGATCACAGGGTCACCAAAGTTACAAATTAGAATCCCCATTGGCCAAGGAGTCTGCACATATCACTTTCAACTCTCTAGTCCTTTTAGAACTGGAGAAGAAGATGAAAATAGGTTTTTAAGGTTGTGACCCCTGTGACCCTATTTGGAGTCACAGGTTCACCAAAGTTACAAATTAGAATCCCCAATGTCCAAGGAGTCTGCACATATCACTTTCAACTCTCTAGTCCTTTTAGAACTGGAGAAGAAGATGAAAATAGGTTTTTAAGGTTGTGACCCCTGTGACCCTATTTTGGGTCATGGGGTCACGAAATCTACAATTTAGAATCCCCATTGGCCAAGGAGTCTGCACATATCATTTTTAACTCTCTACTCCTTTTAGAACTGGAGAAGAAGATGAAAATAGGTTTTTAAGGTTGTGACCCCTGTGACCCTATTTGGAGTCACAGGTTCACCAAAGTTACAAATTAGAATCCCCAATGTCCAAGGAGTCTGCACATATCACTTTCAACTCTCTAGTCCTTTTAAAACTGGAGAAGAAGATGAAAATAAGTTTTTAAGGTTGTGACCCCTGTGACCCTATTTGGGGTCACAGGGTCACCAAAGTTACAAATTAGAATCTCCATTGTCCAAGGAGTCTGCACATATCATTTTTAACTCTCTACTCCTTTTAGAACTGGAGAAGAAGATGAAAATAGGTATTTAAGGTTGTGACCCCTGTGACCCTATTTGGGATCACAGGGTCACCAAAGTTACAAATTAGAATCCCCATTGGCCAAGGAGTCTGCACATATCACTTTCAACTCTCTAGTCCTTTTAGAACTGGAGAAGAAGATGAAAATAGGTTTTTAAGGTTGTGACCCCTGTGACCCTATTTGGAGTCACAGGTTCACCAAAGTTACAAATTAGAATCCCCAATGTCCAAGGAGTCTGCACATATCACTTTCAACTCTCTAGTCCTTTTAGAACTGGAGAAGAAGATGAAAATAGGTTTTTAAGGTTGTGACCCCTGTGACCCTATTTTGGGTCATGGGGTCACGAAATCTACAATTTAGAATCCCCATTGGCCAAGGAGTCTGCACATATCGTTTTTAACTCTCTAGTCCTTTTAGTACTGGAGAAGAAGATGAAAATAAGTTTTTAAGGTTGTGACCCCTGTGACCCTATTTGGGGTCACAGGGTCACCAAAGTTACAAATTAGAATCTCCATTGTCCAAGGAGTCTGCACATATCATTTTTAACTCTCTACTCCTTTTAGAACTGGAGAAGAAGATGAAAATAGGTATTTAAGGTTGTGACCCCTGTGACCCTATTTGGGATCACAGGGTCATCAAAGTTACAAATTAGAATCCCCATTGGCCAAGGAGTCTGCACATATCATTTTTAACTCTCTAGTCCTTCTGGAACTGGAGAAGAAGATGAAAATAGGTTTTTAAAGTTGTGACCCCTGTGACCCTATTTGGGGTCACAGGGTCACCAAAGTTACAAATTAGAATCTCCATATGCTAAGGTACTTGTTCACAAATTTTCAGCTCTCTAATGTGTATGGTTCATGAGAAGAAGTCGAAAGTGTCAAAAGTTTACGGACGGATGGACAACGGATGGACGGACGCCGGACGACGGGCCATGCCATAAGCCCATCTGGACTTTCAGTCCTGATGAGCTTATAATAGAGATTAAGGCTATTTTGAATCACTGATGATACTCAAATAATATTCAATAAATCAATCTCTATTCTTTCTCAGTCTGTGTATCTCTGACGAGAGTTCCCTATTCCTGCTAATAGAAGTTATCATGAGAGTGTGTTTTGGGATCCTAAATATCCTGCATATGGAATAAACATTGTATAATCGCGAGCCTGTGGGAATTGTCAAAAGAATTTCCGACCTTGACCTTTCAAGTTTTCATCTCTATCCGTATATGACCCCAACGGATATCAAAAATATCTGTTGGCTTTATTATGCTGGGAACACTATCAATTGTATCATAAATCTATTTATCTGTTTTCTGTATTTCCCTCACTTTTATTTCTTTCTCCCCTCCCTCTCTCTCACAAATAAACACCTATATTGAATTAACACCTTAATTCTTATCAAACTCAGGAAGTATCGCACATTAGCACAAAAAAAGCAAAGAGTTGTTGACAGTGACGCATAAAACCAACTGAGGCCTGGACAACATGTTATTGGTTTTACAAATATGACTCTACAAATTAGATTATCAACAAGGATCTATTTGTGGATGGAGACATTATCTAATTAGCATCCCCAGCAACAACATTTAGTACTCAGGTATGATCTAAAATCTTTGTAAAGTATTTCGACCGGATATATCACGAAACTGAAAGTAGCAATATGCACAAAATGAACAGCTGTTTCCAAGAATTTACAAGTCATAATTATTTGCTGTCAAATATTTAAGAAAAGCTTTACAAATCTTCTAATTTACAGTGCAATCAACTATTTTAGATAATTTCTCTTATAGGAAACACAATAAAACAGATATTGTAAATATTCTGAAAGAGAATCAGAAAAGTAAAGTAAACTTACAGTTGTGTTCTCTCGAGTCTGCGAGACTGTTCCTCCATGTGTTTGTTCTGCAGGTCGTATTGTGGACACGTTAAGAATCAATAACCATATAATGTTAAACAACCAGTAGAGTAAGGGTCAGTTTTAAGACTTACACTATAACAGAGCAGTGAGAAATTAAGCTGGTGGCTGAACGATGCTGATATGAGTCATGGTCGGTTACTTTTCTTTATATTGTGGACAATAAGAAATCAAAACGAATCAACAAGAAGACATCAACATCCCTTGCCAACTTAATTTTCATTGGACGGAGCCCAAACCTATATCCCCTCTTTGTGGCAAGGGGATAATTATTATATAAAATGTTAAACAACTGATTCAAAGAGGGTCACTTCTTAAATTTCTATACTGTATCAGAGAGAAATTCAGGTTGTGGCTGAGGGATGTTGATTTGAGTAATGACAGGTTGCTTGTTTAATATTGTCATAAAGAATCAATAACCATATGATGATAAACAACCATAACAAAGATCATTTTTTAGAATTCTACACTGAAGCAGTGTCAATGAGGATGTTGGGTGAACAATGTAAAGCTAGTCACATTTTATTTTACTACACTGTACCAGTAGCGGTGAGAAATTCATTTGGTGGAGTGGAATGTTGAATTCAATGTTGAGAGGTTTTTTATATTGTGGACAAAATCAATAATCACATAAACAGCCATAACAAAAATATTATTGAAAATGCTTACATAGACTAGATAAAGTTCTTGAAATTTAGCTTGAATTCTGGTAGGAAAACTAGATGAACTACCTTTCATGATTTTTTTTGTGAGCTATATTTTGCTGTGATCTCCGATGGGTAAAGTGGCACCAATGTGGGCGGAGCTTTGAACTTGTTACATAGAGGTCAAAACAGTTCTATTGCTTTTTATTGCATGAAATTGTTATTTTCAATTTTATTAGGAAATTAAAACTTGGCTTTTATTTCAAGTTTTGAATTCGATGAAATGAATTTCAAAATGTGTTTGTTCAGACGGCAATAATTTGTTAGAACCTCACTAGCTCAGCCAGTTATACAAGTTAAGTCTTGAACAGGTTATACCAATGTGAACAAACATATCATGAAATTCCTTTCTTAAATACTGTTATATCTCTTATGATTCTTTCAATGAACCTTGTAAAGGATATCTTCACATTTTGTCCGGTATTTCCTGATGAGCAGGCTGAAACAGAACAATGTCAAAATAAACATACTATCTTGATAACAAGTGGAATGCAGCATAACATTAAATTCTTTAAAGATTTACAATAACAATACTACAATGAATCCAAATGATGAATTTAACTGTATAATTGATACATTCTAACTATATCAGATAAGTTAAGCTTAGTTATGTTTTTGACTGAAGTACAGTGTCTTAAACTAAAAATGAGGCAGCGCTAGACAACCTGTCTATGATCGGGGAATCAGCATTTTGATCCATTAAAGGGTGACAGCACTTCTTGACAGGGCCAATCAAAGTTTGGATAAATCAAGAAGAGGGGAAAACCATCAATTACACACAGAATTATTCACAAAAAGTGACGGAATGGTGTTGTTACATGTTTCTGAGGTGATTTCTTGAAGGAGTCCGAAACATGTTACAACATCATTCTGTCATTTTTTGCTGATAAAATTATGTGTTGTGGACGGTTCTTCTCTTATCTTACATTTAAACTAGTGAATATTAAACTCGCTATCCCTTTAGTGCCCTGATAGAAGAGCCACACACATAGATAATGTGAACAACTTACTCCGTTGAGATGATTTTCTGCTTGAGTGTTTGGTAGTTGATAGCATGTTCTTCCTGTAGCCGTGTCACTTCCTGCAACAGAAGAGAAGGAATCTCATTTAAACCAGTTTGAACCCAGTAGATGATTGAAGCCTTTTATGGATATACAACTTCTTTATTCTGAGAAAGTGACATTTTGATAAAGATTCTAATATGAAGGAATCTCATTTAAACCAGTTGAACCCAGCAGGTGATTGAAGCCTTTTTATGGATATACAACTTTTTTATTCTGAGAAAGTGACCTTTTAAAATAGATTTTAATATTGTTGTCAAGCACTCAAATCTTAATTTACATCAAACAGTTATCAACCCTCATCCAATTCAACGGGTACTGGAACCCAAATCAAGTTGAGCTTGACACGAGTCAATTTTTGTATGGGCACTGTTACCTATTTAATTTATTTTATGTCTTAAATTTATGTTTGTCTGTGATGTGAGAAGTAAGATGATCAACATGACAATTTCAGCACATTGGTGTCAATATAATCTGTATAGGACTATGTATAAGTCAACACGTGTGGCAGATATCTGGGTTGAACAATAATTACATAATCTCTTTGGTAACTATACGATTTTTGGGTACAAGTTGAGTCTGACCCCTCAAGTCCAATATCCATATTACCCATGTAGACCCTAGTATGTGTTATAGCTCAAAGACACTGTATTCGACGTAATAAGCGCCCATGGCGCTTAAAAAATTGACTTGGGTGGGCGCTTATTTAAATTGTGTGAATGACGACCGAAAAATAAAGACTACTTAAATGGAACCGGACGCTCAAAACATACTTAAACATTATTTAGTAGAAAACAACACATATTGCCGCTTAATGTACCCCATAATTGCTCATGACACAAAGTAAATTTTAATACAGAACCACATTGCCGATGGTGGCGGCCATTTTCTCGGAAGTAAAGAAATAGATCTGAATTATTTTAGTACCGCTGGTACATGGGTGGTTATTACACCTAATTACAATACCGTTTTGGGTGGGGGGCGCTTTTTGGAGCAGGGCGCTTATTACGTCGAATATGGTATGCTGTGAAGCGAGATGTGAAGTAGTTTAATAGTCAAATGCTTTTGAATAAAAACGACAAGTGGTTGATTCATGTGACAAAGTTATTGAAAGATAAACATGTGTTGCTTTCCTTAAATTTTATTGGAGACACGTTAAACCGACAAATCACTCACTCATGAAAAAATCATATACAAATTGACAGCAAATAAGATAAAAACAGAAGACACCTTTACTATTGGTCATGTCTTGAAAGTGACACTGATTCTTCAAACAACTCTCCGACACAAAATTATACAGGATACATATGAGTGTCCATGTCAAACTACAAAACAAGTGCCTGGATATTGATGATTTCTGAAGGAATATGGTAATATTAATATGTCATAAACATAGTATGATCAGTGATATGAGCAATATCTTATTATTGTAAAGCAATGAACTACAAACTTAACAAATTAACATCTTCATAAATTTAGCATTTTCATCTCAAACTGGACGTAAAAATTACAAGTCATATACATTTTCCGCTGGCCTTTTACAGTTGCAACTATTTTGAATTTATCGGCTTGTCATGCTTGTTGACAATCTTTTAAACCAACAATGGTTAAATGAGTTATGAAATTGATATAGCATACTCTCCCCACAAAGGCAGATCAAGTCATGAAATGTTGATACAGCCTCTGTTCTATTACTCCGAAATCCGTGGGTTCCGGCAGACTCCCCTGGCGGAAAAACATTGCATCACAATCTCTTTGAAAATGTCTTTATCAAAACACAACGCTTCTCGCATAGAAAGGGTGGTTCATATCACAATGCCTTTGCCATGATTTAGTTGCCAAAATGATGATTTTAAATCAGTGTCGCTGATTGCACAACTAACTCTGATTGCCTCACATCAGGCATCTCCCATTCTAGTCCACAAACTTGGCGTAATAGAACAGAGGCTATTTCAACATTTCATGACTTGATCTGCCTCTGTGGGGAAAATGTTGATATCAGTACAAATCCATAAGCAATAATCAAATCAAAGACATTCTTCCCTCTTTAACGTTGTTCACTGTAGGTGTCAGTTGTTGGTGTTCAACTTTGCACCTGTTATGATGGGTGTAGGTCTTTTCGTAGGAGGATCCCGTTTGTAGGAGTGATTTTCGGTCTTTTCGTAGGAGGATTTTTAGGTCTTTTCGTAGAAGTAGAAAATTTCAATGAAATATTTGGGTGAAATGCTGAGTGTTGTTTTTGTTAAAAAAGACTTAATCAGGTAAGTATATTCACATTGTAAAAGTAAAGCATCGCTTTGATGTCTTTGATGTCCAGACAGATGTTTGATGAGATTATGTTATTATGTTTAGTGTTATTGTGAATTAAAAACATATCATTTTTTGTTGTGTTGATTGTTTGTTATATATATTGTATGTACTGTTTGTTATAATCATCTCTGATTGGAGATTAGTAGCTCTCGGTGAAGAAGTCAGTCAAATATTCTTTCCTTTAGGCAATAGTTAACTACAAGCGACTTTATAACTGTAAGAAATCTAGCAAAATTTATAAATGTTATATTTTCCAAAATCCAAAAGCTGAGAACCTGATTTTTTCTAATCTACTTTCTATATGTGTGTGTATATATATATGATTGTGTTAAGATATTGTGTTGAAGTTCACCACCATTTATTTCATATGTACTTGTGGTTTTTGAGAATAAATGAACTTGAACTTGAACTTGAGAAGGCTAATTTATGAAAATCCACGTACTGAACAAACATATATGATATAAAAAAACATTCATTCATTACTGAATAAAACCTGTCTGTCGGTCTGCTACATAATTTATAAAATATTATCACTCCTACGAATATATTTTTTTCACTCCTACGAAAAGACCTTCTACGAACGGGATCCTCCTACGAAAAATGCACTGCTACGAACGGGATCCTCCTACGAAAAGACCGTTTCCCGTTATGATGGACTAAGAGCCAAGAAACTCAGAATTTAACTTAGAGTTTTGAAATTAAAATATTGCATTATAATTTATTGTCATCATCTTAGGATAATTGTAAATAAACATTATTTTCTATCAACATTTACTGATTAAAGTGGCAAATATTTCATCGAATCATTTTTAATGTCATTGTAGTAGGAGTCATTGAAAAGATTCTAAATCACAAATGATATTACATGAACATACTCAATTTAGAATAAAGTAGCTACGATCTTGGTTCATAATTACTGGTAAGACAGTAATATGACATTAAAATTACTAATTAACTGTTTGAAGGTGTTGATGTCAAAAATAAATACCCACCTTTTTTAATTTTCGACAACCTTCACACCAAACAGTTTCCCCGCCATCTAATGCTGGCATTCCCTCGTCAGTCGCCATGTCAGTTCCGTAAATCAATTATTCAACCTGATATAGTAAATCCTAGGTCATTCCATTGATTCAAATTACTCCAAACACATCCTTTATCGCTGTAAATGAGTATGTATTTCGTCAACACCATCGCTATGTTTTCATTTCCCGTACACAAACGTGGCGGAACTTCGGTGCATTGTGGGATTGCAAACAAAAGGTCTGAGAGTGACCTCCCTTTATTCTAGACTTTCTGCAAGGCTTTTCTTCGCAATGTGCACTCTCATCAGAAACATTTTAACAATAGGTAAACCTTTTAGTCCTATTTCTATTTTTTTCCAAATTTCAAGAACCAATCATCAAATAAATTTCCCATAATATTCTAAAGGTGCAGTTGCTCGATTTGTTTGAACTTCTCAAATCTCTAAAATATATTGGTAAATGCCACATGTATAATCTTCAGAGGACACAAACATCTCCATACACAATCCGATAAGGCGTAGACGGAGAAAAGATATTAAGCAGCAAGCAATAAAAACTTAACAGTCATTTTTGTGTGAAAATCATGTTTTTGAGGTAACTAAATGGATTCATGAAGCTGAACTAAATATATGGACAGTTCTTTAAAGAAATACACTCTTTAATTTAAACAAACCCCATTGTTTTGGTTATATTCGTTTTCATGAGATCACTATTTTTACCTTAAATCATGCGACCGCCCCATTATGGAATCTATGAACGCTGAACTGATGTTCTTTTTATTAAGATATTCACGGACGTGAAGTTTCCACATATCCTTAAAGAAAATTTGAACACCAAAAGAAAATGCATTCTATGATTTAAAAAAACCCATTATTTTGGTTACATTCGTTTTCGTTTTCATGAGATCACTAGAACGCGACTGCCCCAGTAAGGAATCTATGAACAATGGAGTGATGTCCTTTTAATCAAAATATTCACAGATCGTGCACATCTCCATTCAGAAGATCCACTGAACACCAAAAGAAACTCGAAAGTTGATATTCATTATTGAAAAATGGCAGATCTTATGTTGTAACGGTGTTTTAACAAGTCTTGACAGCGGGAAAAAATGAACAGGATAACTATCTTGCCAACAACACCAGGGTGTATCAAACCTGCTTGCAGCTTTCTTGGCCTGATCTGAGCAGTATTGAACACTTGTGGGATGAAGTGCAGAGATGTTTGATTCTGGTGTGTTTGAGGCGCTTCGTCGTTCCGATCAACAGTCTTATTCAATTAAACATAGACTCTGTGTTGCGATTGTGAGGACAAGGTTTACCATATAGGTATTGACATAGCTGTATACCCAAAGTTAAGTTGATTTCATCAAGGTCCCAAGTTGTTGTATCGATGGTTACTCTATTAATTGAGTATGTTTTCAAAACTTGATATGCTGAAATACTCAAATAATGAAATACTTACTCAGTTTCGAGTTTACTTGACTCGTGTTTTTTTTGGTATTCACCCTTTATTTCTGTAGTTGTTTGAGTGGAATCATTTTAAGATGTTAGATCTCAATTTTCAACCATTGAGAGAAAGAACAATACCATAAAGCGTAACTGACATATCTCAACTGATATCTCAGGCTGATAGGCCTACTAGAAATCGGAGCAAGAAATTGTTACTTGAAAGGGGAAGAATCTATTTTCATAATGTCATAGTTTAACAGGCTTAACAGAATAATACCCTTGTTTTGAACAATTGATGCATCTGTGGTTTGAATATTTACATATGTCAAAAATGACATTTAACTTTGACCTGTTTCACTGGCAGACACCCAATGAAAAAATACATGTAGGAACAATCGCATTAATATATATGTTAGAGGTCATATGTTGTCATGTCATATGATTACACATACATTTTATGCCTTACGTAAATGCCCTCTCAGAATTCATAAATAATTAAATCGCTTAATTCAAATTTTAAAACTCACCGAAAGTTTCAAAATTTGACATGTGACTAATCGTTTTTCTTTAACAAAGTATTTGTTATTCGTCACGATTTCAACATGACAGGTCAAAGCCAATTGTTGTTATAATAATGAACAAAATAAATTCGTAAATTGTGAAATAAAAACACATGAACACTTGAGACAATTTAAAGCACCAATTAAAACAGTTTAGTATAATATCAAACAAACTTTGACATTATTTTCTAAATACACAATTTTTTATCTAATGTTGGCCATATGAATCAATATCAAAGTATACACTTTTTATCATTTTGAACAGAGCACACGTGTGTATGTATTACTTTTTAATTTAGTTATTATTGCACGCAAAAGTTGTAGAAGCAACCATAGTGTTCTTTTGAAATTGTATCAGCATTTATCAGCAACATATTTACGAATACAGAATGCCGAACATAAAAAGTACTTGAATCGTTCGTAAAATATCTATGTGTTGTTGTGGTATCTTGAAGTAAAGTATACGGATACTGTCTGAAAAATTATGAAAATTATGGTTATTCGTTCCATTTAAAATCAGATGTATACACAGAGAAGTTTAGAAATTACCTCATAAATGTACATTAGATTTTAAGAAATAAGTAATGAAAAAGACAACATCGGTTTGTCTACAATCATTTTTCTTCCAGAATGCATATCGTTTCCTCAATATCTTTACTTTGAGAATGATTATTGTTTCAGAATACCTAAGTTAAATGATGGAGGCTTAAGGTCACAATTTAACTAAACTGACGTTTCAAAGAAACTTTATCGTCTATAACTGCAATATCGAAAATACTTTAATATGGCTATTGCTAGTTAATGTTGCATTGACAAGTTGAAAACTGAAACTTAATGTTTGAAACTTTTAAATGAGTTTTTTGGGTAAAAAAAAAAAGAAAATCAGTATCATGTTGCCTTGGTGCTGGTTCCAAGTCACGTAAAGTTAAAGTGTAAAACTGTTCATTTTGAATGTTGGTAATCTTTTTAGGGAACAAAAACCCGACAAACGGCGTAGCAAAAATAACGTGACTTTCCTTTGAATATTAGAAAAATATACCCTATTTACAAGAATCGTAATTGTTCCTTCATTTCAGTTGGTAACTCAATGCTATACAAGAGAGTGGTTGTATGTGATTTTATAACCCAGAAGCACTGAAATAGCTCTCTTTGCTGCATGAAGACATGAAGGTCGATATCTGTCACGTTAAACCACCGCTAACGTTGTCTTTAAAGGGGCAGAAGCACTTTTTTAATACTTTTATATTTCAAAATGTTCATTGATAATTGTTAGTTAATGCTAAATGTATTATTTTGAAATTGTCAAAAATCTCATTACACACACCAATCATCCATAGTCAGAGGACAAAGTATGAAGATTCACATAAAATCCACTGGCGGCCATTTTATTTGAACACCTTTAATTAATTTTGTGTAAGAAAAAAGATCGCATGGCTAAACCTTACGTTACATATTTGAATTATTACTACCCCATTTAGTTTAAAAACATTGTCTTTCAATTGGAACCATTAATTTTCATTTTTCTGACATCACCTTATATTGCCCCTTTAAACGTGCTACTGTCCCTTTAAGCGACGTCCCGGATTGTACAGGCCAAAGCTCGACATATTGTAATGTTCTAGTCCAGGTGGGTGTAATCAGAGATCATCGGCTGCCCGATTGATAATCATTTAACATTGACATGGTTCATTTCATTTGAGAAAAGAACGTCGGGATTAGCATGCAATACGATTTAACTGCGATTGTTAAGCTCTCAAGCCTGTTCACCGATTGTGCGACTCAATGACGTTTCATAATGACACGATAGACTCTATCTATACCTTCCAAATGGAAAAGCTTACGTGCAGATGTAAAGATAAGGCTGGAACTGCTGACAATTTGAATGTATTTTTTCGGGTTTTATTGGGATGAATGGCAAATTATTCATACCTGATACTAAAGTTACTCATTTAATTACTTCAAAGAAAATATTGCATAAAAGTCTTTTCAACGAATGTCTTGAAGAGTCAAAATTTCGACTCCTGTTCATTTCAGATTAAGTGTAAAATTGGTAATTTACCCCTTTAAACGGGCAGTAGCACGTTTTTAGGGGGAATATAAGGTGAAGTCAGGAAAATGAAAATATATGGTTCCAATTGAAAGAAAATGTATTTAAACTGAATGAAGCAGTAATAAATTAAATATATAACTTAAATTTTAGCAATACGATTCCTTTTCCTTACACAAAATGAAATAAAGGTGTTCACACAAAAATGGCCGCCACTGGACTTTATGTGAATCTTTACAATTTTGTTCTCTGACTTTGATTGAGTGGTTTGTGTAATGAGATTGTAAACCCTATAAAAATAATACATTTAGCAATAACGTACAATTATCAATGAAAACTTAATATATAAAATTTTCAAAAAACGTACTACTGCCCCTTTAATGTTGATTGGTTGGTTGTTGAAAGTAATGGTGAATTAATAAGGAGTACTTTCTATAAGATTTCTATAGTTTTTCGTTCTTTAGTCAGAATGGTTACAAAATGTGGTCATTTTTATTTGGACGACTATTTATATTAAAAAGATATCTTTGCTTTAGAACTGATTGTCTTGCTTATATATATATGCAGGGTTTCATATAATAGTTTGATTGAAATAGTTTTCTGACGATGAAACAACTACTTTATGTATATATGTACATGTATTAATTGTCACTATTTCAATGGTCTCTGGGAAAATATGAAGTAATTGTTAACAAGTATGTACTCGAAGGCATTCCTTTCACTAAAGAAACAGTTCGATTAGGCCTCCCAAGTTTACTGAATCATTTTATTCACATTTCTTATAGGAGCAGTAGCACGTTTTTAATGGAATATAAGGTGAAATCAGGGAAATGAAGATAGATGGTTTCGATTAAAAGACAATGTATTTAAATTTAATGAATCGGTGATAAATCAAATATATAATGTAAAGTTCAGCCATGCGATTTCTTTTTCTTATACAAAATGAATCAAAGGTGTTCACACAAAAATGGTTGCCAATGGACTTTATGTAAATCTTCATAATTTGTTCATTGACTATAGATTATTGGTTTGTGTAATGAAATTTTTGACATTAATTATTTTTTTTAGTGAATATTTAAAATGTACAATTTAAAAAAGTGCTATAGCCCTTTAAAACATCATGCACAAGTCATTTAGCAAGGGAAACTAAATTTTCAACCAAACAAACCCTTGAAAATTAGTAAAGATTTCGTAATTTTTTTTAATATCGATATATGTACAAGACCAAAAACATTTTCTAGATATTGCATTTTACTAAGTAACTATTCATAAAAAAAAAGAAATTAGGAAGTTGACAACAGCCCTTTCTCAGTTCTTAGAAATATATCAACTACATATATATATCATAGATCTAAGCTTGAAGCCTCTTCAGAATGTCCTGAGCAACATTTCAGATTAAAACCAGCTACGTCGATCTCTAAGATGTAGTTTAGGTAAATATTTATCTGCTATGCTAATAATCTCATGACGTTACGCACCCATCGATACTAGGACATGGGACATAGAGTATCCTAAAACAGGATCTCTGATTGATCAACTTACACGCCCGGACAATACATAATTCGAACTTCAGAGAAACAAGCGGCGTTGTAAGAGTACTTCTTTAACTTCTTATTTGTACCTATGGCATACAATAGCCTTTCCTTATTTGATTTCCGTATACTTCTATTAGTCCCAATTTCAAAGGCAACACGGTCAATAATATTACCTATTATTACATTTGCTTCGTATGAGATACACATTTACAGAAAACATGCTCCCGGTTTGACCTGAATAACGATTAGTCGATATATCGTCACTAGTGTGCACTAATTCCTATTCAAAGGGAGGCAACTGGTGGTTGTCACTAGGGCCCTGTCAGAGGCGTTGATTTGGTTCACTGAATTTCTATTCGCTGCTCTTATCCTATCAAAGGTCACGTGATCGCCACTATGACAACGCCAAGCTGTTCCCGTAAACTTTGACTTTGTCCCAACGTGGAGATACACATTACCTTACAACAAAGCACACTTAACACTAAGTAAACAAACACATACACCAACGTTATTAATAATTAAATACATCTTTGTTCAGAACTATTATATCCAAAAAAAAAATACAATGCGTCAAATGTCCTTGATATACATTAAAAACATATACTTTAATAACACTATCATTTATTAACGGAAATCTAGTTAATAACAAACTTTAATGTCAGGGTTTAAAAAAAAAAACATCCATATTTTGCATTAAAGTGTTAATCATTTGTAATATCATCATTGTATTGTTGAAATCAACAAAAAAAAATAAACACTGTCACCATTTTAACAAACAAGCTTTACATAATTGATTTCAAATCCTTCAAAGTGTCAATTCACGATTGATCCTCCAAAACGATTATCAATCATCTATCAATCGTTTTATTGATCTTTCCTTTGATTTCAACAGATCGATCAACTCTCTTCATGAACAATAAGAAAAGCACAAGAGAGCCTCAGCAATTATTCAAGACCTATGACTAGTCGTGCGACTAGCAGTACGTATATCATGCAGCGTTGTTCTAATGCATTCATTCAGTAGGCTCGTCTAACGGGCACATGCATGTAGGCTGTAGGAGTCGTCTAACTGGGTTTTTACCATTCAACGGACTGGCTTATCCTGAGATCTATTAATTGTGCATTTAGGATCAAGTGGGAATATATTTTACCTGAATGTCACAGGAAAGAAAATGATATTTATTTGTCAGACGTGAAGTGACAGTGCAGTATGGATGATACTTTGAGTGTGGGGGACAATGTGTGTCTCTATTCCGAGGAATCTTTAGGATTTGTTTATTCCTCTCAAACAAGGTGAGTCTATTCAATTATGTAAAATTTTTATTTCTTGAGCAGGTGCGCCGGTTTCTGATCCTCTATAACATTTATAATTTGATCTTATTTTAATTTTACAATTATAAAGTTATTATTTCTAAGTTTGAAAACTTCAAAGGGTTACTTAGAATAATTTGATTTGTCAAACACCTTGTATTCCAGTTTATGAACATCTAAGGCATTTGATAAATCTGAAAATTGAATAATCCTTACATCGAACAAATGAAACTGATAAGAAATTTGAATTTATGGCTCATGCTTTTTTGGAGAGTTTAAAATTATGTCCACATAGAGAACGCTTATGACTTAAAATGATAAAGAAATATTTTTAAAATCGTATAATGCGTTGGTCATATGAATTTATGGCTCATGATTTCTTGGAGAGTTTGAAAGAGTGTACATAATACCTAAACGCTAATGACTTAAAATGATAATGAAATCTTTATAAAATCGTATTATGTCTCTTTATGAATTATCGATTTACCAATACACATTTAAAAATGTCGTTAGGTGACATCTATTTCTTTTATTGAAAAATAAAAATGAATTTAATGACATGTTGTCAGAAATTGTGAAACATCCTGCCAAAAGTTGGACCTTAGTCACAGGAGTACAATCAGAGCGGAACTACCGACTGAGGTTTCTGTTACCGGATAGTATATCTCCATGCTTGTTTTTGTGTTCTCTTGTCATATAATGTTGTACGAAGATATATATTGTTCGAGCTTTCAACCAAGTTGAAAGACAATGATTGATTTTTATGTATCTTTTATGTTCAATCAAAAAATGTATCATGAAGGCAAATTTTGATAAAGATAACAACTGTTCATCAAGAATTTCAAATATGCAAAGGGTTTCAAGTCGATGTTTTGGATTCGTGTCTTATACCTATCAACGTACAACACAATCACGTCCATTGTTTTGTCTTGCCCATATGTATATCTGTGTACCTGATAATAAATCTCTCCATGAAAAATATTTTTGAATACTCAATTGGTGTTGCTTATGACCTTGGGTTACACAAGGATATACAAAACGAGGTCGATGTATTCCTGTATTTTTGTTGTATGATTTCAAAGAACTTGATGCAAGAATATACTGATATTGATATGTTTTTATCCATCTGATATTTGATACACAAATATACTGCATACCACAAAATTACATATCAACAACGATGGTAACAAGTCACATATTTGTAGCTTGAGATATCTTATGATTTTCTGTACATGGTTTGCTATTTGAAATGTGCTATGATAATAGGTTTGGAGGAAACGACAATGAACTGAAGATGATGGATGGAATCGTTCGTAATCTTGTCTTATTGTTTTCAATCTTTTCATAGGACCAAACGTATGGAAAGTGTCATATTCGATATAACGCCTCGGAGTTTACTTACAAAAACGTCGTGAGATTTCCAGGATGTAGCTTGTGTTGTCTTCTAAAAATAATTTGTTTAGTATGTATTTTTAACCAGTAATACAAGTTTTGTATGGGTTATTTGCAGTTTTATAGGGATTCTTTTCGGTTCTGGTACGAATTATTTGCAGTAGTCGTAGGCCTAGATATAATGTATATGTCTGGGTCAGTTCGCCGTTATTCATTATTTGTATAAGTCAGTTTTGCAAATAACTTTCCTTCCCAAATTTACTTTCGTTTTAAAATATAGGTAAAATCGGGGATAGATCCCGATCTTCGCATGAACGACAAGGTACAAGATTATGTTCTCATTGTATCATGGTGGAGCCTTCAAAGGAAGGTTATGGAGTAGCCTTAAAGGGACAGTAGCACGTTTTAGTGGGGGATATAAGGTGATGTCAGGAAAATAAAAATTTGTGGTTTTAATTGAAAGACAATGTATTTAAACTAAATGGAGAAGTAATAATTCAAATATATAACGTAAAGTTTAGCCATG
This sequence comes from Steromphala cineraria, assembly GCA_916613615.1. Classification (NCBI taxonomy): domain Eukaryota; kingdom Metazoa; phylum Mollusca; class Gastropoda; order Trochida; family Trochidae; genus Steromphala; species Steromphala cineraria. The sequence continues at coordinate 9,585,252 of OU744734.1, read as the reverse complement.
GGATTCCCCTTTCTAACACAAAGTGAATTAAAGGTGTTCACACAAAATCTTCATACTTTGTCCTCTGACTATGGATGATTGGCTTGTGTAATGAGATTATTGACACTGTCAAAATAATACATTTAGCAATACCTTACAATTATCAGTGAGAAATTAAAAATATAAAATTATCAAGAAACGTGCTACTGCCCCTTTAAAATTGTTTTCTAATGATCTCTGCGCACATATGACCATGTACCAGATAATATCCTGAGGTCTCGTTGTAATCCTCAAGGTTTCAAACGACTGATATGATGAAAACAAAGGCAGTGTCACGTTATTCTGTAATTATGATTATCAGCAACATCTTCTCTGCAAATGCGTGTTCGGGAACCCAAGACAACCCAAAAGGTTCTATTGGTATTCCATTTTCCAAATGTAAAGAGAGGGACGTTTTGGTGAAAAAACGTGCTCAAATAAGTATTAAAGGGGCAGTAGCACGTTTATAGGGGGAATATAAGGTGATGTCAGGGAAATTAAAATTAATGGTCCCAATTGAAAGACATTATATTTCAACTAAATGAAGCAGTAATAAATAAAGTATATAATGGAAAGTTTAGCCATGCGATTCCTTTTTCTTACACAAAATGAATTAAAGGTGTTCACACAAAATGGCCGCCAATGGATATTATGTGAATCTATATACTTTGTCCTCTGACTATGGCTGATTGATTTGTGTTATGAATGTTTTGACACTATCAAAATAATATGTTTAGCATTAACGTACAATTATCAGTGAAAAATGTAAAAAAAATTTTTTTCCAAAAACGTGCTACTGCCTCTTTAAAGTGTCAAAAGGGAAGCATGTGCCACTTCTAGCAAAAAAGTGGATTCTATTCACCAACTTATATCTATATTTATACCTTTATGAAAAAGTTCAGCCATATTCAGTAGATGGTTGGTTGACGTACAAGTTGTCTTGATTTCACGGATGACATAGCACCAAGCGGTCACTCATTCTCTGTAGTAATTCGATATCTTAACCAACCCCCACACATATATCTTACCAGGTAGATAGTGCAATGTCATAGTTTACTTAACCCGTGGCGAAGATGCTTTGATAATATTTTACGTTGAAAGCGTTAAGAATATATGGGTCGATAGAATAATTAAAAAAAAATACTTTTGGACAATATGAAGAAGTTGCTTAGATCTACGTGTATATATTTTAAACAAGGCACAAAACAATCGGAACATCGTTCTTTTGGGAGCTGAACGTGTTGTGGAGAATGTTGTGATTGTCTGTAGGTTGCAACATTATAATGGTCAACATTTTCAATATATTTTGTTTTTTAAGATCTCAATTAGTAATTCAATTTGAGAATTTTATATCTAATAACATCTGATGAAAAAAACTGATTACATATCATTTTATTCTTAATTTTAAATATGTTGTTAAGGTTAACATGTCAATTGTTAAAGATTTTAAAATTTGACAATGAATAAAGTGTATCACTCAAAAAAGAAGAACATCTTGAAATGAAGCCAATCATCGGAGCTACGAGCGTGGAATGCATTACTACCGACAAAACATTATCGCAACATATAACTTTTATTATGAATTATTTGTGAATATGCTCCTCTTCTATCAACGAAATAATTATTTCTTAGTTTGTAGTTTTAATTCTTCGTAAATGAATTAGAATAATACAGCCGATTTGTTTTCCCGCAATGTTACAAATTACGGATGAAAGCCGATAGATACGTGCCTTTAAAATTACATTTCACCTACGGTAAAGGACGTTCATACATATGGGGTCAGCCTTATCACATTACATAATCAACAGATCTACACGTAATACATTTCCTTGTAGCAACCCAAACGCGGTTAACAGTCAACAGTCCACATAATACAAACACCCAGTATGAAAGTATGACCTTGCATTATAGGACTCACACGGAACTTGTGTAAATAGTTATAGACCTAATGCAAATACAGGTGGACGTGATTTGATCAAGTTCCGGTTCGAAAATGTCTTTCCTAAAAGCAATGGTTAAACAAGATCTTCACGGTTAATCTTATGAATTAAAACATATATGTCCTACATTTGCATAAAATGCTATAGAATTTTTATGAATGGTGTTATCCAAAATTAGTCTTACACCCGGATAGTAAATAATTGATAACATTTTGACATAACAAAACTTCTTGAAGAGCATACCTATGTGAACTAATAAAACCCCTCTTTATATTTGATAAAATATTTTTTTTATAAGAATTATTTTTTTATAGACTGAATATAAGTCTAAAGTCCAACACGAATAATCTGTTCATATACAATCTAAATAAAGTTAGACAGTTCCATATTTGTTAATTTTATCAAGTATAACGAAATAAACAACCTGTACATTTTATTTAGAATGTTCACATACAAAGATGTGTGTGATTCTTGACAATTTCCTGTTTTACATACCTGAACGACCTCACTCTATAAGATATACAGGTGTAACTGAACGCCAACTAGTACTCCTGTAGACTACATAGGTAAATACATACATGAAACACAGAACGCCGAGACACCTGTAATCTAAGACGAGGGGCAGGTATGGTCATGATCAGGGGAACAGATAAGCGGGTGAATAAAGACTGATAGATCTTTGTTTAAGGACTGAACTCAACTGTTAGAAGGTTTAAGTACTAGCTAGTCCGCGCATAGATTCCTCACAACGGTCTAGGGTAGCGAATAATGGAGCAAAATTGGGGGTTCGTGTGCCAAATGTATCTTAGTCACTTAGAAGGAATTTCATTAAGGCGACGTAAGTGCAAATTTTTAGGAGGTCTTCATGTGGTTGAAGATCGATGGAAATTATCGGTTTGAAAAAATACAATTATTTATCAATCTTAACATTTCAAGAATTTACGGATAAAAGGATAGTGCCATATTTAAGAGTATTAAAATGTTAGGTGTGCCAACATGGCAATTATAGTAAAGTAGTAATTCGAGCTGTTTCAGAACACTTTATCAATCGTACATGAATTTCAACCATAATGTCAATTTACATCTCCCCGTCTACTTGCAATTGCTTTCATTAAGGATACAGAACTTTTATAAGAGATTGTGACAAAAAAGACAGGTGCCAGGTCATTTGTTTGTTCAGGAACCATAAGAAATGATGTCCTTCATCAATAATTATTTCCTTATCAGAAACTTATGTTCAACAACAGGATCAGATTTCATTGACTACCAACTAGCATAAGCAGATTAAAAATATTTATAACATTGGTCGGGAATTATGGACCATAATGGGTCACCATAACAGCCCAGGAGAAGCCCGTTTTGACATTGAAGATTAAAGGCTTAAGAAGTAACTAAACCGTATCTTGAAAATCTAAGTCTTATAGCATCAGACCGTGAAAGTAGAAAAGACCAGCTAAGAGGTAAATCTCCCTGAATTTAACTGCAGATAGAGGGTTGATATATTACAGGAGCGCTTTTAAGGATTAAATAATTAAATAACGTAATACCGAAGTGAATCAATCTTAAATGCAAGCACGTGATTGTGCAAACATATTGAATTATGTCGTTAATGTGATTATGAATAATCTCCTAATGGTTGAATACAACAATAGTGTTTGTAATTCAATCGAAACATACAAATATAAAAATTTAACACAAAGTTCTTGATCATGCTTCGATGCATCAGAAGAATTTATGCGATTTGTTAAAAATGAAAAGTGCTAAAATGAAAGATGTTGGTTGTGTCTCAAATTTTGAAATTTATATATAAAATTTAACTGAGGTGAAGCGGTAGATGAAGTCATGAAATGTTATATCCAGCCTCTTTTCAAACAAGAAAAGCCTTTAAAAAGGCATGCTTGGTGCCACATAGGCAGATGAAGGAGATTGTGATTTGTCGAACAATTTGGGTGATAATATATACAACACTGGATAACAGCAGTAATATTAACACGAGTATAACTCAAAGTTAATTTCACAAAATTAATTTCTATCAACACGAATTGCTGAAAGTTGTGAATATTTTTTACATTCATCAACGATTGTTGGTATATTTCAAATCAAAACACACGAGGGTGATATTCTATTTATCATTCAAATTCACTCTTTTTGAGATCTCAGAGAAAAAATGTATATCTCTGAACACAACAACACTAGATTTTCAAGACAGTGATGTGACAGTGACATTTTATGATGTTATGGCATTGTGATGTTGTTACTTGAAGTAAAAGCACTGCATGGGTTGCCATGTAGCGTTGACAATGACAGGAAATTGTGCAAAACGTACTGCCAAAACCATATCTCCTTGTCATGCTGGTTAATTATTAACTGTAGTATTACAGATAATAAACAAAATACTTTCCGATGATCTGACGGGATTTCATCCCAGCTCCGCTGAGCTAAGCCGCGGCCTTATAGTAACCGTATGGAACCAGCGATGTAGGTCATATTCTAAATATAGCACGAGTCAATTTCAGTAGCTCTGATAATAAATACATGTTTTCAACGTAAACATTTAGTGACATCGTTAAGTATGACTTGTCACGTGGTCGTAAGTGATCTACCTATTAGTAAACATAAGTCTTTTTTCCATGTCACCATCGTTCTTACACAAACATTATTTTTAAATCGTCAGGCGAGCCAAGCGTGAAAATAAATCGCGTGGGTTATAAAAAAGTGGATTCTGCGATTATTGAATGCGAAATAATGCTCTTATCTGGAACAAAGGCAGACTCTTCATCAAATGAAGATGTTTTTTATTGAGTCTGTTAACATTTATCAGCGTCTTTAATAGAAAGTATTGTTTCTCTTTTAACATGACATTTAAAGCGAAATCATATTCCACAGTTTAAAGTGCAAAATATTTTGTATTACCCACATGGTGACGTAATGCATTTTTTGCTACAGCTCATTGGTCTTTTGATTTGGATACAACACATGTGATTGGCGCGGCTTCCCTTTGAAAATATCAAGAGTAATATAGAGAGAATTCAGAAAAGTTTTAGGAGAATCAAATCATAATACTTGGTGCCCTTTGGGGCACCAAGCAATAAGATAAATCTGCATTTCCCGAAATGTCAACCAATGAAGACACTTCTCGCAAGGAAAGGATGGTTCACATCTCAAGACTTTTTAAAATGATAGAGACATGATGAAGTATACTTAACTTTGTATTGAACAATGTAATAAGGACGCATGTTTACGACTTAAAGCAATACTTGACTGGAAATGTCTGTAAAGCAATTACCTTAAATACAGTAATAATTCATGATAAAATGTACGCTTAGAGTTTCTTTTTTGGCTAAGATGTCATCGACTTTTTACGTTTTTTTTTTCAAAATTAGGAAAAGATCGAATTTGTCATTATCGATTACATGATTTGCCAAAGCGTAAGGTGAACTTGAAAAACTATTGAAAAAGGAAAATGAATGGGAGGTTTCTATACTCATACACATTTGTAACATCCTTTTAAATTACCATGAAAATATGCTAAATATATCCATTTGTTTACACTTTATAACCAGACAGCTAACACGGTTGTTTTTCCATACACACAAGGTTTACAAAGTGAACTGTCCTCGATCGACTCTATTGATTTTATCAACGACAGCACTTCAAAGTGTTTATCCACAGATATCGTGTGCTTCGCTACCACAGTTACAGTGCGGAATTCTTGGTATTTGTAAGTTGTATATGCAAAGCAGTTAATTGCATTGTAACCACGAATTTAACGTTTAACGATGTTTTACCGACTAAGACTGATGTAAAGAAAAGTTGCATTCGTTTAATTTACACAAGTAAATGTAAGACTTACACATTTTTATTTAACAATTTTTTCTATTTTAAATAGCAGGACTTCAAATTATAATGCGATGCTTTCAGTTGCAAATGAAAGAAATACGTTCTGCAGATTCGGGCTTTCACAAATAGCAAAACATGTTTTTTCATTGTAATTGGAGAGAAGGGATCCATAACGGTAAATGCGATAAGATACTATACGATAACGGTATCATGATCTATACGATAATGCTATTAAGTGCCTTGAGATAAGGGCATATAGGGATTTAGGTGACGGTATATAAGGATATATGTCCTAATGGTAAAATCATCCTAATGATAAATATGTATAGATCTATATGATAACGGTATATGTCTATATGTATGTCTTGAATATTAAGCACAGGGAATTCCTAACCAATCATATTTTCAATCACATCATTCTATCGAAACATACGACTATACTTCTTTATAATTTTTCTTCCAATTCACGGCCATATGCAGAATTTATCATAACTAAAGTGAACACAACGCAATATGTCATGCATTACTTGCATTGATAATCTCAACCGTGTCTCCCATTTCAAGACACGGTAGGGCTTATACCATCGTGTTTCTCTATAACTTTCTGATAGAAAAATGTTATATTCATCACGTATCGGCCCTTCCGACCGAGAAACAATAATATACCAGTACCATTCTAATAGGGTAGTCTAACTTGTTAGAACCCAAACACGTAATAACATAGCACAATGCCTTTGCACATCCCAAGAAGACAAACCTATCAATAATAGATCAACGTCTTGAAATAAGACCGGTGTTAAGAACCAGTGCACGGTGTTTCTATGTCGATGTAAGTTCCTGTGTTGTGTGGACTATGAGATTACCAGTGTACGCAGTCACATTGCAGGAGAGTTACACAGACCTTATGCAGTAATCGCTTCTACTAGATTGTAATTGTTTCCTCACACGAATCGACAATTCAGCATTTGTTGTTGATCTCCAGCGTTCTAAAACCATGACAAATAGAAATCAGTCTTCTTCTGAATTGAAATTAATTTCAGCTATGGGTCTTGTAATTATAAAATTGTCATGTATAGAGATTATTACTCGAGTAGGTGTGTCATATGACTTTTACGAAACGAGTGTGATTTTTTGTATAGCCCGAGCGAGAGTGAGGGCTATGCACAAATTTGCACAAGTTTCGATAAAATTCATATGGCACACTTCCGAGGGAAATAATTTCTTTATTACCGATTCAATCCCATTCAAAAGTGATATGCGCACGTGTGCTCATATTGAAAATATGTCACTTCTTATTTTCAATCGTATGGGTAATACATTGCTTTACCTGACTGAGTTTGTTTATCGGTCTTAATATACAACACAATCATATAAATAGGACAATGAAATTTCCTTTAAATTTAAAGTACATATATTATACAAGTAATCAATTCTTTGTTTATTGGCGAGGACATATAAATTAGTATTAAGTTCTTTCTTACCAGAGCACTAGCAAAGAAAGTGAGAAGCATTGTATTTCCCTTGACATCATACTGAAATGAAGTTGCCTTTGGTGAGGTTAATAAAATGTTTTTTAAAGTAAGACAACGAACGTACATTTTCAGTAAGGCAACGCTGACGTTTTGCAAGACTAGATTGTTTTGTTTGATTCCTGATAATTTCTACTACGTGTACGTTTTATCTGGTAAAGTAATTACAACTTTGACCCTATGAAGATGATACAAGTGGCATGAACAGATGTTAATTAGGAAAAAGATATGTGTAATACACCCTGCTCTTCTACCCATTCTATAAAAACCCCTACACGCTTGTCCAAGATACAAGTTCATTTTATCAGATTAATATACGATTAGTATATTAGATTTCTTTGTGATAAAATACAAAATATCAAAAATATAAATTTCATTTGAACTGCTCATTTTAGCTTTCGATTCTGCTCTGGTGATGTATATGTAAATGTATAATATCATGTTAATTTGTTCATTTTTACAATGAATCAAAGAAATGTTATAGTTTAAATTTCTTAGTATCTTTATTTGAACAACAAGCGCATTGAAATACAGCCGACGATATCAAGGTAAACAATTCCATAATGATGGTTAATGTCATGGTCACACGCAAAATTACTGATATCCTTATACATATAAACACATTTTATTACAAAACATACAAATTTAGAAAATAATAGAAATAATCACTATATAGGAAAATGCTAAATCTTAAAGTATATACAAATATGTATTTGATTTGTATCATCACCTTAGAAATATGTGTTAAATATTCACATTAATCATATAAATGTTTATTTAAATTCCATTATATCATCTATAATTATGAAGGGTACACATTGTTATGTACATCAAACCATCGATTTGTTTGATCAGCACTGAGATAATGTATATACGCATAACAACATATTACAAGCATTGAACAGCACAACAAGAGTACATAGAGACAAGGTCTGTGAAATATTTACTTAAAGAATGGGCACTTATGTAGGATAAGTCCGGTGTCAAACCGCTGTCAGTGGATAGCCAATACCTAGACATGCTTTAAAGGTCTGTGGATAGGTTCTATAATCTGAACCGATTAACGTCTCCACTCTACATTATGGATTTGATTAACCTTAATGACGTGGTCATATCGAATCGGAGGCGTCGATTTATCATAATTGGATCTGACCAATTCAAATCGATTAGCACCTGACTACCAGGTTGTGGTCAATTATTTTTATGGATTATTGTTTTTTCTCTTTATTTCCGGCAATGAGGTCCCGATCAATATATTTCTGACATTATTTGATTGCTAAAATAAGCTTTTCACTATTCAGGAAACTATTCAATTAATAACCGATTAAAATGTCTTTGAAGTTTGTCGACAAATTCTTTGATTCGTACGTAGGATTTGACCAATATCGAAGATCGTCTAATGTGAAATATTACATATGAGTTGGTTAAAACATCGTTCAATTAATCAAACTAACCAATAAGTGCTGACGAATTTGTAACAAAATAACCGAGAAAAGGTTGGGAATTATATTCACTAATGCAGATTTTAGTCATCGAATTGCAGTTTCGGCATATATACGTAAGTTGCTATGTGCCGAGCCATAATGATAGGACATTGATATATATAATTAAGTTGGTCAGCAAATCGACCTGAGTGTCGTTTAAAAATTACAATAATGATAAGATAGTTCTCAAATAGTTGATTCTAAATCCAATAATTGTTTTTATACGTTAAACATTGTGTACTGTTAAGTTGAGATGACAATGTTAGTTTTTGATTTGGCAGTAATCGTCAAATCGTCCTCATGTAACTGATATCTAATGATAAAAGCAGGGGTATATACCTCAACAAACAGATTCAGATTATCCTATAATGAGTGCTTTACATTTTGTAAAACACCGTCGTTGTAGGATCAGGTCAGCCATAAACAAGTTATCGATGGATTTCCAATGGTCATCAAAGACCCTCGGGTATCGTATACAACTAAGTGATGACAACAGCTGAATATGCATTTACTTTAATTCAGATAAGTGCTAGAGAGACCAATACTTGTTTCAATACGTTAATCATTGTTTAATGTCCACGTATGATAATTATCGAAGGTGACAGATTCTCTATAATAAAGGTAAACGTTTCGATCATTAGCATCCAGTTGATTGAGTTGAGTTTTAATTTGATTGAAACTATTATCCCGGATTGTCGATAATGAGCCGACAAGTAGATATCAATTCGCTCTTGGTCGTATACAACTATGGGATATCATTTACAGCACAGTTAAAACTAAATCTCAAACAAATGCTTTTAAGCAAAAAAAAAGTTTTACATTACAATTTCTACCCACGCACTTGTTAAAGGGTTATAATACGGTATCAGTAAGACAATAAGTGCAATCCTCATCAAATATCCCTCTTCGTTTTGAACTTTATGATAAAAACAATAGAATAAAACTCTACAATACCTATTCCGATAAGACTGAATTGTTTTCAACAAAAGAATTGTTTAACACACGTTAACCACTGTGTACCAAGCCATTACTGTGTGTGAGAGATGTGATAGGGCAATGGTATGTTATACATTAGTCAGATGACCCCAGGGTGCAGTATGCAATTTGATGGTAGTAACACCATAATGTACCTTTACTGAGAGTCCTATCATAAGTGCTTTATAGGTTGATTATTGTTTGATATACGCTTAACGTTGTGTGCTACACCGTAGGATCAAGATCAGCAATCAAACATATATCGATGGATGTTTCAATGATGTTGTCATCGGGTGGGTTATACAACTCAGTGAATAAAAGCCGGAGATTCGTCTTTAATGACATATTTGAGTTATGCTCGTACGTATAACCTCATTGATTCTGTTATACCGGTATGCATGGCATATGTCGTACCACGCCAGGTATTTGTAGATTCTATGATGATTACCAAATGTTGAATGGGTGTTAGAAGTGTGTAAATAGCGGGAGATTCGTATAAATTACAAATTTGAGTTATACATACACCTAAAAACATAATGATTCTATTATATACCTGTCACATTTTGTACCACTTCAGGCATTGGTAGATTCTGCAATGATAATCAAATCGACTGCGAAGTGGGTTATAGACATTTGTGAATAACAGCAAGAGATTCGTCTTAAAATACAATTTTGACCTATTGTCATACCTACAACCTTAATGATTCTATTATGATATCATGTATTTCGCACAACGTCAGTGGTCTTTAGATTCTTCTATGGTCACCATATCGCCATCGACTGGGTTATAGAGTTTGACGATTAAAAGCAGGATATTCATCTATAATCAAATAATTGAGTTCCCCACACTTACAACCTCAATGGTTCTATGACATATTTTGTACTACGACAGGCACTGATAGATTCTGCGATGGTCACCAAATCGCCCTCGAGTGGGTTATAGAGCTTGGTGATTAAAAGCAGGATATTCATCTATAATCAAATAATAGAGTTCCCCACACCTACAACCTCAATGATTCTATGACATATTTCTTGCTACGCCAGGCACTGATAGATTCTGCGATGGTCACCAAATCGCCCTCGGGCATCATGTACAACTTGATGATAATAGAAGCTGGGTTAAAGCTCTGTGTGATCAATACAACGTTACACTGTAGTTACTATGTAGGTTATCTTCTGTGTCAACAACGTTTTATAAGTAATGACACAGTTGTATGACACAAAGGATTCGTGTAATTGTGCTTGTTGTCATGGAGATGTGTATACTCTGAAGAACGATTCATTAACAAAGTGGCTCATTGTTTATGTTTTTTTTTATTAATTGTTGTTGCCTGTTTAAACATACATCACCTGTACAAAGTGGGAATTTTGGTACTACAAATAAAACCAATTACTTGGTTTTCAAGGTTATTGTATGTGCTTTACAGCAATTATTTGCAACCCATGTCTTTTTTTTCTTTTTTTTTCTTCCCATAGTGCATATAACATGTCTAACTTTCATCAACTTAGTTATAAGAAACCAAATTTCATAGAGTTTATAATTTTGAAGGTGTTTGATGTTGGTAAATTGTATATTAGTTATGTATACTTACACAGAAGTTGCCACGATTTTAACAGTGAATACGATCCTACGTGGTGCGGAATCGCATTACATATTTTTGACAATAAGTAACAAATATTGTGGCAACTAATGTCTTACTATGCCTCAGAAGCATAATACGATACTACGGATGATGTTGACATTTTCATAACGATATTCCATTTGTACAAGATCAAAATGACAATTTACAATCAGTTGTTTTAAGTACTAGTGTCCATTGTGTCATTTCTTGTTGGGATAATGATATATAAGTTACGATATTGCCAACCTTGAGCACTTGAACAGTTAAAAAAGAGAATGAATTAAAAATGCTAATAAGAAGAAGCCTTGAAAATTCCATTCAGATAACAGAGTTTACAAAACACGACACGAGAACCTGTGATTGTTTTGATCTTATAATGTATAATCCTTCTCCATACTTACATTGAACCATAAACCTTCCGAACAATTGCTTCCTAAACAAGTATTTCGTTTACATTGATACATAATTACTGAAATATGAGCTGAACCAAATAAATTGAAAGTAGATGAATAAGATTATTGCAAATACAGTATCCGAGACAAAAAACATTACACAAATCACTCCCGAGAAATTCAGAATATTTTCTTAGAGTTCCTTAGAGATAACTGAGTCAAGTCAGTAACGATTGCAGGAGAGGTTGCCATGGAAATTTATAACCGAATAGGACACCGGTCACAATGTTCTCAATGATAGGTGAAATGTGGCCAGCAAACTGATAGGTGGTAGACATACAGTTATAATTATACATCGTGCTGGAAACTGGAAAGTGGTAGACATCTAAACACAGACATGTAGTTATACAGTTGATTCTCATATTGATTTCTGTGTTTTCACGCTTCAATATGTTATTCTGTAAATGGTTTCTGGCTTTTAAGAATTTAGAATCTTAATTTTCTTATTACTGTTATAGCCTGGGGTTTATGTTGGATTCGATGTAAGATTTCCATCAATAACACGATGAATTCTAGTCTAAACATTGCATTGCAACTCCTTTGAGTGGCATTTCAGAAGTTGGGATGACAATAATGCAGATGAATTAATGGATGACAACTTCTTTGTTCATTGTATGCGACGTTTCGACACAGATTCTTGTGTCGTTCTTAAGCAGAGGAGAGAGCGACACAAGAACCTGTGTCGAAACGTCCACGCATGTAACGTTGAAGGGAAACTTTGTATTTGCTCAATGCAAATTTAGAGTCATTGATTATGGCTTTCAATGCATGATAACGTTTGTTCATTGTATTTACTGTTTAGTTGTTTGTTTAATTGTATCTCTATCTCTCCCTCCCCATATGTCTGCCTCAGTATGTCGCTGTCAATTTGTCTCTCTTTACCTCGCTATGTCTCGTTCTGTTCTCTCGTATCTCTCTGTATCTATGGTTCGACACCTTCAGAGTGCCCCTTGAATATTTGCTCTCATGTTAGGCTTTTAAAAATATGCAATTAAAAACAGGACACGTTTTGCCTCAATTGTCCATGAATCGTAAAGTTATGGCTTAGAAAAAGTCAAGGAACTCATTACATAGACGTTATATGTAGTCGGGTTTGTAAGTAGAAAGGTCTGTAGTAACATGAACTTTATATCACCCTTTCGTCATCATTACCAGGACGTAGAAACTCTGGACTGTAAACTAACACCCAACTCCAAAATGTCAGATTGGGTTGTAGACTCCCCAGGGAGATGAGATGATCTAGGGTTTCATCATTGGTGATGTATAACACCTATGGAGTCCCTCTGGTTGGCCTTGCACATCATAAATATGTGCAAATATGGGTTAGTGTGCTGCAGAATTGATTGCTCGATCCCAACAGACGCTGCGCCTAGTTTTGAATTTCTGTTTAAAACCACAAATGGCTTCATTTCGTCATAGTTTTTTCTTGATGATTTGTTTCTCGCTTGTAATGAATTTATACGTAAAACCTTTTTATTTACAACCCTATATTTTTTTACTTTGCTTGCTAAGATAAGATGTTAGTTACTATACATTGTTTAGTTTTAACATTTAAATAAAGCTAAATAATGAATCAGGGATACATACTTAAAGGCTATACGACTTTTAAGGGTATTATGAAATTGTAACGTTAACAGCAGAATTTTAAGGACATCTTTGTCGTGAAAGTTACGACGTTTCGGCTTAAAGTGAAAACAATTACTCATAAACGTCGTGTTTTATCATAATAAGATAAAAGTTTTAGAGTTTCTTTTCAAAGTGAGTAAATGATAGCCAAATATGTTTACCAATAGCAGCTGTTCTTTTGATATGAATAGTCACTGATATCCGCGTTTGATTGTGTTCAATTATTGATTTGGTCTCTCTGTATACAAACATATTAACACTATTTGAGTCTACCCTAAATAATCTCTTAATTATTTATTGATCTTGGCAAAAACACTGATAGACAAATGGTAACTATATAGTTGTTACTATAAATTATTGCTTCAACGGTTGCATAATGTTATAATAATCGCCACCACACAATTATACCGAAATACGTTCCATGTTCTACCTGAATCCCTATACCCTACTCTGAGAAATTCTTTATGTGAGCGTAATTAATTTCCGTTACGCTGTATTACGCTAGTTCAAATTTCCGGCTCCGCAGGGTATACCATATTGTACGTAACTACGTGTGTGTCTTATTGAGTCTAACGACCGAGCGAATTTGCAATTATCACCCGAATAGTAAGCACTCGTAATTAAGGTAATATAGACTCTTGTTGATGTTGACAACCTTTGAAAATGTCCATCTTTGACATGGCTAAAAGGCTTATATCAAAAATAGATATTTTGTAAATATACAAACATGAACTACTTAGATACTAACGTAGAAATATCTTACTTTTGAAGTGACAATTAAAAGAGAAAGTAGCACGTTTTTTGAAAATTATATATTTTATAATTTTCACTGATAATTGCACGTTAATGCTTAATGTATTATTTTGATAGTGTCAAAAATCTCAATCTCAATACGCAAACCAATCATCCATAGTCAGAGAAAAAATTATAAAATTTTACATAAAGTCCATTGGTGAACATTTTTGTAAATGTGCGAACACCTTCAATCCATTTTGTGTAAGAAAAAGGAATTGCACTGCGGAAATTAACATAATATATTTTAATTATTACTGCTTCATTTTGCTTGAATACATTGTCTTTTAATTAGAACCATTTATTTTCATTTTCATGTCAGCACTTTATATTCACCCTAAAAACGTGCTACTGCCCCTTTAAAGGGCCGATTTGGATCTTTATATCTATTATAAGCTAAAAGAGGATGGTTTAATGTGGAACGCTGACCCATGGCTCTAACTGTATCGTGGTGTCTTACAGTTTCTGTACATACGACTGATATATTTGATTTAATTACAGAGTGAACAGGACAGCTGATATTTCTGGTTTAGGCTGTTTTCATTTTCCTTAACTCTTTGTAAGGGCTGAAGTATACTTTACATTTTATTAGATTTGTTGGATTGCACAACAACTACCTTAAGTTGTTAGATAATTCACAAATCCGAAAGTGCTTGATCGCCCTCGTCGACTAGTTAAAGCTATATAGAGTTTGGTAGCACAAAGGGCCAAAAAGGATTCCAATAAAGGGATTATAATTACTTTCCTCGGCCGATGAGTCGTCATTACTCAACACTTAAAATAACGATGTTAATTTCCTGTACCTAAACTCTAACTGAACAGTATTATTAGAAAGTGTGAAGGTCGATATCAAACACACTATTGCATAAATGCTATTTTTAGTCGAAAAACATCAATGCAAACAGACGGTTATGACTGTGGAATTGGCAGATTTACAACGATTGTCCTGTCATATGAAACTGCCAATTTCCCTTTACAAATTCTAAATTGTTTGTAGAAGGGAATACGCAGGTCAAATGTCTAATATTTCATACACGCTATTTTTACATACAATCATCAATGTTGTAGACGATTACACAACAGCGAGTCATCATTTTCGATTTCCCCAAGAGCTATGGAAATTTCTTCACCAAACTGTAAGAGAAAAAAGAATATGTTGCAACGTTGCATAAACGCTATTTTCCAACTATAGTGGTGCGATAAACGAAGATCCGATCAAACATCGATAATGTATAATCATCATTTGATTACTAAAACAAAACATTATGACATGACATGCAAACTTCGTGCAATTCTACAAACATCTTAACTGGTTCAAAATGGAAATGAATGGAAATGGTAAAGTAGTTAAAAGGAAATATCATTTTGTGAATTCAAAAGATTATTAATTCCAATGCAATAATTGAAACTGAATTTCTAGTCACGTTTGAGCAAAGTTCTCCATCATGCAAATATCCAGGTTATTGATTTCCTGGATGCTGGGCCCATGGTGCTTTGCCAATGTCTCAAGGAATGACTCCGAGGAATGGCAAACTGTTGCTGTCTTGACATGTTGACTCCTCATTCCCAGACATCCCATATTGGCCTTTATGTAACACGATTGAACTCATCCTCTAAGTGATAATTGTTCCAAAGGGATATTGGTAGACAAATATCTTTGGTCATTTTATTTTGTTAAGACCAATCGTCTGATATCGGTTTGACATTATATGTATATTTTTGCCATAATTCTTTGATTTTTGAAAGATGTTGGCATTGGTTTTTATAAAAATCATGTTGTTATAATGTAATGACATTTTCTGTAACTTATTTATCAGAGGCAGAAACCTAGACGACTGTGTTTTACTGATAATAACCTGGTAATAAAAATATGAATAGCCTTCATTATCCGTTATCACATTGGCCTTCACTGATATGAACTTATGCGTCTTCATCAGGGTTTCATTTGAAAATAAATAAAAGTCTGCATTTACCCCGTTTACAAGAAGTTTAAGATAGAAATTCATCAATTGAATATGTGCCACGAATTTTACAAATAAGATTTGGCAAACTCGCATTATCGATCAAAGTGACCCCCTTCCCTATTAATTTTTTTAGAATTTCAATGATTTAAATGTAAATGGAAATCGTTATCTCAGGGTAATTATTCACTGCCCCTCGGAAGCCTTGCCTATTCCAGAAGGATTACTCATTAAACATATTTGACACCTTACAACTTGCTGCTGCATCCCATATTCATTATAAGCATGTACATTTCTATACAACTGGTGAAGAAACAGAGTTATAGCAAGACTGATATTGACAAGTTTAAGGCAGTTGATTAGAAACGTCAGCATCTTCGTTAATGTATATGCATGAAACGGAGTCTGAATCGATCACCAGTGGGATATCTTTAAAATTGAAAATTCCTTAATTTCCATAAGTTTTAAAGTTCCAAGTTCAAAACATGCCTGGCTATTTTGTCTGTATGTCGACTTTTCAGAAACTGATGTCCTTTGAGACACACGGTATTTTTTTACATGAGTGATAAAAACCTTAGAACATTATCAGAAATCACCCCGACGTCTTTCTCATGTATATTATATCAAAGTTAGGTAATGAAATTACGTGAAGCCATGTTCTGCAAGGTGGTAAAAGTTGGCTGCAAGGTTTAACCAGCAACTTTGAGTTTTTTCTTTTACGCACCATGTTTCTCAAAACTTTTAAAATTAGAAATTATCATGATATTCAACTGCAAGCATGACAATCTGAAAGACAGGGACGAAATCTATCACCGCAGAGATTCGTCATTCTATGGTCCTTTTGTACATCCGGATTTACATGTACTCCAATCAGGAAACATGTCGAATCTGCATACTACACTGATAGTTGCAATGAATTTATGGCTTTGTGTGCTCTATTGTCATATGTGTGACTCTCAATGAGATTCTTTATTGACTCTGATTTCCATAAATTGATAGCAGAGTTTGTCAAGGTCACCTCGTCTTTTCTACAAGGATTGCTTACAATCGCTGTTAAATATCAAATCCAATTTGCAATTTAAAGTCAGCCACAGTTTTTATTTAATTGCTTGGTCCTTTGCTTCATTCAAACTGACCGACTTTAGATATTGCTTATTAATTTCTGTAGTATTGATGACATTGGCATTTTTTTGGGGATAAATGACGTACTCGTTATCTGATTTAAAACGGATTTTCTCTTTCTAGGAAGAGCAAGATCACTTATTATAATTCAAAACACTAATTTACAAGCTTAGGAACCTGTGAGTAATTGGTGAATATATTAGATCGAACTTCCAAGACAGGCCAATGAGGGAACAAGTGCAACCACATGGAAACATACCATGTTATAAGAGAACATTATCAATTCAGTGCTAGCATTAACGATTGTAACGAGAAATATTTTGGTTTGTGTATGATACCTACCATTTGATTATTTGTCATTATGGAATGGTGAGAAGTATTTTTATTGCGCATGGTCATACTTTGTTTAACCTTACACTAGAACACAATTGAATCCTTGCAATAGATTGAATAGCATTAACGATCAGTAAACATTTAACTTTCAATTTCAAACACGGAAATCAATTGCAAGCATTTAAGCTTATTCATAAAACGTTATCGACAGACGGGATTCGTCTTATATTTTTTCTTCGTGTAGTCTGTCATTACACTCAATAGTTTATCACTTTCTTTGGGACGATTCTTCACGTGTGATATGCTTTGCTGTGAATGGGTAGAAAATAAATGTTTGTCTACATATTCTTCGACTATTTTCTTTGTAAAATTTGCAGCCATTCAGGCGTCTTACTTAGATAGATAATTGTAGATCTCGTCACTGTTGTGGATTGGTAAATGATACCATATGTCGTCTGATATTCAATATCAACGTGAGGAAACATATTGATATTTTACCAAATAATTTAATGTTGTTTTTTTCCGAATTTTATTTCAAACCAATTACAATTAATAAAAACAGAATTGAAGTAAACTCGTGACCTCCTTTATCAGTCGCCAGAGCATTAATTTTCGTTAATTGCCTTATTGCAATGTAATTTCGGCAATTAACGATGTGCCCAAGGCACTGTACAACACAGAACAGCAATTTTCTAAGTTTGGAGACCAAGCAAGTTAGTAACATATCCAATCTTAAACGTATGATACGGTCGGGCATCGAACAAAGTCTCCCTGGTGATGAGCGGACACCCTACCAACTGAGATGCATCTCTAATATTAGTTCATCTTCTTGTCAACGATGTTATATTATAAAGTCAGAAATACACAGAAAAAAAATCTTTTATCGTTCAGTTCTATACGCATTAACGGACATAAACATTAATTCCAATCAGTCTAATCAAAGATGTTGCTGCAATAATCTTATATAGCTTTTAATTACTGCTCGACAATCATTCTTTACTTCAAAAGCTATTTTTCAATACCATGATAAATTCTAATTTGTAATTTGCCTTTAAAGATAATCAACATCCAACGATAGTGGTGCGGTGTAACACGCCAAATTCCGATCGAGACAACTAACTGCACATTGGCGACCGATGGAACTTTTAACCCCAGCAAAGACTGATTCTATTCCACACACGCTATTATTGGCTGTGAATATACCTCATTGATCGGCTTCAACACCTAGCACCCAGTTATAGCAGAAGTTCAAGGCATTCGGTATCAATAAGCCATGAGAAAGCAAATCTATAGTTCCAGACTAGGCCTGATTTATGTCCCAAGGGTATTGTACATGTAGCTTTAAACACGAAGGTCTTACTGAACCCTTTTGATATGTTCTTTCACTTGGCGTAAGCAAAGAACACCCATGGCTTGTTTCCTTATGGCTAATCTCATAATAGTCGCTAAAGACATGTGTACTTGGTACGATATGTATATCACGTGTACTCTATGTATGTTTTGAACTTCCGGTTTTCAGCAACTCAAGGATTACTTAAAATGATTCTATGAAAAGTAAATTAAAAGTACTCCTCTTAAAGGGGCAGTAGCACGTTTTAGGGGGGATATAAGGTGATATCACCAACATGAAATACATGGTTCCACTTGAAAGACAATGTATTTAAACTAAATGAAGCAGTAATAAATAAAATTTATAATGTAATTTTTCTTACACAAAATGAATTAACGGTGTTCACACAAAAATGGCCCCCAATGGACTTTATGGGGAATCTCTATAATTTGTGCTCTGATTATGGATGATTGGTTGGTGTAATGAGATTTTTGACACTACTATGACTAATTTTGACACAAAATTATACATGTAGCATTGACATATAATTATCAATGCATAATTTAAAATGTAAAACTTTCAAAAACGTGCTACTGCCCCTTTAAGTAACAAAACGACAAAATGCATTGGTTATCGAATAGACTTGTTGCTACAAAATCTTACATGTGTAACCGCTACATAGAACCATTGTTTTAGGTAAATCATACATTTATGTACATGTATGCACTGAAAACTGTTTTTGTTGAGTGTGAATGTGCCTCAAGGATTTCATCATATCAATTTATGAAATAGGTGTAAGATACTATTTGAATGTTTTGTAATTATATCAATACGTCTATTTGTTCTTTCATTGAAATGTTATTATAAACATCATTACATTTGTTTTATAAATGATTTTTTTAGGTCGTTCTGCCCATTATTATCACGATTTACCATTGAACAATAGTTAACAGAATCAAATATATTCATAAAATATTAGTAAAATGATATAAAACTGAACTTATAATTTTGTCAGCCTACAATCAACAAGAATTATAACCAATAATCAGAATAATGACCAACAATGTACATTGTACATAGATACCAAACACAATGGACTCGTTTATCACAATGAAATCACATCCGAGAGCAGATTATAGTTTGACGTTGTTCCAGCGTGTTGCTATGTACAGTGTCCGTTGACAAGGGTGCCAGGGATCAATACATCTAGACCAAGTCCACTTATAGGTCATTGAATACAGGATGAACTAGCTACAAGGCACGTATAGGCTTAGATGAGTGTCTGTGACATTAAGGGCCTCTTGCATATATTTCCTTCTGCAACGATGGTGAATTCTGATCTTGAGAAGACATTTGCCATGAGAAGAAACCGAAATTATTTAGCTTTGAAATATTCTTATTTTTTATTTCATCTAGATGTATTTTTCATATTGTAATCATTCAAGAAACCTTTATTACTCTGTCACATATTTATAACAAGTTTCTTTGAGAGACCAAACTTTTACATTTCTATGTTTGGGATCTTATATTTATTCCTAGTCGCAAGGCACATATTTCAGAAGCACGTCAGACTGAGATAATTGTCTGTGACATTCAGGGCCTCTTGCATATGCTGACAAGTGGCCGAATAATATGTTCAACTAGAAATTTAAGTGAGAAGAAACCGGATTTGTTTAGTTTGAGGATATTCTTAGTATTTCTTTTTCATCTAGATGTAATTGTCATTTTGAAATAATTCAAGAAACCTCTATCACTCTATCACATCTTTAAAACAAATTTCTATTATATAAACATTGTTATATATAACATTGAAATTGAAAACGGAATACAACTCTCTATGTCAGTAAAATAACACCCGAGACTTTTACATTTTCTGTGTTTGCTATCTTGTAATGTTATTTTGAATACAGAACGACGTCATTTAATATCGTATAATAATTTAGTGAAACAAGAGGTGTTAAATGGGGAGGTTGTGAAGATTACGGGTGTTGTAGCTTGGAGTGTTTGAAAGGTAGTTTTGTATTACTGACGAATGTGATTCTTTTGTGTACAGCTGCGTATCTTAAATTTGTTCACTTACCTTCGTAATCTAGTGCAAGATAGCTGTAACAAATTTGGTAGGTCATTGAAGTGACTAGGGGTCAACATTTCGAAAACACTGTTTTGCTCGACAAAATCCTTCATACGTGAACAGCTTTAGATCTTATTCATATGTGTTCCTTTGCGCTAATGCAACGTAACTGTGCTGATTTTTGTCCTACAAAGTTTACATTGATGATTTTAATCGAAATTTAAGAAAATCCGAATTTCACAAATATGACCCTATCTGTCTATTTAGCGATGCCAGTGACAAGACGATCTCGCAATATGGTTTAAGAATGGTTATTTTACACATGGACAATTGATGATCTTCTGTAAGTGGTCCTGGAGTTATTTTATGAACGTCAAAACGAAATCCAAATTACATGATATTTGCACTAAGATCACAAGCAGGTGAACAAACTTATGGTATGCAGCTGTAAATGTCTGTTTAGGTATTTTTTTGTAAGTATAAATAAGAGAAAATGTCACAAAACTATTAGTCGCCAGTATAAAAAAGTGATGTGTTTTATGCATTCTTATAATAGAAATCATGATATGTGGCAATAGTAAACAATTTCTTTCTATACAAGTATATGAACCAGACCATTGATTCCAGAGCGTTGTTTACCATTGTATCCGTTGACAAGGGTAGCACGGATCAGTACACTCCCATGTAAGTGAGAGGTCACAGAATACGGGTAATGCTCTAGTTATCTTCGTTGACAGGTTCCATTGAAAGAAGAATCACATAGTGATGTTCGTTGTTATTTAAGATGTGCTTGACAAAGTTGTAGCCGTTGTTAAAGTTTTTTTATATATGGCATTGTCTGGAAATGTCTTGTTATATAGTTATTTACCTTAGTAGCAGAATAGCTGGGATGTTTCGTGTTTCATCTGTTATAAATACCTTATTATTATAAAAAGGGGCCTGAGGTTAACTTATCAATAACTGAAGTGAAATTCATCAAGGGCATTTAAAGTTGGTGTAGTAATACAAGACAATATGTCGATGACAACTTATTTATTTAACACGACGTTTCTTGTCTACTTCTTGGCCCTTCTTCTCTAAAGAAGTTCTCATCCATATATTGTCTTGTATAACTAACGATTATTACCAATGTGATATGCACATAGACGAATACTTTGTTTAGGAAATCTGAAGTCAAAGCACTGAAGTATTTTAAACATATTTGGCAAACATCATTGAATTCATATGAATTACTAACCTTGACAGCTTATATGACAATTGATAGTTTTTACGTTCAGTTGATAGCTTTATATTTATATTACCTATTGAACACTATCAACCAAAGATGTATTTCTGTCTCTTTTGATACAGGTCGTTGAGTGCCCTTTTTAAAAATCTCATTACACAAACCAATCATCCACAGTCAGGGAACGAATTATGAAGATTCACATTAAGTCGATTGGCTGCCATTTTTTTTTGAACACCTTTAATTCATTTTGTGTAAGAAAAGGAATCGCATGGCTGAACTTTACATTATATATTTCGTTTATGACTGCTTCATTTAGTACATTGTCTTTCAATTGGAACCATTTATTTCATTCTACTGACATCACCTTATATTCCCTCTAAAAACGTGCTACTGCCCCTTTAACACCCAAGCAAATTTCTAACAGATAAACTAACCGTGACCTTTTCCCCTGCTTGAGGGTATTGTACATAAGAAACACGCATGATGCAAATCGATTCACTTTCAATCATTGTGTCAGTAGATGTCGACTACAAGAATACTGATCATCCTAAAACTACTTAATCGATTGATTACTTATTAATCGATACGATAATCAATATATGATCTCATTGTTCAACTGCGACTGTATGAAACGGAAGCAAGTATTTTATGATCACAAAAATGCTGTGTTTGGTGTGTTAATTTGTTAGATGTTGAAGATAATGAAAGGTCCAAAGTACATTTGTGTATTACAAATGTGTAGGACAGAAGAAACCTGGTCCATAGGATTTGACATTAAAACAATTCAGTTGCTCAAAGTCACAGACGTCTATATCATGGGGTTTCCAGATTATGAATGCTCCAATTTCAAAAACGTCAAATGACCTTCTGTGTTTAATCAGTTTTTGAGTCTTTCATAACTCCAATGAACTTTTACAAATTGGGCGTGTTGTCATAAGGGTACGGTTCCCAAGGAACAGTAACATCATGTCAACCAGAATCAGGAAACGTTGTGTAGCAACCTGTATATGGATGATTTTTCAACCTGTACACACCTGCAATAATGTAGATTAGATATGATTACAGATGTTGACTCAATAGATACCTTGAATGCTTTTGGCATTTAGACGTACGTTGGTTGCAAAATGAGGAATGCTACACTTTCTTTTTACACATAGCGTTTAAGGAAAGTGCACCTTTCGTCCTGAAAAAGTCAAATAAAAAATGAAAATTCCTTATTTTCACTTATTCGTTAAATAAGCTTGGAATAATTTTTAATATAAAAAACTGGACTGATCTTTACTTGAACCAATTGTCTTATCTAAGTTTACTGGTTTTCCATAGTTGAAAATAGCGATTATGAATAACACAAGCAAACGTGTTGAGCTGAACACTTGATCTCAATTCGTGATGGAATCATGGTATTCATACTCGCGCTGGTTTGATGACATAGTGGTCATGGGCAATCTCGATAAGAATCCTTTGTCAATTGGTCGACAGTGATCGACAAAGGTTATATTAATTTAAAACTTAAAACAACGACCTAGAGCTTGTCGTGCCTCAAGATAATATTTCTATAAGTTACAACATTGTTATTTGATTGTTCCTGATTATTATCGAATATTATGATCTAAGATAAAATACGTTTCAAGAAGACGAGTACATCCATGATGGACATCCATGCCCTCCAACGTTCTGTAAGCGTGCAAACATATAAAAATGATAATTTCTTAATATTTAGTTTTAGCAAATCAGTTCTAAATCATTTCTTTTATTCTTGTTATCTCATAAATCTCCTGATTATGAATCGTTTTCACTTTTTATGTTGATAGATATCATAAGACGGCATATCAGATTAACCAAATGTTTGTATACTTAAATATTGATAATGGTTCCTATTTTCAGTGCCCTACACTCGGAGATAGCAGTAGGGTCCCGCCAGGACCGAGTCAGACCACACCTACCTGACCAACACAGTGAGTAGAACATGCTTTACATATACACTGACAATGCAGAATTTTCCTTTTCTATGGGTCACATGTACAACCATTAAATGATTACATTTGAGCATTAATAAATATGAACAGGAGAATATGCTTACTGTCTTGACTTATAAGGCATGAAAGATGTATAGTGAAGGTTTTATCATATAAATGACTCTCAACATTAACTATATTCCCTTGGAACTCATCCTCTATTATAACATTTATTTCACTCAAATGTACGACATATATATCCTCTCTACGCACCACATGGGTATCAAAAGTACACCTACTAAATGATAACTTTTGAGCATAAATAGTTATTAAGAGAACAATTAGCTTTTTGTTTTTTAATGGTTGATTGATAAGGTAAACAGAAGATGTATAGTGAAGTTTTTATCACATAAATGACTCTCAACATTTACTTTATTTTCAACTCCCTTTGAACTCACCCTATATGATAACATTTATCTCACTCAAATGTACGAAATATATATTTACTTTCTACGCACTTTGTGTAAAATACAGATTTCAAACATCTCAATTAACATGCATGATGCTGAGATATGATTTGATATGATTTGATATGTTATATGCAATGTTGTGATATGATGTGATATGGTATGGTTTGATCTGTTGTGATGTGGTATGTTATTGTATTGTATGAACTAACCAGTAAAAATGTTGTGTTTGACGATGGTCGTCTAAAAACAATGTTTCAACAAACGGCCAAAAACATTTTCTTGTCTTTCCCTTCTTTAAGATTTTAATTTTAAAAAATAAATCTGGTGTCTTTAAGTCTGTAATGTTATTATGATAATACTCTTAAAAGATATACAAGAATATAAAGGTAAAATTCAATATTCGAATGAAAGCTTGTCAAACAAAGATTTTTATCACCTTGCATTAGCAGCGAGATTGCGAGAAGATTGCAATAAAACCTACACTTAAAAGGCCTTTTAGATTTATCTTACAAGTGGGATGGGATATTCAATTTAAAAAAGAAATTATTCAAATATAGTCATACCCATTCACAATGTACGTGGGCGGTTGAAGTTCAGCTGTGTCCTGTAACGCAGTGAAATTCTATATTTTCAGTGACATATACATGTACGCCTTCTTGAATAAAGATCATAGATAATCCAGTTAGAAATTTGTGGATATCAATCATATCTTTAAATCAGGAATGTACCTTGAAATTATTCCTTTGTTTGTATATTTGGACTAAGAGAGCAGGAACATATACACGAAAAGCATTCATGCATAAAGATAAAAAATAATCACCTGACAATTGTTCGCACATCTTCGGTTTCAGAATTTTATCATTTCTTATAAAAACAACAAAATGCTTGCGCTTGTATTTATGTTTTTGAATAAGAGATCTAACCGACAAACTAATCAAAATGTTAATAACTTTCATGAATTACGTTGAAATTTAAGTAAAGCAAAATCGAATGTAAAGCCTTATTAACTACAGAGCCAATGGCTCTATTTTTAAAATTATATGGGTATTATGTTGATAGTTTGTTAACCTCTTATCATTCAAGTCATTACTTCCCACGTACGCTCTGATACAAGTGGACCTATTTCTCGCTTCTTTGATAATCAGTACGCGGCGAGAAGCGGCATCAGAGCTATCGACTTTATTGCAATCCATTCGGTTAAACTGAAAAATGAGTGAGTGAGGAAGCGAGTGTGTGTTTGATGCCGCTTGGGCATTATTTTTAGCCGTTTGAATTTTACGGCCAAAACGGTACAGTGGTATGAAATACATTATGAAATTGAAATAAAGAAGTACACTGAACATTTTAATGTACATTTTCCTTATGTTTCAGTTGTTGCCTTCGAAGTATGCGTGGCGAACAGGTACAAGCTCAACAAGAAATATGCCAAGCTAAAGGAAAGGGCGGCGGAGGATTCCGATAATCTCTCACTCAAGAACTCTTCGGCTCAAGCTAAGGTATGTTTCTGTTTAACCTTAATTAATCCAAGATGACTATGTCACATTTTTCTCTTCAAATTTCAGTGTACCATGAAGTACCTGTAAAAGTGTATGGCCGTTCAATCAAGGACTTTCATAAAATCCTTGGTTCAATGTATCTTTTTTTGTCAAACCTTTAAATTCTTGAGAAATCATTGTTTTACCGAAAGGCAGCTTCATTACAATACCTTTGAAATCATATTGTCAGAAAAAAGTAGCTTTTCCTGTCAATAATTTTCTGTCATAATATCACAAAAGTGTATCTTTTTTCAAATCTTTTCAAAACTGTGATATCATCATGCACCTTTGGTTGAAACTTTCTAAAACACCATTTCAAATGCCATTTGAAAGCAAGCATGTCAATATAGGACTTGTTGACCAGTTTGGTTTGATTCGCTGTTTAGAACCAATATATGTCCTCGTACTTGTTTTTGACAACCATAAAAAACATAGGACTACTAAGTATTCATTGAAATACAAAATGGTAGATAATGGTTTAGGAAAGCTTCTGCATAAGGAATAAGTGAATAGCTACGCAATAAATATATCTCATAACCATGGCAGAATAAATGACAATGTGTCCAAAACACATGGACATCGACATTCTACCAGACGGCTTGTGCCACTTGATGAACAGTTACAATCAAGGCTTCAGGGGCTAACTTCTATCGATTTTAGCTTTCCTGTAGACCTATCACCATTTCGAGACTACTGATGTCGGTTCAAGAGTCTGTAATGGAATGCTAATCTGGAAATCTAATATATAGAGGATACTAAACGACCTTCCATTTAATACTATTTTTATTAAACGAGTTAATGATTGTGTATAAAACGAGCGAAATCTTCGAATCTGAATTTCTTCCCCCTTGGGGCTCGGCAACTTTGTCTGCAGTAGAGAACTGTTCTACACATAGTAAGGTTTGATTGCAATGCTACATTGAATTCCAGCGCAGTACAACCAATGGTTCGTTAGTTCCAGCCGATGGTCGCAGGTTTCACCGCAATGCTTAAACCATCAGTGTTGCGGGTTTTCTCCCTGAATTATTATTAATTTGCCATGATATAAGTGAAATACTTTTGAAAGCGGCGTTTAACCCCAAATCACCTCTCCTCACATCAAATGTGAATTGCACCAAAGTCATTTACAAGACTGCCCGGCACTAGTGGCACCTCCAGGGGTTAGTTCTTATTGATTGTAGCATCCCTGTTGGCACCATCTCTAGACATGTCTGGCCAGGAAGCTGTTAAGGAATACGGGTCTCCGAATTGTCCTTATTGGTCATCTGATTCTTGGACATCAGGTCAAGGGCAGCATACTTGTTGACCACTCTCTGCTTAAATGGATTTGATCACAATATATCCTAACCTCTTTTTAAGTTATTAATTCTTTGTTATAAGCATAACAATAAAGACGCTTGTAAAAAAATAATTATTTTGATGGTAGATATTTAGCCAGTCACATTTATGCGATACCTTCAAACGTTGCATATGTTTGGGTGAAATCTGATGATATTGAATTCTATTCTGAATTCTACAATTAGTCCTTGACAGTTGCCGATCTCAGTCTGAATCTTGACCATAAGGTCAAGGACAGTAGACTTGTTGACAAAGCCTGAGCTTCCCCGGCTAAATTCACCTGACCACAATCAGTGCAACGACTGGCCGATCGTTTTGTAAATGAAAATATCTAGCATGGCATTTAAGTGAACAATGCAGCATGGTTTTGTAATGGAGTCTCTGTACATGTATTGGTTAAGAGTGTCCTTGGTGACGTAATGCTATCTATGTACGATCCATGTGTGATACACATGCCTATTGTGCTTGTGTCTCTATCAATAATTGATGCAGATGCATTAGGCATTACACCATTGTAGTGAAACAAAAAAAACCTTATCAATTATCGAATGCATCTTTGGATGATTTGTTGTCGTATTCCAAAACGTTATCTTATTCTCTTTGTCCCTTGATCGCTGCTTTGAAATATGTCGCTGGTTTATAACGATGTGTCTTAAAGGGGCAGTAACACGTTTTGATAATTTTATATTTCAAATTTTTCACGGAAGATTTTAAGTTAATGCTAAATGAATTATTTTGATAGTGTCAAAATCTCATTACACATACCAATCATCCATAGTCAGAGGACATAGTATGAAGATTCACATAAAATCCATTGGCGGCCATTTTGTGTGAACACCTTTAATTCATTTTGTGTAAGAAAAAAGTATCACATGGCTACACTTATATATTTGAAATATTACTGCTCCATTTAGTTTAAATACATTGATTTTCAATTGGAACCATTTATTTTCCTTTTCCTGACATCACCTTATATTCTCCCTAAAAACGTGTTACTGCCCCTTTAAAATGCATATGACATTTTGAATAAGGTATGACTATTATTCAGAAAAACAAAGGTGTTTGTTGACAAAAAAAGGAGAATCTATCGTTGCTAAACAGATACAAACAAATTTCAAATATTTGCATATTCTCTGTTGCCTCTAACAGTGGGATCTAAACTTATCTTACCCTTTTATCGTTCTAAACCCAACTTCCTTCAGTGGAAAGTTGAAGCTAAAACAAATGGTACTATTTCATCATTTCTTCCTTCTTTTGTGGACATCGATATTTTGGCTCTTTCTCTCACAACCTTTATGCATCTTTAGTGAAATCTTCTCATTCTTTCTCTTACCACCTTTAATGATTCTTTTAGAAGTTTAATAATGTTCCTGTCATAACAATTATGGTTTTTCTTTCTGTACCATTCGTTACGCTTTTTTCAGATCAGAATACATTGGAAACAACTAATTCAATAACTAACTGTTTTATCCTCCATGGAATAGATATGAAAAGAACAACCGTGAATAATAACAAATATTGTAAGATAAAAAAAGATAATTTTACATGATGTCAGATCAAGCATATTTGTTTTGACATCTTGTATGAAAGAGAAAGGAATGTATATACAAATAAGCACAATAAACAACATGATTGATAGATAATAAGATAATTGTTGATGTTGTCAGATCGCTGCCCAAGCGGAGGAGGAAGACAATGCGCTGGAACAGAAGAGACAACAGGGGAAGAAAGTTCTCTACGGACAAGTCATACAGGTAAGCCTTGCTCGATGTATAACCTTGATAAGATGTCTACACTTCTACTGTTTCTACAAGAAGGTAGCATAAGGAAGACAAATAAAATTCTATGAACGAAAAACAGATATTGTTAGAAGAAGTTGTTCATCCATAGAATTTCATTTTGTATCTCTAATTACATAGCATGATGGTATTATATGTTTGAGCAATTTATCACATGATTTATCTAACGTTTAATTAGGTTCGTATACAAATTAGTTATTACAATACCATCGATTTCTGATCGGATGTATATATTTGAAGAATCAAGTAGAGAATTGTACTTCTATTTCTTCTATTATAAACAAAACAAGAAGATTACGAATACTCTAAGAAAAATATATTTATTATTGACGTTTTTGTCTACATCAAAACACAGAAGAGCGCCAAATAACCTCATATGTAATTATATAACATTTTACACTTTCTACTATTGTAGTTCGATAACGAGAAGAAGAAGATATTGAGAAACCTCTTACACAATGTTACTTCAATTTCAACATTTATGATTGATGAATAAAGCAATCGCTCACTAAAACAGATTTCAATGTTGTATTTTCTTACAACACATTTGAGAATTTTACTTCAATTCCTAAAAAAATTCCGAAACAACGCATACTCTAAGACAACAGAAAACACTAAGGAGTCGGCATGTTAGTCTAGAGACAGACCAAGGATGACAAGGCACTTCTATGCTGTGTCATTATCGATCTGACAGTCACGTGTATTAAAGGACAGACAATGCTGACACTCTCAGACTATTCTCGTTCTTCTATCTAGTCTTCTGTCATCGTATATTTGTATTAGGGTTGTCATGGTGGTCCATCATGAACCAACAGACCTTCCTCGCTTCCAGAGTTGTGTCAAGCCATTTCAAAAGAGTACGGATATATAACTAAATTATAAAGTCTTTGTTAAATAAATGAAGGGAAAATATATTGAATGTAAATGTTACTGATAAGGAATAATGAATGTACTTGGCCTATTTTGGAAGATGTATTGTAGTTATAGAATGCTTAAGTAATAAGGACATTCAATTTTGTCCTCTGAAACAGAAACAGGACAGCTAGGCCAGTGTAAAATAATTCTATGCAGGGTTATCGATTTGAACCGTCGACTGAAGTTTTGTAACAAAACAATCCACTTGACAAACACTATCCATAATTATGTCACTCCTATTCTTTAAAAAACATCCCATTCTTCAATGGAATTTGTCTTATCCTTTAAATACTAAAGACATTCAACGTTGGTCTTTGACAGAGAATATTGCTTTGTATTTTAAGAAGTTGGTGTAATGCTTATAGTTAACGTTATCAGCAAAACTGTTAACATCGTTATGGAGATCAAGAATATATTAAAGTTATTTTTTCCAAAGACATTTCCAGGCTTCATTTCGCCTTTTGATAAAGAAACAAAGTTCTATCATGAGGCGATAAACCATTTATAAGCGTCATATGGATTTGTTTGTTACAAACGTATATTGGGTTAAATAAGTTGTTACACACAAAATATGATCAAATATCGAAATAATTATTTCTCTCCAATACAGCTCCGTCATGTATTCACGGGCAAATACATCCACGTCAGCACGACGAAAACCTCCCAGACAGAGAGCAACAACATGGCTGTAAGTATATCCAGCTCTGCTTTTAAAGGGGCAGTAGCACGTTTTTAGGGGGATTAAAAGGTGATGTCAGGAAAATAAAAAAAATTATTCCAATTGAAAGACAATATATTTAAACTAAATGGAGCAGTAATAAATCAAATATATAACATAAAGTTTAGCCATGCGATTGCTTTTTCTTACAAAAAATGAATTAAAGGTTCACACAAAATGGCCGCCAATGGATTTTATGTGATTCGTCATTCTTTGTCATCTGACTATGGGTGATTGGCTTGTGTAATGAGAATTTTGACAATGTCAAATTAATATATTGAGTATTAACTTTCAATAATCAGTGAAAAATTTGAAATATAAAATTATCAAATAACGTGCTACTGCCCCTTTAAGGAGAAGAACCGAAAACAGTTCACTCGTACCATATACATATAGTTGTGTTAGCAGATAGTTTACTTGTGGTTTACCTTGGATCATAGAAAAGGGTTTTATGAAGAATATTTACTTTCCTACAAATAGTTCTAGCCTTATGAGGCTGTTTTCTACGATATAGAGTTCTTGTTTGCCATTTGTTGGCTTCAAGAAGAATCAATAGATTATTAGAATGAAAGGCATTTACAGACTTTTTACCACCGAACTTAGCACTATATTATAGTATAAAGTAAATGGTTTTGATTATCTGTGCAACTAACGACTATTTTACAACATTATTTTGAAATTAAAGCAACAATTGATGATAATTTGAAAATAATGTAATTATTTTTTTCAATCAATATTCTATCTAAGGTGGATCTGCTACCAAACAACGCCAAACATGCCCAGTTCCGGATCATGCCCCGTTATAAGGTGAAAGCGGAGGGCGATGTGGTGAGTACTTCGATACTATATTCCGTACCCAGGCGAGAAAAAATACTGTATCTGCGGGGTTATTATAAAACAAAGATTTTGTATGTGTAATGCTTATCTAAAGGTTTAAAATTTTAAACGTTTACTTTATTTAATGTAACAACAATTTAATTTATGTTCTAAAAGCAATAAAGAGTCCATAGAGTATAGAAACCTCTTATCATCTGAGATCGATGATTTTATGACACTTCATCCTAAACTTATATCAAGATTCTTGACGAGGCATTTCAAAACGATGTGAAGATAAATTCGAAAGACCGCCAAATTCAGGTGATAATCTGCGTCATTGCTGCAATCAATGTGACCGTACAATATCAAACCACATTCTCAAGTGCATGCATGACGATTAAGACTATCCAATTAATTAAGTTGAATTTGTGAATATAGTCAATAGATAATCTCTGTGTTTGCCTGTTTGACTTTTATTCCTTGATTTTCCTACATAACATAGCTATAGACATATATCAGTATATAATATCTTGCACTTCGAGTGAATTTAGTTCACCATCATCAACTAGATCTGGACGGGCGAATTAAGGCATTTTACCCTTGTTCTGCAGGTACAAATAGACGACCAGATTGTGCTGGACAGTGTCAAGTCCTCGGGTCAGTTCCTGCACGTCAGTCGAGTTCTCCTGGGATCAAGCTCCGTCTATCACAACCAGTATGTACATCTACAGTTATCCAATAAAGAAAGTATCTAGTTTCGCAAGACTTCGTCGAAACACTTGCGTAAAGAAAAGTCCTGAAATCGTTCAATATCGCTAAAGGAAATAACCCTTGAGGATTCATTTATACTAATATTATGTTTTTATCATACATTTTGTTGATGTGTAGGTCACTTAAACAAAGTGTTTCTTGTTTTTCGAGACAGTTGAATCCTATTTTTGGATCAATTTGTTTTATCTTATTTTTAGCGCCGAAAGTTTAAGATTGTGTGAGATTAGTGATGTCATTGATCCTTACACGTGTGTAAACATCAGACACTTTCAATCAAAAATTAAGAAACGGTAACCCATTGATCAATATTAAGAAAATTTGAGAGATTGAAAATATATGCTTTTGATTATCAATATCCGCGTATTTTCATTAGTTCTTAATTTAGTTCCTTTTACCATATATGTTC
Organism: Steromphala cineraria; assembly: GCA_916613615.1. NCBI lineage: Eukaryota > Metazoa > Mollusca > Gastropoda > Trochida > Trochidae > Steromphala > Steromphala cineraria. The sequence goes on along the minus strand of OU744734.1, from coordinate 9,552,206 downwards.
TTAAATAATTTCATGCAATGTTATGTGCTAATTTGCTAACGTGATATTGTCATATGCAATTCAACAACTAACCCTATCAACCTTTTCATGAAACATAAATCAGAATGATCATTTTCTTAAACCAAAATATTACCAAACAAGGAAATTAGATTTTATGCACCAGTAGTGTCCAATTTGAATATTTAAATCTAACATTGTGTCGTAGACACTTATATCTCAAATTTATGATATTTACAAGACAGTTAATAAAGTTATCTTCTCGTTATTTTGTATGTGTGCTAACATTCATAACATGATCATTAACTCTACATCAGAGCAATGGGTAAAATGGTTGAGAGGTATGTCATTTTGTACTAAACATCTCTTCTCTTCAACTCCTAATCTCTTCAATGCAAGGCAAAAACTGCATTTTGAGTGCCAAGGCCTTCCTTCCTGCTTCCTGAAATTAACCATTGCTTCAGTAAACGTTTTGTAATGTGAACCCGAGGAACGGAACATTAAAGACTAAAAATTTAAGATAAAGAAATTGTTGTCTTGTCCCAAGGTCAAGATATATTGTCTGAATGAATAGAATGGCTCTTCCCATATTGATTGAAGGGAAGGCCGTAAAACGATAATATCAAATAATTATTTTTATCTTTGGCCACTGAGACGGAGACGAAAAGAATATGAAAAGAAAATCTAATTGAACAATGTTATTTAGGATTCTATGAAACCAGATCCGTGTTTCATTGTCAAAACGTCTTTATAATAATTTGTTTAGGAAAGCGATTAAAAAAACCTGCTGCAATTAAATAATTGTTTGTATATGCAGCAGGGTTGAAATTAGTGCACCCACCAAGAAGCGCAGTTTTTGTCTTGCAATACGTAGCTGATAATAGACTGTCTCAGAGTTTTCATTTTCATCTCATGTAGTACTTTGATCATTTTCATTGGTCCACTTGTCTATTCGTTGCACACTGCTATATAGCATGTAGTCTTCTTCGTTCCTATGAAGATTGCGTACCTTTAGTGGGATTATGTTAATAGAAATGATGCTTTCCGTTGATGAAAAAATAGATTTTAACATTTGCATTTATTTCTCAATTAATGTGTCATCAATGTTTCTTTAATCGTTATCAGGATGTTTCCATTTTTTTCCTTTCGGAAGAGGTATCTACAAGATATAAAATATCACTTTTCAACGCACTTCTTTTAGAAATTGTAGTAGTTTTCACGTTTTTTTATATTTTTTTAGAGCCGTTTAGATGTATTAGCACCGTTTAACCTAATAATTGGTCATGACAAAAAATGTCATATTAAGACCCGTGAATAGCCAAGGATGCGAGAGTGTTGTAAGGTTTTGTTATTTTTGCTTTTTAAAAGACAATGTATGTTTCTATATCACAGGAAGAAGGATGATGACAGTAGTGACAGGTATTATTCATTTAGTGCAGTAACAAATTATAGACCAATTTCTTTGAAAATACACTTTAATACTAAAATAGAGTTATTAAAAGTAGAAAGTTAGGTTAGCGGATATTTTTTGTTAACCTGAATGTGCATAAATTATTATTTTCATTTAATTTCAAAATGGTGAAACATGGTGAACATTACTTCCAAAATCACATGATGATAAAAGCATATCTTTTGAAACATTTTATCAAGTATACATTAGGAATCTAAAATATTTATAGGAAATTGAAATCAAATAAAACACGTAACCTAATTTTTAACTTTCTGAGTAAAGGAAACGATTTTATTGTTATGAATTTGTCAATATGATCATAACGTTTCGGTGTAGATTCGCAAACAATTTCTGGTATTACTAAAACATTGCAATTGTTAATATCATTGATGATAAAAAATCTTATATCCATAACAGCCTGTCTCCCAACTACAGTGTTTATAATACCACTCAATCAGTTTGTAGTTTCTAGTATCTGGTAGTTAGGTACGTAGAAGGTATACCTATCCTTGCAAATGCCTCTTCCATTAAAGTTTTTATATACGATAACTAAACATTTCACGCCTGAAAAATTCCATGTATAAGTATTACATTAGTTATCTTAGTATTATATTAGATATCTCAGAATATGTCAGAAGCTTCAATGTTTGAAATATAATTAACGTTTTGTCTATATATACTATAACTGATAATTTCACGTCTGAAAATATCAATGTTTAGGTATTAAATTCGATATCTCAGAATATGTTACAAGCTTCAATGTTTGAATATAATTAACGTTTTGTTTTTATTTACGATAAATGAAAATTTCACGTCTGAAAAAAATCAATGTTTAAGTATCATATTATATATCTTAGAATATGTTACAAGTTCAATGTTTGAAATATAATTAACGTTTTGTTTTTATATACTATAACTGATAATTTCACGTCTGAAAAAAATCAATGTTTTAGTATTATATTAGATATCTTAAAATGTTCAATATATATATATAAATATATATATTTGTTAAGCAACTACATCTTAAGCTTGTTTGTCAAGTATTTCATTGGCGTGTGAAACATCACATAACATCCAAATATCATTACTTCATTGCTGATTTGTGAATTGAAAAAATCATGGTGTACAGGTTCTACATTTAAACATTTAAAACATATATCATCCCCTTGTTCTGTAAATCGTTCATATGATCGTATACTCATGGCTTTCTTTTGATTAGGCCGAAACCCACCTTTCTATGTCATATTGTGTATATTTGGTGGTCTTGAAAAAAACTCCAGACATATATTTTGACATATATTTAATGAAGATTGCTATTCATTCTTTATCTGATGCATTCGTTTTTTGTTTCTTTCAGCTATGAACTCAACTTATCAGTGAGGCAGTCTGGTTTCACGATCTACAGGAAATACAAGCCATCATCAGACGACGAAAACAAAGTCAAGGTGTGTATTTGGTAAAATAAAAAAATCGATTTCTAATCTCAAGACAAATGTTTCTTAACAGATTCGGCTGTGATCCAATTTAAGTGATCATGGTTTTAATCATTGGAGGACCATTTGGACCGTTATTTTGTCAATTTAGTTTTTTTTTTACTTTAATCTGCAAATAGTCCAGTGAATTTCAAAATATCACTGGTAGTCAATCATCTCTTCTTCACTCTCAAGAAGTCAAATGAGTGTCTTTTAGCGTGACATAGTTCTCAAAAGAATATCTGCTTTCACGAATAAGGCATTCAACACAAAATATAGCGATAAAACAATTCATTTCAGTAAACTTACATTGTTAAGGTAGTTGGTTGAAGTTTTTAAATCTGTGCATGAAGTGTCAAGTTCTTGTTTGAAAACCTTATAACATTATGATGTGATCATTCCAGACGATAAAATGATTAATTTCATTCAGCATTGATTGTTAAAATAGTTGTTTTATGTATGTTAATCTGGAAGAGATAGAAATTACAATGGATTTACAACTGCTTTTTTGCAAAGAATTGCGACGTTTCGGTGTAGATACTAACACCATTTTCAAGTAAATGCTGACTAAATGCAACTGAACGAAGTATATTAATCTGTCAATAAATTGTAAATTTCTTGTTTGCACATATGAACATTATGCCATGGTTCCAGGTAGGAGACTTGATCCGGTTTTACCACAAGGAGATGGAAGCCTATCTGGTAGCAGAGGGACTCTTTGATGATGAGCTCACTGAAGACGGTGAGTATAACATTCAATGTTTATTTAGTAAAGCAGTCAGAATAAGCTACGTAAGCAACAATTGCCATATTCTGTCATTTAAGTAAAACTACTTCTGATTCGTTACATTATAAACATTTCTATATATCATTACATTAGTATCATTTATAGGTGTTCAATTTACGACAATTATTATTAAATAATCTTTTTAGCATTAGCATTAACATCTGATCCCAATTTTCATTTGACTAAATTCTAGATTGATTAATAATTGCCTTATATATTTCTGATACAGTTGCCCCTTGAGTATATATTTTTTTATTCAATTAGCGATTCATAATGTAGTTAGTAACTGTCACGACTGAATCTGTTTACATTTAAAGTTTCGAAGTAATTACAGTTAGACATATATATATTGTACGAATTGATTTCAATCTTAGATATTAGCAAGTTGAATATTGCCTATGAATTGTCGATTGTTTTTGCAGTTCATTTGCGAATGCGGCCCATAGACCAAGCCAACCCAAAGACAATGTTCCCAAGTAGTTCAGCTGTAACATACTGGCAGATAGAGCTACAAGAAGGCCCTATAATAGGTGGGTACAGTACCAGTCAAAAGTAGTTATACCATTATTTTCATAAGAAAGTGTACTGTCAAGCATTTATTAGTGTAAACGATATTGTTTGATTTCGAATCGACATATGAGACATGATGCTCCGGTGAATAGTACTTGACTCTTGGTATGGGTTTAATACCGCTATCGACCCTATCGATGTAAGACAGTTGTTCTTTTTATTTCTAAAAGACCAAAATCATGTCTATATCATTGTTTACATGATCAAATACTTATATTCTTTAAGATTATTGTTTTAGCTAAAAGTTTGAATAACACAAATAGGTATAATGCCGATCGACTTTAATTTCATTTAATTGTTATTCAAAGTATCATTGTTTTAAAATATCCACGCTTTTCCTGAGTAATAGTTTTCATGTAGTTCAAGAAGAGTCGAAGATTACGAGCCTTTTCTTAGCATTCTGATGAGGAATGGATTAAAATAAACTTGAACACATAAAATACATCTTGATCCAGGTGGAGTCTTGAAATGGGAACAACAATGTCGGATTATACACATGTGTACCCGCAAATACCTCACTGTCAACGGTCAGAGTCAAGTGACTTTGACCTCGGATTACCTTGACCCTGGAACTGTGTTCAGACTGCATGCTGTTATCAGGGTAAGTATTATTGAAGACATGTGTGTTTTAACTCTTATGTAAGTTCTATCAAGCGTCAATACTAATCCTTGATTGATCATATATGTCAACTATTGTTTTAGAGAAATAGCTTATTGAAGAGTTTTATTGAAATCAATGATTTTATTGACTGTATTAAATATTAAACAACAGTTGATGTAACAGCAGGTGTTAGTGTACTACTTAATGAAATGTTCATGAGATCTTCAAACTTTACAGGTTGCATTTAACCGGTTATTTTTTAAGTAAGGAAAGCATTGGAAGAAATTTAACCTCAGATGTCCTTCATCAAGCAATTATTATCGACAACATGTTTTGTAGTATACACAAAAATTACCGAAATGAGCTCAAAATTTGGTCTGTCAATAGATAGTGATGTCCTGTATCAAGCAATTTTTGTCAGGATTTATCACCCACATGTTTTATGCAGTGAAAAATGAAAGAAATGAGCTGAAAATTTGGTCTGTCAATAGATAGTGGGTTCTTACCACCCTCAAGTGGTGGCTACTACGGTCACCCAGGTAGGTTCTGGAATGTTTAGAGCGAATGATTCGCTATCGTGGTCATGCATGGAGACTGATTTGTCAAATGGACGGCAACCATCGCTGCATTGCTTTGTACGACAAGTTGTCGAAGAATCTGTTACGTGGTTTTGTTCATGAAACGGAACAATCCTTGCCTTTGGATGTTTGATTTATCTTTCAAGGGAGCATGAAGATTTAGCTTTGTTTCGAATGAATATGTATTTTATGATTAATGATTGCCATTGTTATTATCGTTGATGGTGAACATTGGTTATTATTGTATTATTTTGATTTTTTGTGAATATTGGGATAATCATTGACGTGCATGAAATATTATTGTAATGGAACGGAGTACCATTATCGAGGTTTGGTGTTTGATGTTTGTAGAATTTGATAATAAAGATTTGTTACATGCATGGGGACTGTATTGTCAAATAAATTTGATGTAATGCATTAAACTTGCCCTTTACGTTAGCTACTTGATATGAGACCAATCTCCATCGCCTTCTGTCATGAAGGCTTTGTCATCGCCTGTGACTGTTCTGCTAAGTCTTTTTGATTATGCATCTTGGTCTGCATCTGAGAGTGTATTGTACGACCATAATTGGATGTTGTCGTTTCATCGCTTTGCTTTACCTACTTCAATATAATGTACGAGAATAATTGTATGTAGGTAATTGGAAGAAGGAGTACCACCTTGGATGGTTTATTACATCAAAACATAAAAAGTAGATTTGAAAATATTTCACAATTATTCAAAAGAGCTTGATTTGTAAAGAATATATTATGATGTATACTTTATTATTATATGACTTTTTGCATGAAGTTGGTTACATCTACATTTAATACAATTGCTTTAATTGTTTATTGACAATTTGCCATTGAATGCTGATTGTTTGTGCTATCTTGACAAAAACTGGTACTGTTTATGTCTGTCGTACTGGTGAATTGGCATGTTACTTAGCAAGGATGCTTTAACATTTCAATTAATATTTTGGAACAAAAAAACCTTTGGTTAAACATGCTGATCATTGTAGTTTGATATCATTAACAATCAATCATTTTGGTGAAATAATAAGCTGAACATTTAATAATCAGAACAAATTTAAAGATAAGTGATTCAATTTGATTTTTTAGTTAACTGCATATTTCTACTAATACTTAATATTTGTAATATTTAATATCGAAAGTAAAATGTTAATAAACGTTTAATGTTATGTTGTTATTAATTATGACAATCTTTCTTTTCCATCCCCTCAAAAGATATTGGTAGGTTGACAAGTGGGGCGTTAACCTTTGTCTACAACGCACATTTTGTACATTTCTGTATAATTGTGTTGTCTTGTGAAATGTTTTCTGATAATTTGATTCATTTCTTGAGGGAACGTCATGGTTCACTGTTTTCTTTGAAATTAAACACTATCATTTCATTGAGTTATGAATTTCTGACTGTGATCTTTTTTTTCAATAAACTTTGCCTCTTGTCGCGGTACTAGGAAAAAAGACTTATGTGGCTTAGCGGCTATTATCTGGCAAAATTTTATAATTAGATCTTTTTATATGATTTGCACAATATCATGACAACATAGATACCGTTAACTTTATTTGGTCATTTATCTCAAAAAGGTGTAACAATATATTTTGGTTTACCGTTTAATCTTATCTTTGTTTTCATAAACACTAACACCTTTATAACCACAAACCCCCTTTGATTTTTCTTATTCTTTCTTATAGTCAAAGTGTTTCAATTCATTTCCTTTTAAAACAGTGGTGTACTTTGTAGAGGTAGATTTATATCTACAATCTATATGTGTTATCAATAGCCACAGATCTTTTCTCCGTTTGTATCTCAATTCTTAATTTGACAGAAATCATTTACCAGTTATCAATAAAGAAAACCGAATAAACTTGATTGACATACAAATTGTAATATTAGATAACTGCTCTTTGATCTACTATCTTCAAGAGACAGTAATGTCTTCTGTACGTTATGGGTCTCTTTATACCAAAATGTAAAACAAACGTAATAAAGATAACTCACTTAGGTATTTCTGTGACAGTCACAATCTTTATAGAGAGGTCATGTTTGAAACACTTGCACCAGGAAGCAACTTAGTATTGTCCTTGGGGCAAGTAATTCATGAGACATTTTAAAGTGACCATCCTATCAGTACTCTTGTATTGATTTTAAAACTTTTTTTAGAAAAGTATATGATTACGAAAGGAATAAGCTTTAAAAAATATTCGAAATAACCTTTATTGATATAGACGTTTTGCAATTTTTGCATATTTTCCATGCAAACACGCCATAGTTTGAATGAATGTGTTTGGTTAAACGACACTTATAAACTCAAAATGCAGTTTCAATAAATGCTTTGGTAAAGGTTTGCAGCTTAAAGAGAAAAATCTGTTTTCGAACGAATTCATTGATATCTTGCATAAGCAAATATTTAAAAGTTTCTAGGATGTGAAGATACATTCAGATACGTAGATCGTAAAGAATCAATTATTTATGTTTTGATATACAAATTACCTATCTCCACAGGACAACGATGATATACCACTAGAGAGCTACTGTCGTATAGAACACGTGGTCACTGGGTACTGGCTGCATGCACTGACGGGTACGTGTTTTGTTTTGTACATTTTCGTCTCAGGAGATATTATTAAAATACAATTATTTTCAAAATAGCCTGTAACATTTAGTAAAAATATTGGAAGAATCAGAAAAGAAGATAATAGATAGATGAGAGGAAGATCAATGGAAAATGAGAAGATATGATATTTGCACTTAGATACACAAGCAAGTGAACAAACTTAAGGTACGCAGGTGTATGCGATCATATGCTAACTTGTAAGCATTCAGAAAGTCTGAAGTCTAAATTCTAAAAGTTGCCCACTCGTAAGATCAAAATTTGGCGGATTTCTATTATTCCAAATCTTATTTTGAGTGTTTTTTTGCATCCTTATAAGTAAGATTCCATTCGAATAATTGTATTCTTATAAGTAAGGTTCCTTTCGAAAATTGTAAAATATAATACCAAAACGACCATCATCATTAACAACCATTGCTTTAGCGACTTATTGATATTTGTAATGACTCCTAAATACGGGTATTTACGGGTATCCGGCAAAAGTAACATGTTCAAATGTGCACATATGATATATATGAATGTATATATGTTTGACTATGTGTTACCAGAGGACTACATGTGGAAGCAGAAGCTGAAGAAGGATGACAAGGACAACTCGATGAGCGCTCTCAAGTACAGTACTGCACAGCTCAAGAAGGTAGGTGGAAGGGATAGGGCGAGGTATACCGGGGGGCGAATAGATGTTAGGCATGTTAAGGAGAGGGCATCATATACTTTAGCCAAAATAACATTGTTGAACATAGTCAGATGCATCACTGCACAGCTAAAGAAGGTAGGAGGGAGTGGCCAAGGCGAGGTATACCGGGGCCATATCGTTTGAGGCATGTTAGGGAGAGAGCATAGTTACTAGAGCACAAATTTGGATTGTAGGGCATAGTAGGATGCATCACTACACAGCTAAAGAAGGTGGGAAGGAAGGGATAGGGCGTGGTATAATAGGGGCATATTAGACATGCCTATACCATCTAAGGCATGTTAGTGAGAGGGCTTAGTTACTAAAGCACAAATTTGGATTGTAGGGCATAGTAGGATGCATCTCTGCACAGCTAAAGAAGGTGGAAAGGAAGGGATAGGGCGTGGTATAATAGGAGCATATTAGGCATGCCTATACCATCTAAGGCATGTTAGTGAGAGGGCTTAGTTACTAAAGCACAAATTTGGATTGTAGGGCATAGTAGGATGCATCTCTGCACAGCTAAAGAAGGTGGGAAGGAAGGGATAGGGCGTGGTATAATAGGGGCATATTAGGCATGCCTATACTATCTAAGGCATGTTAGTGAGAGGGCTTAGTTACTAAAGCACAAATTTGGATTGTAGGGCATAGTCAGATGCATCACTGCACAGCTCAAGAAGGTAGGAAGGAAGGGATAGGGCGTGGTATACTAGGAGCATATTAGACATGCCTATACCATCTAAGGCATGTTAGTGAGAGGGCTTAGTTACTAAAGCACAAATTTGGATTGTAGGGCATAGTAGGATGCATCTCTGCACAGCTAAAGAAGGTGGGAAGGAAGGGATAGGGCGTGGTATAATAGGGGCATATTAGACATGCCTATACCATCTAAGGCATGTTAGTGAGAGGGCTTAGTTACTAAAGCACAAATTTGGATTGTAGGGCATAGTAGGATGCATCTCTGCACAGCTAAAGAAGGTGGGAAGGAAGGGATAGGGCGTGGTATAATAGGGGCATATTAGGCATGCCTATACTATCTAAGGCATGTTAGTGAGAGGGCTTAGTTACTAAAGCACAAATTTGGATTGTAGGGCATAGTAGGATGCATCTCTGCACAGCTAAAGAAGGTGGGAAGGAAGGGATAGGGCGTGGTATAATAGGGGCATATTAGGCATGCCTATACTATCTAAGGCATGTTAGTGAGAGGGCTTAGTTACTAAAGCACAAATTTGGATTGTAGGGCATAGTAGGATGCATCTCTGCACAGCTAAAGAAGGTGGGAAGGAAGGGATAGGGCGTGGTATAATAGGGGCATATTAGGCATGCCTATACTATCTAAGGCATGTTAGTGAGAGGGCTTAGTTACTAAAGCACAAATTTGGATTGTAGGGCATAGTCAGATGCATCACTGCACAGCTCAAGAAGGTAGGAAGGAAGGGATAGGGCGTGGTATAATAGGGGCATATTAGACATGCCTATACTATCTAAGGCATGTTAGTGAGAGGGCTTAGTTACTAAAGCACAAATTTGGATTGTAGGGCATAGTAGGATGCATCTCTGCACAGCTAAAGAAGGTGGGAAGGAAGGGATAGGGCGTGGTATAATAGGGGCATATTAGGCATGCCTATACTATCTAAGGCATGTTAGTGAGAGGGCTTAGTTACTAAAGCACAAATTTGGATTGTAGGGCATAGTCAGATGCATCACTGCACAGCTCAAGAAGGTAGGAAGGAAGGGATAGGGCGTGGTATACTAGGGGCATATTAGACATGCCTATACCATCTAAGGCATGTTAGTGAGAGGGCTTAGTTACTAAAGCACAAATTTGGATTGTAGGGCATAGTCAGATGCATCACTGCACAGCTCAAGAAGGTAGGAAGGAAGGGATAGGGCGAGGTATACCGGGGGCATATTAGGCATGCCTACTAGTTGAGGTATGTTAATGAGAGGGCTTAGTTACTTAAGCCTTGGGCATAGTCGGATGCATCACTGCATAGCTACAGAAGATAGAAGGGAAGGTTGAGGTAAACCAGGGGCATATTAAGCATGTCTGCCATTTGAGGCATGCTAGATAGGGCAGAGTTATTAAAGAATGAATTAGAATTGAGGAGTTTGGAGACACAAGAAGGCATATGAGAGTGGTTTTGCAAAGAAGGTAAAATTATTTCAATATTGAAAGTTTCAAGACCACAGACCTCACAAGGGTCAAGGAAGATGAGAGGATAAAAGAACTTTTGTTCTTTAAATGTTTGTTGCAGTAAGGTTAAGGGTAGAGTGAAGAATGGCATCCTCGAAGACAAAAATATGAATTGATTTAGTTAAGCTCGTAAACATCACTCAAGACATCCTCTCACTTTTGGAATGACAGTAGATTGATTTATCACATAATTTATTTCGTTCCTTTTTTAAATACGGTTAGATGATTTATTGTTTTATATGAAATGACTTGACTGTTTGTATATAAATAAACACATCTGATTGCAATCTTCACCAAGCAATCCAATCCAGGGAAGGGATTAAGAGTAAGAACGATGGACATGTTCTCAACTACAATTGTCTATGCTTTCTCTGATATCGATGTTTTATGTCATCTCTGTCAGTCAGTTTATTTAAGAATTTTTTATATATCTTACTTACTATTCTTGTTTTGGGGATCTTTCAACGTAAGGAAAACCTAAGGATGTTTACCTTGGTATTTCTTTTATTTAAAAGCTAATTTTTTTGACAAGAATATTATGAAACAGGAATAAAAAAGGTTGCAGCTGGAAAAATTAGTTCATTATATACCCTTCCTTTTTAAATGGATACCAATCACGAATCAAATTACAAAAGATTTACATTCATACAATAAACTGTTATTTTGATGTCCAGTTGATGTACCTATCACCTTTTGTAAATTAGGGATAAATTAATTATTCAAATACCTTTATATGAATCAACGTTGATTTATGTACATATAATGCATATTTTGGCATTCTAAATCCATCAACATTTATCGACCATTCCTTTAAAGAATACAATTTAAGTAATCTATTCTTACCACTTGTCTTATGTTTCATCACATTCTCTTATGACTCATGTTCACTGTAAATTCATATTTCACAACTCTATATTTCTCACCGTGCACACGTTCTGCAGGGCCAATCTATAGAGGCAAGTTTCACTGTTGTATATACTGTTCGATGTTGTTGTTGGTTTGCTTGTTATGATTATGTTGTACTGATATCATTTTTCGTAAAGGTTTATTTATTTCAACTAGTATTTATAAGGATTTTGAATGTCATGCTGCAACAATACCAACTTTGGTCAACTGCTGTTTTATCATCGGTCTATATCAGTAGAATTAATTATAATGATGGTGAAGTCTACTACAGTTAAATCAAACAGGTTTTGTGTTGTTGTAACGATTGTGTTAGTTTGATTGAATAAGGTAAGTGGAATAAACGTATTGTCATTGAAAATGTTTTCGTTTTTCTTTTAGATGTTTCCATCAATGTTTAATTTCATCAAATAATGTAGTATGCAATTCAAATTACATGCAGCATCTTTAAAAATATGAATTAAAAATCGTCACTTTAAAATGTTAAAGTATTTGAATTACTAATTATGAAAAATTTACTTCATCCTCAGTTAATTTTTGCGACTTACGAATATTCACTTGAATAAAAAATCATAAACATTGGTACGGTGAATGATGAAAGAATGTACCAGAGGTTACTATCTGTTTAAAACATTGCACTGTTTAACTTTATGTGAAGCATTTTTGATTGGCTTAAACTATCAAGCGTCGAAGTATCATTGGCTGACAATCACGTGACGTATTCAGATCGAGGCTATCCGCGAGAAGCAGTATGACGACGCCTTCACTATCCAGGCAGTAGACGAGGATTTGGTGGACATCTTCCACTACATGGCGGGCATGGTCCCCTTCATACAGAAACTCGTCAGGGATGTGAGTTGAGAGAAAATAAATAATTTTTTTATAGTAATATACATTAGATTATGATACATTTTACAGATTTAAGTTTTACTGCAGTTATGTTCAAGGTAAAAAAAATATTACATGCCGTGTAATGATTATCTCTTGTGAATGCTAATTTAAAGAAAAATTAAAAGTGGTTGTCCAAATTTGTAGATTTTTCAAAGATGTGTTCCCCGTCAAAACATTTCCATGAAAGATTTATTAAAAGTATGTGTTCTTCAAATGGTGAAATTAATTTAAGTGATGACTGATCGTTGCCACGATTGGCAAGGTGTTGAAACAGGTGTAATTAACCATTTCTTAACTCATTCTGCTTGCTTTCAGAAAAAGGACAATGTGATGTTGAATGCAAAAATGGCTCATGTCATAATCAACGTAAGTGCAATCCATGAAACGTTCTATAACAACTTGATCACCATGACATTCAAGATAATGATATATAAATTGAATCGTAAACATAAGAAAACATCAACCATGAGAAGAATTATAACAGACAATATGTCATTCGTAGAATATAATTGAAAATGCAATGTTTTGTCAATAGATAATTGATAAAAAAAATTATATGGACTAAATATTTTAAGCGGAATAATAAATAACACAATAGTATTAATGTAAATTGTAGCCTAGATTTTCTAAAAGGTTCCTTATATCTGTGCAGGCACTGGGAGAGATGAAGGAGTTCATGATCGTCAACAGTGTGCCTAACAAGAACAGACAGAAGCTCATGAGAAACCTCAGGGTAAGATTCGTCGCCATTGCTAAATGCTTAGCAATATCATTTTTAATATATCTAGAATATTATCTTGAAGAGCAATACGAAAATGTTGTAAGACACTATCATGGATGAAACTTCTATATCTATACACACCACAACGATTCTGACTACTTCTTGAGCCTTCTATACAATATATGCTAAAAGCTATTAGTTCTGGGTCTAACCATATGAAAAAAGCCTTTACTCCGAAACGTCCAGATTTCACAATGGAGAGGTTTTAATCTCCAAAAACCTTGCTTTTCGTATGTATGTAACTTTTAAATTTCCCTCCAATACTTGAATTCTGGTCCTTTTCCAACACCCTTTACAGCAAGTGGCTCCTTAACCGTATTTCATTATCAAGATACCGTTTACCAAGTCTGGGGAATCTCTAGATGCCATGTTCTTGGTCGTTATGATATCCGAGGCTGTCGATTGTCTTCTCAAAAAACATTCTTTGATTAAAGCTACTCTATCGTTCTGTTTAATTATACTTTTTATAAAATGGATATTGATGTTATATCTATACCACAACTTGTCTTACAGATCGTGGAGCTGCTAGTGAGCCTGTTACAGATTCCATACAGAGGCTGTGCGGATCAGATGTACGTCTGTCTCTTACTTCAAGCTGAATATCCAATACGACTTGATCTACACATCTTTCTTTCAGTGTATTTTGACATAAAATTTGGTTTGCAAAATGAGACACATTCTCTCCTCACAGAGGCAGCTCAATCATACCCGAGTTAGCCTCTGTTCTATTACGCCAAGATCCCGGGGTTCCGGCAGATTGCCCTAGCGGCTTGAGATATCTCCCTTATTTGCAGCCAATGAAAACACCTTTTGGATATCCACGACTTGAGGAATTCTCAACGATCTAAGTGATTTGCAAAAGAATCATACCTTCAGGTTTATTTTTGACTAACAGTGTGAGAGGGAAAATATTTGAAAATCAGATATGGATAGGGTTTTTCATTAGAAACATACTGTTTTATAATTGTGTAACTTATTATTTGTTTTATGATAAATGTTGTTTTAATAATTTACCAAATAACAACTAATGAGAAGGTAAAAACGCTGTTTTGTAGAAGGAAGAGTTATCTCCCCTGAATGTTAAATTTCAACGATAGCTTTGTCGAACCACACGGAAATAGCCGAAATTTTGCGAATGACCACTTTTGAAACGGCGTCGCTGATTGCACAACTAACTTCGATTGCCTCCAATCAGATTTCTACTTTTCTATCCCATGTATTAGTCGTAATAGAACAGAGGCTAACTCAGGTATGACTGAGCTGCCTCTGTGGGGAGAGAATGAACGAGATAGACAAACGATTTTTTTCTGTACTTCATAAAATAAACGACATTTGTTTAACGACACAAGCGACATTTCATCAAGACGAGAATGTGCCAATATCTTAAATATGAAACAGATAATTCATATCTTACAGCTGATATGTACAATTTTATACACATCTTGCAGGCATTTGGGATTTGAGCTTCTCTTTAACATATTTGAATTCCCAATATAAAATAAGGGAACATCAAGGCTAATTTCATAAAAAAAATATGGTTGATGTACTATGTCATATAAAATTTTAATCACATTTTGCAGGCATCTGACCCGCATCTTCGTGGAAGCATATGACGTGTTGTACACCTACCGGATGGGGGATAATTGATATAAACGAGAACATTTCGAGTACACATATGTTGACATATACGTGATAATACGTATCCATGGTTGATGTACATATAAATTGTTAATCACATTTTGCAGGCATCTGACCCGCATCTTCGTGGAAGCATATGACGTGTTGTACACCTACCTGATGGGAGACAGTAGGAAGAACGAGCTGTACATCGCTAAATACATCGACTTCTTCCTCACCCAGTTCGAGTACAAGGAGGTAGAGATAGACTGTCTTTCTTTTCTTTAGCATGTGTTTCCTTATTTGCAGTGAACAGTATTTTTTTACTTCAGTTTGGCATATTTCTTAATATTTAGGTTATAATTTGATTTTATCATTATGTTTATGCACATTTGTATTGTTTTATTCTGTGAATTTTGACCAACAATTTAGGAGATATTTGGATAATTAGGATATTTTTGTGTTCTAAACTGTTAAAAAGATATATTAAACACCATAATCATTCTTTGACATAATTATGTATGAATTTTATCTTTAACATTGCATGTTTCTGTTTTGAATCAACCTTTGAATTTTGTTGATATTTTGAGATAAAAGTTACAAACGTTACTTCAAAATATAAAGCTTCTAATATTATAAATAATTGTAAGTATGGTAACCATTGATACCTCAGTACGAATGGAAGCGCTTGTAAAATCTTAAGATACGTAAACAATTCATAGCAAATGAAATTGCGATCAGAAGAGTAATCAACGGTTATTTTTATTTGCCTTGTATTATTTTTGCTTCACGTTTTTATCACGATTTGGTGCAATATTTTTAGCTCATTGACTTCAATGCAAGTATAGGGGATAACTTGGTTTTGTTGTTGTTTTAGCATCGCCGTGCTGTATGGTCTTACATAGCCAACCACTTATCTACATGTACATTCGTGTAGTGAACTTAAAGAAATGATGTTGATTATTATTAGAATTTCATCCTGGTACTTGAGAGTATATTTTGCAACACAATGATCTCAGACTGATTAAAATCGGCCTAGTTCCGAGGAATAAAAGTTTACAGATATTAACTCTATCGAGAATCGAATTGTTATTTCGATAGGTCCTTTTCACTAGTGTAGATGATTTCATTTCTTTAGAGTTAATATTTTGAAAATCTTATCCCTCGGAACAAGACTACTTTTAATCAGACGGGCGAAGATCTGATTTGATGTACGTTTTATAAAGATGTACATGCCTTTATTAATGAATATGCCGTTAATGACTGAAATATGGCCCAAGCGGAGCTATACAACATGTCACCCACGCTCTCGGATACATTCATTATATATCTTTTAAAAGAAAATGTTATAATGGGATATTAATTGGTGACATGTTTTTTCGGGAACGTTAAAGGGGCAGTAGCACGTTTTTTGATAATTTTATATTTAAAATTTTTCTCTGATAGTTATAAGTTCATGTTTAATGTATTATATTGACAGTGTCAACAATCTCATTACACAAGTCAATCATCCATAGTCGGAGGACAAAGTATGAAGATTCACATAAAATCCATTGGCGGCCATTTTTTGTTAACACCTTTAATTCATTTTGTGTAAGAAAAAGGAATGGCATTGCTAAACTGAACGTTACATATTTGAATTATTACTGCTCCATTTTGTTTAAATACATTGTCTTTCAGTTGGAACCATTAATTTTCATTTTCCTGACATCACCTTATATTCCCCCTAAAAACGTGCTACTGCCCCTTTAAGGTAATACGGGAACATGGTTAATCTATGTAAGACCACCACAGCAGCATCGGCTTTGTAGTTTTAGTTCATCAGTAGCTGTGATGTTTGTTTGTTTTTGTTTGTCCAATGTTTATAATGTTTGTGAATCTTCCAGACTGAACATGTGTCTGTTTCAGTAAGTTTAGCATGTTTAGATGTAGAACGTGTATCATAATGGTGATCTGGTGATAATCGTAATCTATTTAGGCATGTTACCGTCATATTCAAGTACAAGACAATGAATGTTCTACCAAATTAGAGCGAAATGCTTGAACTATTTATGCAAGTTTGATTTGATAAAACATGGTATTGCTTATATCTAATAATAAAATGCTGCTATTTAATCCAACTGACACGATAAGTAATAACTGGCATGTTAAAGAGTCTAATAAACTTTGCTAGCAACATATCTTGCAATACGTAATATCATAACAAACTGCTAAGCTTCTATGTAACAGATGA
Source organism: Steromphala cineraria (assembly GCA_916613615.1). Classification (NCBI taxonomy): domain Eukaryota; kingdom Metazoa; phylum Mollusca; class Gastropoda; order Trochida; family Trochidae; genus Steromphala; species Steromphala cineraria. The sequence goes on along the minus strand of OU744734.1, from coordinate 9,534,838 downwards.
ATACAGCGTCTTTTTGCTTTTTAATGTTGCCATGTGAACGAATAAATTCATTATAGGAGAACTTTCACTTATTACATAGTACAAAAAAGCTTTGAATAATTTTATGAATATCAAACGTTGAAAAAAATGTTAAAAATGTACATTTTGTACCCTTATCTTTGTGAAAATTTTAACAGTTTAAAAGGATCTCAATTTCCTGGGGAAACAAATTGAAACTAACGATGTTAGTCTTAACCATCAATCATTTCATAGCTATGTACATGTACATATATCACAAGTCTTCAATTGGGTATGTGCTGTCATAAAAACTACAAAAACGACATTCCAGTTCAAAATTAAGGAAGAGAATTTACAACTTTTGTTCTATCTATATATTGTGTTCATTTACCGTGTAATTTTCACATTTGCATAATTTTTTTACTGTGCAGTTATTTTCTTTGCAAAATGATAAGTTTGACACTAAGGTCGAATTATTAGAATATTAAAATGTCGTTACAAACGTGGTCAAAATCTAGAGGTTATATGAGTGTGACCTCCGAAACAAATACATTGTCGAATTATTGGAGACGTCGAATTGATAGAGAAATGACCGTACTCGATGTTTTCTTGTTTCCCCGTTAACACGCCCCTATCTGGTGTCCTCTACAGGGAAGGATCGGACTGAACGCGGCCCACATGGTGATGGAGCTCATCAGAGACAACAGGAAGATTGTAGACCGAATCACTCACGACCATATCGACAAGTTCATTGATCTACTCAGAACTGACAAGGTAAGAGACAGGGTCGAATTTACCAGGTACGGTTTCCTCAAAGGTTGCTTATTCATATGTATCTTTATAAATACAAAAGAATTTTAAGTTTTATATATTCTAATGGTTTTCTTTTTTTGGATAACGGTTATGAACCTTTTTTTGTGTATTAAAGAACGAATGAACTCAAAGTATAATTAAGAACTGATGTATTTTAGAAAACGAAGTGTGTTTTAAATATTAACTCTTAGGAATAGGAAAGGCCATATTCTTGATATTTTTAAAGCTTTTAGAACCACTATTCAAAGACTGCTGTAAATTTGCTTCGAGTAAGCAGTGAATAACATTGTGGGCATATTTTCATGGCTTTATGGAATTCGAAAATGATAATTATTTCCAATACAGAATCACTCAAAAGATGTACCATTTGAAGTTCTCACTGAATTACCATGTGGGTGTTTTGTGTCCAGAACCACCGATACCTGGACCTGCTGAGTGTTCTGTGTGTGTGTGACGGGGTGTCTATAGCTGACAACCAGAAGTACATCACAGAGGTGTGGCTCATGAAACAGAACAAGGTACGTTACAGTAGATATCCATCTACAAGTGTATCACTAAGTGTTTATAGTAATGAGTATAAGACCATGTACTGAGAGGTTATAGCTAATACATCAATAGATATATCATCGGAGTCTGGCTATAATACAGAACAGAGTGCGTTACAGTAGATCACCATCTACAATTGTATAACTTAGTGTTTATAATAATTAGTAGATGAAATGTACTGAGAGGTTATAGCTAATACATCAATAGATATATCATCGGAATCTGGCTATAAAACAGAACAGGGTGCGTTACAGGATATAAGTATCTACAGTAGTATAACTTAGTGTTGATATTTATCAGTAGAAGACCATGAAGTGAGAGATAACTTATTCACCAATAGATATATCATCGGGACCTGGCTCTTGACACTTAGGTGTGTTACAGAAGATTACAATGTACAAAAACAAACGTTTACTAGTAGGACTCTGAACTGAATCAACAGTTATTTTGAAACTAGATAATTATCTGGAATAGCATAACTCAATTTTACACCTTGACAAAGTTATTGCAACATCTCTTTTCACGGTCCCTCTTTCTAAAAACAGTGATTGATCTTATTAATTGTAAAACCTCCTCTGTTCGGAAAATGCCAAGAAATGAAGAAATGTTCTTCGATTATGAACAGCAAACACCCACGCAAGAGATCACCAAACATGACTTGATTGATAAAATGCTATAATAACTATATGCCCTCAATTTGCAATTAGGGATCATGACTTAAATGGGTTACACGATAATTTTAGTTTAACATTTCTATGTATAAAACGTATTCAATTCTAAGGAAAAATATATTTCCTTCCTTCATTTTAGACCGATTCTTTCATTTCAAAACATGTAAGTCCATTTGAAAGACGAGTGGCAATGCATGCTCTTATCAATATATACTCCATCTAACAATTGCAAAAAGTGTGATTCTTTAAACTTTGTGGTTGACTTTCATAACTAAGAAACACAAAAAACATACAAGAAAACTAAGAAGAGGGCGAACAAAGGTCAGTTATATGTCCTAAAACAATTGAAACACAGTTTTGAAGTGATTTGATTCGTCAAACCGTCACGTTTTAGAAAACAATTACAAATGTATTAAAAGGGCATGTTTCTACCATTTGCATTTCTAAACAACATCAAGATGAAACAGTTAATTCTTACTAATTCAACACAGAGATATGATTGTTTATGTCTTTGGCGTTTACCAAGCACGAAGTATGAACCAGTTTAACTAATTAATAATATGGTAATTATTTGCTGTGTTTGCATTGTATTTTTGAATATTTTTATTAGACAGGTGGACATGGGGTAACTTATCTAATCCATTTTTGTTTCGATAATGATCTGGGATTTTTCATGCATTGTCACGCTTTCGAATTGGAAAATATAAAGAAATATATGATTTGTAATTTCGCAACTTTCACATTAACTTCTTGACTTGCTTACACCAAATGTTTTGAATAACGGTGGCGGGAGAGGTTTTACATGTTTTTTCTCCTAGAAGTTGGTAAACGGGCGTTCATGTAATATTACAAATTTCACATCTTAACATTTATGTTGGTTCAGGTATATTAATAATTTATTTATGTAACTGAAAAACATTTTTCCTTATTAACCTTGTTATCACAATAACTTCATAAAAACTTTATAAAACAATTCTGAGAGACATTTAAAAGGAAGTTTTGAAGTATGACTGTATGAGACACATTATAAAGTTTACCCAATATTCAATGTATTCCCAACATAGGATTTGTCTAATTTCGACATGGTCAATCAACATTGGACAACACATATTCAAGCTGAACTTGTCACCTTGTACTTTGCCTAAAACTTATCAAAATTATGCATTTAACGATAACGGCAATTCGTAGCAAGAAATGATTGATCAGACATTCATAAACTTGTTTCATTGTGTTTTGTAATTTGCAAGATAAGCTAAATGAGTATAGGTTGGATAAAAAGCTCCGTTATGTCATGTGCATTTTAAGTACATTACATTTGTTTCAATCATTTCAGTCTTATTCCGATACATTGAAAGGGGTAAGATTAGATAAAAAACAAAGTTTATGTTCTTCAAATTTGATGTCTTTTCACAGTTGTAGGGACATTTAAACTTTTGCTTTTCTTTTTATGGTTTAGTTGCTTTTATCTAACAAAACAAAAGGAATATTGCGCCCTTAAAAATTATGATCACCAAGTTTCATTCTGTAGTCAATTCACATACAATTGACTTTGTTTCAAAATATTTGAGAATATTATTAAACGTAAATAAGTAGATGATCAGGTTTTCCGATTTCATCAACTCAATCAAAACGGACACTTTGTTCATTTCTAATATAGTTGTTCCATGCGATTCACATATTTGCAGCAACAAGCAATTGATTGTATACTTGAATATCTTTTGTTAAGATTAGGCACACTGAAATATATGTTCCATGCATAGATAATATCCATATTTTTTAAGAATGATGGCACCAAAAGTGCAAACCATGAATATGAATCATAAATCATGTTGTTTATTGAGTTATGCCCTTTTATCCATATTTTGATGATTACGGACTATTGTGATACCTTTCGACTGACACCTGTATATGTCTTATTCAAATCTTTAGTGATAGTATTGTTTAGATAAATCTTTGTTTTCTTATTGCTTTATGTACTCGGCATAGTTTACATTTCTTTATCATTCCTTTGTTACTTATTTAATAGTAAGTAGTATGTTCGTTTATTTAAACCTGTCATTTAAAATTGTTTGATATAACTTTTTTTTCTCCATTATTTCGCAATTTCTCATTTTACTCTTTAAAGATACATTAGTAGATATTGATTTCGTTATCATTTTTTGAATATTTCTTTTTCAAATCATCTCTTTCAATTTACTTCAATGTATATTCCAACATTTTGTATTAAAACATAATTTAGGAAAATCCTTTTTCAATGTTTTTCATAGATTTTCATTTAATCCAACATTTATTTCATTTATATGAGAAAAGATCATTTCGTTTAACTTTATATTTCATCATTTCACATAACATAACTGCCTTTTCAATGAGGTGGATGCTGATATCAAACCCGTCTCATTCTTTTTCATTAAAGCTTAGGCATGAACTGAAACCGGCCTGGTTTCAGATCCCCTGTTCTATGAAAGCTTGAGCAATGAAAAGGACATTAAAATCGAACATTAATAATGAAATGGGAAATTTGATCAGATTTATATGTACCCACATTTTTGTTAAACAGAAAAAATGACATATTTTTACAGAACTGCTACCTGACAGATCTGGGACAGAAGATTGGGAAAAAGTCCGGGATTGTTTATGTGTCAACGACAAATGGGAAAAAGTGGCAAGAACTGAGAGAGTTTGCAAATGTAAGTAAAGGGAAGAACATTTATCATGTTTTTCACATCTATGAAATTTAAAGTTTTTTCATTTTGTTTACATGATTTTCACATGATTGAAACGTCAAATTGATGAAAGTTAATGAAATAATGTCATACATTTATTTTGACATGCTGATATCGCTTTGACTTCTATCTTTATTTTATAATTCTACCATTTTCATTTAAAAGAGTTTTGACGTTACGAAACTACGTATACAAATGGTGAGATGACAGATAGAAACTAGAGAAAAAATAACCATTTAGAGTTAGAGTTATTATTACCCATTTTAAACCTCTACGTTTGAAAATTCATATCTTCAATCTCCTGAAGAAAACACCTTGACTAACCTCATTGAGTCGGTAAATTTGCTGAAAATAACTAGCACCAATCTCATTCAAATGATATCTCAATTGCTTCACTACGTTACGCAGATTAAAGATCTCACAAGGCCCCGTAAGTCCAGCCGTCAGGGTAACCTTTGACCGCTGGATGTGAGGAAGATTTCATCCACCAATCAAATCGTACCTTTCTTAAAGGACAATTCAAGAGATTAAAGCAATTTAACACAGTACAGCCCAAATGATAAAATGATAACTTATGACCTTTCGATTTTCCCAAAATTTTTTTTTTAGGTAATTTGCATATGTCGTAACATTCGCTAATTCAGTTGTAATGTTTGACTATTTGACAGAACTAGATTGTTTCTAATTTGCATATGTACATCGAATATGTGTGATATCAAATCAACAAAACTTTATCTAATGTTTTTATGTCAGTTCTGGTCTTCTCATTTGTGTCAGTATATTTATGGCTACACAATACATGGAATTTAATGAGCATAAATCGTTTCATATAAGATTTTAAAGGAAACGTTTATATAACGTTACTGTTCCAAAAATAGCATCTACAGCTTGCTGTTTGAATTTGCCAAGTTTACGGTGATTTCTTCGATAATGATAACATTTAAGTATTTACCTGGACGTTTTTGGACCAACAAATTTATAGGAGCGATATAAAGCACAGTTTGAGTAAGTCATTCGTATATGACAGGAAATATTTTTTGTCGACATTTAGAATTAGTCGGAAATTTTCGTTTTTCGAGTTCTGAACCCGAGTTACGGGGCAAATTCGCTGATTGGCTGAGTCAAAGGATACTCTGACGGCTGTTATAACTGAGCCTGGTATGATCTACATGCGTAGCGTAGTGTAGCAAATAGATCATATTTTAATGAGCTTGTAACTAGCACTTTCTTAAAAAGGAGCACTTTTCCTGTTTCTGGTAAAGATTTTTACAGTTGATTAACCCTAGCACATTACTAGTTAGTATAGAATATGTGCACGAATTGTGAAAAGGGGTAAATGAAATGTGACACTTAGAAGTATTATCCCTGTGTTTCTCATAACTACAATATACTTTATGCAGGTAGATATTTCTTTCAACGATTTAGATTGTATGATGGTTGCCCTCTTAATAACGTTTTTTAAAATAATTATGAGGTTTGCCATCTTTATGACGAGTTCAGTTATAGTTCTAGCTAGGTATGAAACATTTAGCATAGACAATGCCACAACTAAAATGTCTCTCAACGAAGCTTTATAATCTACAACAAGAACATTTCAAACTGTTATTGATATATTTTTTGTTTCAAATATGTGATAATATTTTCTAATTCCAGGGTTCCTCAGATGAAGAATATCTCTTCCTTGAGCATCAACTGGAACTTTTCGGGATGCTGTGTCATGTGAGTCCATTCACGTCTTTTCCTTTTATTTCATGATGTGCTCTTTCAGCTCTTTAATATCAACTTTGTTCAACTGTAACTAGTTATGTAGAGAATTTACAAATGTACGAATTACATACTTTGTATTGCTGGTTTTAATGTTATGATACAATTATGACCATAAGCTTTTCAAAACTATATACATATTTAATTAAATTGCTGCCATTGCTATGATAATTGGTAAAAATTAATCAGAAATAATGATGTTGTAGCTGATATGTGACGTGACCACAAACACACTGGGTTACCTGATGTTTAATGCCCTTATAAAACGCGTGCTACTGTCCCTTTAAAGGTTCAGGTTAGAATTTTTATTTATTTACACTATATGCGCATTTATACTATATATTCAATATATATTACCCCAGGTGGGGTTCTCTATCGACGTGATCACCAACAAGCTGGAGTACCTGACGGTTGATATCCTTATTTATACTATATATTCAATATATATTACCCAGGGCCAGAACGAGTTCTCTATCGACGTGATCACCAACAAGCTGGAGTACCTGACGGTTGATATCCTTATTTATACTATATATTCAATATATATTACCCAGGGCCAGAACGAGTTCTCTATCGACGTGATCACCAACAAGCTGGAGTATCTGACGGTTGATATCCTTATTTATACTATATATTCAATATATATTACCCAGGGCCAGAACGAGTTCTCTATCGACGTGATCACCAACAAGCTGGAGTATCTGACGGTTGATATCCTTATTTATACTATATATTCAATATGTATTACCCAGGGCCAGAACGAGTTCTCTATCGACGTGATCACCAACAAGCTGGAGTATCTGACGGTTGATATCCTTATTAATACTTTATATTCAATATATATTCACCAGGGCCAGAACGAGTTCTCTATCGACGTGATCACCAACAAGCTGGAGTATCTGTCGGTTGATATCCTTATTTATACTATATATTCAATATATATTACCCAGGGCCAGAACGAGTTCTCTATCGACGTGATCACCAACAAGCTGGAGTACCTGACGGTTGATATCCTTATTTATACTTTATATTCAATATATATTACCCAGGGCCAGAACGAGTTCTCTATCGACGTGATCACCAACAAGCTGGAGTATCTGTCGGTTGATATCCTTATTTATACTATATATTCAATATATATTACCCAGGGCCAGAACGAGTTCTCTATCGACGTGATCACCAACAAGCTGGAGTATCTGTCGGTTGATATCCTTATTTATACTATATATTCAATATATATTACCCAGGGCCAGAACGAGTTCTCTATCGACGTGATCACCAACAAGCTGGAGTATCTGTCGGTTGATATCCTTATTTATACTATATATTCAATATATATTACCCAGGGCCAGAACGAGTTCTCTATCGACGTGATCACCAACAAGCTGGAGTACCTGACCTGGGAGGAAGCCTTCCTGTGTCTCACTGACGAGAACCTGCCTGATAGACTCAGGGCCAAGTACTGCGAGCTTATCATCAGTGAGTTGCCGTGAATATTTTTGTGATTTTTGATGAATTGAAATAATGTTTGGGGTGAAATAAACAACTTAAATACTTAACAATCAGTGAATAAAATGCTTATATATAAGACTTTACTATGAATTACAGATTGAAGTTGAAAATGATGGTGTGATGAAACGGTAAAAGGAATTCTTAGGAAGTAAACGAATAACAAAAGAGCATAATTAAAGAGGAGACGTATACAATACATTAAATAAGAAGAAAGGGCAAAGGGCAATTGTTGGCGTTATTATAAGGCACATCGAAATACTTATAAAGTAAGACAAAGTGAAAGTTGAAGATGAACAGCTGAAGCGCTCTTAAAATGTAAACGTTTGATTTTCGTATCCTTCTGAAAGATTAAGTTTGAATAAAACTTCTAATTGTATAATATGATAACAAGGTCAAAACATTAAAATGATAACCTAAATAATCTAATGTTAGAATTATTTTCAAAGTTTATTTAAAATATAAAAATGTACGAGAAATACATTTTAATGTATTGATTTTCTAATATTGAAATAATGATTATTTTCCAGCACTGTTCGTGGACATTGGCAACAACGTGTCTGTAGTGGACAGAGTAAAACTCTCCTATATCTACGATGATATTGACCACAACGAGGTAACCATACTTTATCTATTAACAAATATGGCTTATATCCCAAGTTTTGAATTTTGGAGTGGTGAACCTCGATAACCCAAAGATAACAATCCCCATATCTATTTCATCCCAGATTGGTTTGAGTGTGTAAATTGCCTTCCACTTTCCTCAAAGATTCACCAGGGTTTTCCTATCAAGAAGGCGCATTATGTAGCAGTGTTGTTATAACTCATAGGTTGCAACAAAATGAAGTCTCTTAAATGTTCTTATTGGGCGTTCCCCTGTAAAGAACGTCTTATTATATTTATCTGTTAGATGTTCTATTGTTTAAAAGGTAGACAAGAGTAATTCTATGGATGAACAACTTCTTTGATAATAGTGACGTTTCGTAATAGATCCTTATACTGTTTCGAAGCATATGTTTTCAAGCATATTTTAAAAACGGTATAAGGATCTATACCGAGACAGCTCATGTTTAAAAGTTGTGATGTATTTAAAAAGAATACTTTATTTGTGAACCATTTAAACTGCATTGAAAACATTTTGTTCCCTGGCTCACAGAGATTGTTTCCGGTAACCTAGCATGTGTACTTGAAATGCTTACACTCAGTCAAAAGGAATGATTATATCATATGTGAATGTCAATATTGTTACTCTGCATCCATATGATTTTGCATGAAGTAAGTTATCATTATATATTATTGTGATTTATGAGTCGTGTTTAACTTGTACCCGTGCTTTGAATTGAATTATTGTATAGTTAAATGTCAGAAATGTTGAATCTTATTGTGTATTAATTTAAAAAAAATTATGAATGCCTTTAAAGAACATGCTGTCTAAATCCAATATTTTTAACATACGTTTTTACTTCATTCTCATTTGATGATATTTTATGCAAATAGCCCTCTGAGCCAAATGTAAGTCAAAGACGTATATTTTTATCTTTATGTACAAAAAAATTAAAGAATAACGCCCTAGTAATTCACATTTCCTAACATTTATCAAAATTACTCACAATATAATAAACAGTATAACTTAAATGAAATATAACTATCAAAACAATAATGTGTGTTTGGTAGCACCGTAGATAGAAACTTGTGTGTCCTCGTGTGTAATGTTTGTTGGTAGTTACTCACCTTAAAAGTACGTATTTATGTTGTTACTGTTCAAAAGAGATTGTTTTCCCAATTACTAAGAGCTATTTCTTCAATAAATGTTGCTCCCGCAATATTTTAATTAGAACCGAACAAGATCGGTCCCAGGACCGTTAAGTAGTCAAGTAGTTATGCGTTCTGTGTTGTGTTGAAAAATCGTTTCACATTAAAAGGGTAAACGGAACAAGGAGGTAAGTTGTCTCGTTAATATTCGTTGGTTTACGTCAATTTTCGCCAATCTTCATCAGTTTTTGTCAATCTTAGTTAATCTTTGTCTTCTTTCTCTTCTGAACTAACAAGGTCAAGGACTATGCCCAGCCACTTGTTACATAGACTTACTAACACCTATAATAAGCCTTATATCAACGAGTATCTGAATCATTAATAAGATGAAATAAGATATGATAGCATGTTAAATTTTTATAAGAAGGTTATACCTCAAACATAAGACCAGCGTTATTTCCAACAATTGTTAGTAAGTTAAACCGCTTTCTATTTTATTTTATTTTATTCTTTTGAGTTTGGCATTTTATAATTAACACAACTGTTTCGTAACTGTATCAAACTATTGCTGAAATAAAAAAAAATCCCAAAACAACAAAACTGTTTCGTATTGTAAGATGGATTATCTTTCGGGGGTCTCGCATCGTCTGGCAATCAGCCATCTCAGGACAGACAGACAGACAGACAGACAGCGAATTTAGCGATATTGTCTGCACCGATATGGCAAAGACTTTAAATATGATTTTCTGAACAACATTACAAAGTAGACATATACATCTTTACTTAAAGATAAACTTATGAGGGTTATTAACAAAACGATGGTTGGAGAGAATCAACTGTATCCAACTGAACATAAAAAAGTAAAAGTACACAGCTAACATTCTTTTACTCTACGGGTCTACATCAACTAATGAACATAATCAACAAAACGTAGTTGGGGGGAATCAACTGTTTTCAAACTGAACATAAAGATGTACATAGCTATCTTTCCTCTTGTCTACGGGTATAAATTAACTATGGGAATTATTAACAAAACGATGGTTGGAGAGAATCAACTGTTTCCAGCTGAACGTAACATGGTAGAAAAACCATATCTAACTTTTCTTTACTCTATGGGTATAAATTAACTATGAGAATTATTAACAAAACGATGGTTGGAGAGAATCAACTGTTTCCAGCTGAACGTAACATGGTAGAAAAACCATATCTAACTTTTCTTTACTCTACGGGTATACATTAACTATGAGAATCATTAACGATGGTTGGAGAGAATAAACTGCATCCTAAAAAGGTTATTGGAAAATAGTTCTTCATCCATAACTTTATATACTCTTTATGATGATCGAAATATATGCAGATACATTTCAATACAAGTTTATTCACTTGGGTTATGTTTTTTCTCTGCAAAAAATGAATACATAATTTCTAACACACCCAAGCTACTTGATAAATGCTTCCTGCATTGGCTTATTTGAAGTTTAATAGTGTTGCAAGAAATTGCGGCTTAGCCATGTGTTATATGCTAAAAGCCGCTTGATTGTGGAATTTTGAAACGCTTTTCCTCTGAAAATCATCTTCCCTACAGATGTGCATGCTCTTGTTCTAAATAGTGTTCTAAATGTTCTCAGTCAATTCATGTCTTTTAGTTTTTAGATGTGGCAAATTTTCATTTACATTGATTTTTGTAGATTAAGAATAATTAGGTATTTTTATCATCCTATTAGATATATTTTAAAACAAAACTTAATTCAAAATGAAATAAATGTCTTTTTCGTATATGATTGTTTTCTTTTAATTAAAATCTTTGATCATTCAAAAACGAAACAAGAAATGTCAAAAGTTAATTTGTTTTTATTTGTTTTTTTTAGTGGTGAAACATGAAGACTTCCCTTATTTGTTTGTATCATGAAACAACAATATCAATCTGAACATTTTTTGTTGTAACCTAAAATATGTAACATTCTTTTTAATGTCGATATCTTCTGACGGAGATCGCTCAGTTACTATGATCTATTCTCATTAGAAGTCATCATAGTTCTATGACTTGAGATACCTCTGTGGGGAGATAATATTTTATGCAGAATTAGAACGGAACCTCTTTGTTTATAATTAAAAGTGTAACTATTGCTGAATACACTTATCTAAAAACATTGTATGATAATTTCCTCGACAGCTTGTCAATAACTTAACTTATAACAAAAAAATAATATTTTTTTAAATATTTTATTTTCTAAAAACTGTTATGAACAATTCAGTTTTTAAAAAGATAAATGAATCAAGAAAATAAGTTAAAATACTTTATGAAACGTTGCAGGACGTGTACGACAAGTCCAAGTCGCCGACCTACCGCTACTTCCCCCAGCTGAGAGACTGGATCTCACACTTCCTCGGCACCAATGGAGACATGACCGCCTCCGAGATCGGCAACAACATGCTAGTCAAACAGGTACTTGCTCGGATCTAGTGGGTTTGATAATTTGATCTGAAATATAACAATACTACATTGACTGCCTCGGAGATCGGCAACAACATGCTCGTCAAACAGGTACTTGTTCTGATCTTCAGTGGTTATGGTGATGGCTGTTTAGCACAACTTAGATTTCTGCTGTGGAATTGTTCTCGAATCTGTTCAGTATTTGTCTTATTCGCTTAATTCATTGATTTGACCAGTTTTGATTTGAAATCAATGTACATGTATGTGTGTTCGAATCCTACATAGGATTGTCGTCATCAGTGCTCAAACGGTTAAGCTAAAATGGACATTGATTGCTGGTGTAAGGTATTTCATTGTAAACTATGTGATTTATGACCATACAGTAAACTTTAATATATTCAATATAGGTTTTATAACGTAATGGTTTTATATCTTCTGCCTGATCAATTATGGATAATCTACATTCTTTTTTTAAGGTAGCATTAGTGCAACCTTTCATGTATTTTCTATATCACATTTTGTACAATATCCATATATATATTTAAGAATTACGTAACAACTTGAAGATGTTATCATTACTTACACCCCTTGGGCGGTTATATCCCTTCTTTCTTCAATTGGTTTTAACTCATAACTACCTTCTTATAGGTGTTTACCCCTTAGACCCCTTGAGAAGCTATTGCCTTTATTTTAGTTGAATGTTATATGCCGTGAGCGAAATCCGCGTAGGTTGGTTATCTCATAACCACCTTGGTCGGTTATAAGATTGTAAACAATTGCAAACAATTGGAATTGTAAAAGTTGGATTTTTAATCAAACAAGAAAGTTAAGATTTATGAACAACAAAAGTGGGATACGAACCAAGCAGCGCTCTTAGCTGTTGAGCTACCGAGGATCCATGCCAGTTGATGTAAATTTGTGTGTGTCATGTTTGTTTTTTATTTTTCCTATAAATTTATATCAATATTTCAATAAAATACTTTTTAATGTAAGGAATCAAGTTTTTAGTTCTAAAACCCTTAGCATGGGGTATTGTAAGTAGTCTAAAATAGTATTCTTATCAAGACATTTTAAACCCGCAAAATGGATCACTAAAACGTTTTTCAATTATTTGTATGCAAACCAATTTAGTTGAAACACCGTAATAAAACAGTTTTTATTGAAAGAAATCAAGCGTCTATTTCTAAAACCCTAATGTGGGGGTATTTCAAATATTTTTTCTTCTCAAGAAATGATAAACCCGCGAATGATATCAGTAAAACTTTTTTAAATTAATTGTTTATAAACAAATTAAGTTGAAACCATTGCAGAGGTTATTTCCATAACCCGAGTCAAATAATAACCCGTTTGCCTCGGGTTATGGAAATAACCTCTGCTCGGGCTACGCCCTCGCGAGGTTATTTTCCATAACCCCTCGGTACCGGGTTCTTATTTACTACATATCCATGTTAGGTACCCAAACGTAAAGGTTTTATTTCTCATAGCTCTTTATTTCCCCTCATCTTGCAGGTGCTCTCTCTGGTCCACTTCCTGGTCAAGTACGGCTTCTACCACCGGTCAGCTGACATAGAGAAGCTCCTGGTCCCCCTCATGAGTCTTCTCGACGGGAGGAACGACAAGCCTTACCCTAATATGAAAGGTTAGTTGGTGTAAAATACTGTTCAAAGAATCAAGTAAGAAGTGATGCATTTCAATTTGATTTTTGTGTGAACAATCACTGTACCATATGGAGTTGTCATATGTTATATTTTAATTCTTTATTCTTATAAGAATATATACTTTACATGATACAATGTAACATGCTACATGAAGTATGATAACAGGATAATTCAAGATAATTCAATGAAAAGGAAAATTCTCTACGCATATCCATTCCCTTCTTCAAATCTGACATTGTTCGATTATTATGTTGTCAAGGCTCGACGAAAAATGTATTTTCTACTTTAAGACATAGCATTAATATACTATAGAATAAAATAAAAGTCCCTTCTAATCTGTTGACATAAAACGTATGTTTATTTCAGGTAAAGAAGCCGAAGAAGTGTTGAGATATTTCCAGAAGATTGAACGCTTCAAGAAGAGCCCTGAAACAAAGGCTATCGTGGACGCTAAAATACAGTACGTATATCATGATCAAACAGCTAAAACTACTCGCATAGATGGTCATCTATATGTAATAGTGATATAAGCATGTTTTAGCAATTTAAACGTTGACGTACATGTATATGGCATCACTCACATGCAAGCTCCATACAAGATGTCTAGATCAAAATCGGAACGAACGAACGAATAAAGTTAAGACTGTTTTGTCATGCATGTGCGGTGGTTTTTTTTTGGATTTGAAAACGTTGCTTAAGAGGCGTTCTTACGCTGCTTTTCTTCATTCGAAAGTTTTCAATATAAATCATTATTTCATTCATATTTCATTTCAGAGCGCTTGAAGTGCTAGATTTGTTCTTCAACTTCATCTTCAACCTCAGAATGGAGGTAAGGACATTTCTAACATGTATCTATTGTATTGATGCACTTGTCCTTATAACATAGAATTCATATCTTTCTTAATTTTGAGAATATCATACTATATAAAAAAATCCAAATCATAGTTTTACCACAAAATAGTATCCCTATGTCGTTATTTGAATTCGTTTATTTCCATAGTTGTTGATGCTCTGATTATGAATTTCATCATCAGAAATTCATGTTGATGTTGTCTTCTGATGTTTCTAAAATATTCATGCTTATTTAAAACCTATGTACTTGTTTATTTCCAGAAATTCATGCTGATGTTCAAAGTGACACACCATAATGCTAACCACGTGAACATGCCACAACCAGAGTTATGGCCCTTGTTGAATGAAACATTTGTCTTAGAAGGCAATCACTCGTAAGCTTGAATTTTACAAATCACGAATAAAGATACCGTCTTATAAAACACCTGTTACTTAAATGTAATATAGGACGGTTTGTTTAGAATGAGTTTTATATTTCACAGCAAGAGAATATTATATGTATTTCTTTAAAAATTTGGAGAGACAGTTTACTATAAATCATAGTCTGTCATCTAGACCCTAAAGCAAAAATATTTAATTGATGACCAACCAAGTCTAGAAAAGTATAGCAAGTCTAGATCGCTCAGCTTTAGTCTGAAGTTAAAGCATCTTCTGGACTTCATTTTGTTATAATACATGATTTGTTTAAACATATTGTCAATATTGAATATTTAATATAATTTACATATAAAATATCTTGAATAAAGAGTTTTGGATTCTATTTTAAAAAGCATGAACTTTAGTAACGTTTTACACATTTTCACATTTTTCACTGCCAACTTTTAGAATGCCAGAGAAACAGTTTACTGTTGTTAACATAATAGATACCGGGCGTGTTAATTTGATTTAGAACGTTAGCAACATTGTTACTGTTGCAACAGGGTTTAGCAACAAAAGTTTCTTAAGCAGGATAGAGCATCAAAAGATTCTGGAAAATATTTTTTCAACAAAAAAGTAACCGAGTATGTTACTTCAACAGCATAATGCCTGGCAGGTAGAGTATTACACTACGACTGCAAGAGTGACGCTCAACTTTCTTGAAACTATTATTTGTTTTCATTTGTTCAAGAATATTTCTATTGAGTTTCGATTATGCAGCACCTCTTTATTTTTATTTTTGAAAATACTCCCAGATTTTTAGTTGAATTCATTTTGCGCACTCTTTCAAGCTATGCGGTTTTTCGAACTTCAGCGTAACAATAATGTTGGTTCATTTTTAAAATTATTATTTTTTTTATTTATTGAATATGTTTTTTAAATATACGACGATTTACCTTCAAATGAATAATTTCAGCATGAAGCATGTTTAGAAGTGTTGAAATTGTGTCCATTTGTGCATGACAAATGAATTGAGTGTTTAATTTAGTTTTCATCGAAATATATTATATGAATTCGTAATGATCAACAAGTGAATCTTAAAAAAATCATTACTATCGCATTTATATGACATTCATTTCACAATGGACATTATAGCATATCTAATTTTTTCAAAAAAGACACGTCGTTTTTTTAAAGCTTTACATTGAAATTTCCTTTACTACCTATCTCAACAGCGCTCTAAATAAAAACTCATTGCACTGAAAATGGTGTTTTATAATATTGATCACAACTTACTGGAATACAACGGGCTATGATCATCATCTCTTTCTTTCTATTCTTTGCAAAACATAAACCACACAATAATCTTTTTCGGGTCACTTGATGCAAAATTGCACATTGCAAACAAATATATCAACATTGTTTTTCAGTTTTTAATTGATACTATTCTTTAAAAGTAACTTGGAAGTTCTTATATGAACATGAAAGTAAAGTCTGTTTTATCAACGTTATTTTCGTGCAATATGACGATTTATATCAACAAGTCATTTTCGTGCAATATGACGATTTATATCAACATGTCATTTTCGTGCAATATGACGTTTTATATCAACATGTCATTTTCGTGCAATATGACGATATATATCAACATGTCATTTTCGTGCATTATGACTATATTTATCAACGTTATTTTCGTGCAATATGACTATTTACAGTATGTAATGTGTTCTGTTATGTGCATGATAAAAGTCTATCATTAGAAAACATGTTAGAATGTAGCAAAATTATGACTTTTGTTGATAGAATATGAAAGAAAAGTGGTTTACTTAAAACGAAAACACGATACAAATCTTTTTTTAAACACATTGGCAACATCTTTTAAACAAATAGTACAGTTAATGAAAATTAGTCCATTCAAATAAGTCATGGTAAATACTGGATTTCATTTTCTTAAAAATGAGAAGCCTCGGTAAGTAATAGCGAAATAAAAGAGAATCTTAATCTTACGAAATATACTATATGTACAGTTGTTCAACAAACAAAGTACCAAGTTAAGAAAATATTCGCGAAACCCACGCGATATATTTGCAAAAGTTTCAAAAGAGTTTCGTGATAGGTCGTAACGTTTATTTTTTTGATTACCGAAACTGATACAAACTAAACCTGTTTAACTCACCACATGTTTCAGTGTTTCAAAATCAGCGCTGAAGAAATTGAGGGAAATCTTCGAGGAAACTGCGTTCTTCAAGAATTATGAGACCACCGATATCTTATTGGTAAGGAGTGACTAGCACCTCGTTTGAAATTATATTTCAAAAAAATGTTTTGCTTAATGTATGATCTTCAGTCACAGTGACAATATATCAAGATAAAAACATTGTTACGAAACATATAATTTGAGTTAAAAGATGTCTATAGACAATCGATTTGAATAATGAGATGTTTTCCTAACCATCTAAATAAAACATGATTTATTGTAATTCATAAACGAAAACAATGTTGAACAAATGGAATTAAAATGAAACCCCGAGACACAGTACCTTTAACTTCTATTCCTGTAGGATCTGTCCCACTACGAGTATGACGAGATGGTCCGCAAGTCCATGCACCTTCTCAACAGGTACTTCTCCGCTCACCACAACCTCTTCAACAGAGCCGTGCAGGCACAGGTAGGTCTTTTGTTAGTGTCTGAAAACAGTTACCGTATTTCCTCGAATAGACGCCCCCGGCGTCTATTTTATCAGACCACCTTTACCCCCGGCGTGTATTCGAGACCCGGCGTTTATTCGAGGCCGGCGTCTATTTATTTTTTGTTGGAAAGTTCGTTCAGGTCACAACCTCAAAAAGGAGCAATTATGGCAAATTCTCTACGGGAGCATTAATTAATCAACTTATCAAACTTATCAACTTTTACAAATTTGGAACAAGAACACTGTTAATACTTTTCATTGTCCGTTGACTGTGTATATCAAACATTTCCCTTGAAATCCCAGGTGTTGATAACCGACAAGTCTGTGTCCATTGTCCGAGAGTTGGAGAAAATTCTTCCTGTCCTGCGCAGACTCGAGTCAGCAAAACTGACCAATGAACAGGCAGAAGAGTTGGGCAGCTACCTCGATCTCCTCACAGGGTTTGTACATAGAAATTCTTACTTTACCATAACTATTAAATTTCTATTTCACTGACAGTCATAATAGAGGCAAAGTGATAGAACTTAACAGCTGCCTTTTTCTCCTTTTTTTCCAGTTCTTCACAAATTCAAGTATAAGAAATACTTTCTAAATTATTTGAGTGGCATTCTTAAAGTTGATGGTATAAGGAAGACAAGAGTAATTCAATGGATAAACAATTTGCTTGAAAACGGTAAACGGATCTATACCAAAACGTTGTTATTGCCAAATAAAGAAGTTGTTCATGCCTTGAAGTACTCTTGTCTTAAAAAAACTAGAGTAAATTTGAATTTTTAAAAGTCACTCCAAGAGTATATAACATGATCTATGTATAAGAACTTGATGGTTCAATATCAACGAATCTTGTGTTTTAATTCCAAAACAACCCAATTCAAACAGTTCATTACTGGACGACTTAAAAAATGCATAATCGTAATGTGTTATAACTGTTTCTTTTGCAGGATGTGTCACCTGGAAGGAGAGACAGATGAAAACCACTTAATGAATCAAAATGTTCTGTACAATCACGGTGGGTATCAACACATTGTCTCTACATCCTACCCGTTCATTTTAATGGTCATATATTTCCATTTGCAAAGAAATATATTTCAGCCAGATAGATGATTATTCTGCAAAATGAATAAAAAAGTCACTGAAAATATGTCGATAATTTTGTTAAAACATAAAACAAAATAGAAAATAATACAATATTTATATTAATAAAAAAATGTTCTTAATAAAAATTACTCTCCTTTGTTTGTATTCACAGGTGTCTTAGAAGACTGCTTTACCATTCTTGCCCAGGAGATTGATGTTAAGTTGCTGGTAAGGAACTATTCACTTACGTTTCTTGCAATTGGATGGTCAGGACCACCTGTTATGTTGATAACTTTCGCAAATCTAGACTTGAATTATTCTGGCTGTTTGATGTTGGTTAGATTCCTCAAGAAACCCATTCATTTCAAATGAAATTCACTTTAACTTAGCAACACAAATGATTTAAAATTTTAATCTCTCAAGTTCATTGAACAAAATTTCAAAAGTGTTCTAATCTTGAATCTCTGATGCCGAGATATGTATTTTCTTTCTTTTCGAAAGTAAAAAGAAATGAGGACAAAAATCTTTAACTTGCACTTCAAACTAGTCTGTTAATGAACAGGAGCAATATGGCGGACTGAGGAAAGTCTTCAAGAAGACATTTGTCCTGTTGCGGTATATGGCGCATGACAACAAACAAGTTCAAGGTCGTCTGTTTGATCGTCTGGAGATGCTGCTGTCAAAGGAAGGCGCTGCGGCAGAGCTTGCAGACTGTATCACAGAGGTGGAGATGTGTTTTAAACTGTTGAAGAACAGGATGTTTATCCATTGCTAGATTAAGAATAATGAAGTCGTTCACCATATATTCTTTTCAATTCGTGTATTTCAAAGTTTCTTATACCTCTATTTAGAAGAAGATATGAAGTTTGTTTGTGGATGCATGAATTTGGCATGTAATACTCCATACAAATTGAAACCACCTATTTTCATGTGCATTCAAATCCTATTACTATAAAATCACATCATACCATTGTACAGGGGTGCAAAGGTACATTTTTGTAGATGCGACAATGAATGACATTCATGTCAAATGCAACTTCCGCTTCTTCAGCACACACCAATTCTATGCAAAACATCCCATTTGACATCCATATCATTTCCAGGTGTTCACAGGTAACTCGGGCACCTGCATGAAGATCTACAGCCACCAGGTACAGAAGATCATGGGTCACGTGGCCAAGTACCGAGCGGATGTGCCCCAGTTCCTGGACCTGCTGAACGCCATTGTGAAGGTTGAGGAGCTGGACCTACCCCTCAAGAGGAACCAGGGATACGTCATGACATACTTCATGCAGCACCGTACTGAGATCGCTTATGTCATTGATCAGTCGGAGCAGGAGAGGTGGGATATTGCGACTGGATCGTTTAACATAAGGAGAATAGCGTGTAAACACTGTCATCGTATATGTCATTGATCAGTCGGAGCAGGAGAGATAGGAAAAAGACGCAGTTTTGTAAAATAAATATAAGGACAGGTTAGATTGCGATCTATCGTGTAAACACTGCCATCGTATATGTCATTGATAAATCTGAGCAGAGGAGATCAGTTATGCTTTCGACCAATCCGTGTTGGAGGTGTATGATAAAATGCAGCATGTCGTCATGATAGCCTATGTCATTGATCAACCTTAGTAGGAGAGGTAGGATATTGTGACTTGATTGTGCAAAACCTTAGAAGGTTGATGTTAGGGAGACATGATAACCTACAGCACTGCACCGAGATCGCTTATGTCATTGATCAGTCTGAGTAGGAAAGGATAGTGACTCAATTGTGTAAATAAACTTAAATATAGGAACAGTACCAATGTTTTATGTAATTCAGGAAATCAAAAATGAACAAAAACAATTTTATATAAGCTATTTTTGTCTAAATCGCTTTTACTCAAATTGTTACGTCAAACCCGTTATAACACCTATTAATGATGGTGACATGAATTATATACCACTGATTTATACCACTGATGTGAACATAATGTTATACACTTCAATCAACAAACATTGATAGATGCGATATTCATTGCTACAAGTAGCCCCGTCATTTCCCCGTCCGTATTCAACACAAATTTAGAAACATTGCTATTACCGACAACAATTCTTTGCAATTGCCTCTACAGTATTCAACACAAATTTAGGAACAGTCCCATACAATCGAAACATACAAAGATGCAATATCGATAGCCATATTTCATCCCTTTGGCATTCGACACTTACTTACGACATTTTAAAAACTCAGCAAAACTAGTTGTTTTGAAATAGTAAAGAACTGCTCAAGTATTGAATTTCTTGCAGAGAAAAGGTGCTGGTGTCCAGAGACTCCAAGGACCTCAACTATCTGATTGCCATGGTGGACTTGCTGGCAACTTGTGCTGAGGTACGGGACAATTTACTCTTTAAAAAAGTTTTAAGGGGACTTTATCATCTTTCCCTGTGATACTAACTTAAATTAGAAAGCTGTATTAGCAAATGAATCAGCAATGCATTTTTTTATCTTTTTTGGACTCTTTATCACATACACACTCATTTCACTTTTCGAACTTCTTTTACTTGTTTTCCCCCATCATTTCAGATACATGTAACCGTATTTTATCTACATATGCCCAGAACCGTTTTACAAACCATTTAGTTTTTAGAAATAATTGACTATAAATAACTATTAATTGATTGTAGGGAGAGAACCGGTTCATCGAGTCCATCTGTCAGACGATCTTCAAGATCCCGGATCTCCTGAAGGTTCTCAACAACAAGATGGTGGACAACAACCTCAAACGTCCCTTCCTCCGCTTCCTGCTCTGGGTCTATATGAACACTGCTAGTGGCATGATAGACAGTGGAGCCGGCGATCTGCCTCATGACAAGTGGGTCTTCATATATTCAATATAAATGATTAAGCTCAACAGTTTTTATCATGTCCTACTGTATTAACAAATATGGAACTGACGGTGTAAATTTATTTAGATTGATTTTGATTGTGAAAAATGTAATCTTTAACTTACATTTTCATCTTTCATCAAATGAATTATACCTACATATGTCCCTTCATCATTACTTTCATGTTAATCACTATTTCCTGATGTGATAATTCCTTCATTCTGAAAGGCATCCTGTCCATGTCCTTTCATTTAATAATCTTGCTACCGTTTCCGACCAAGAGTTATGTCCCTTTATCATTACTTTCATTTTATCACTATTTCCTATTGTAATAATGAATCTGTCATCGTTTTAGGTCTTTTCATTTAATGATATTATTACCGTTCCCGACCAAGAGTTATGTCCCTTGATGTCTTTCACCTTTATCATTATTTCTTAAAATAATTTCTAAATGCAGATCACTGTGGGCCTATCTAGTGAGTCTGAACGACCAGTTGAAGACAGCGACAGATTATTCTAACGCCAACCCTGACCTGACAAAACAGCTTCTAAAGCGACCTCCAGCAAAAAGGTGAGCACTAATGATAATCGCTTGCTTTGGCATTTTAATTTTGTTTGTGAAAGGGGCAGTAGCACGTTTTTTGATAAATTTATATTTTAAAGTTTTTACTAATAATTGTTAGTTAATGCTAAAAGTATTATTTTGACAGTGTCAAAAATGTCATTACACAAGCCAATCATCCATAGTCAAAGGACAAAGTATGAAGATTCACACAAAATCCATTGGCGGCCATTTTTGTGTGAACACCTTTAATTCATTTTGTGTAAGAAAAGGAATCGCATGGCTAACCTTTACGTTATATATTTGCATTATTACTACTCCATTTAGTTTAAATACATTGTTTTTCAATTGGAACCATTAATTTTCATTTTCCCGACATCACCTTATATTCCCCCTAAAAACGTGCTACTGCCCCTTTAAATATAACGTCATTCCCTAATGCAGCAGATGATGTAATTCTATGTTTTTTTATGTCAGCAGTTGAATTCAGTTTCTCTGTATTGTCATTTGCAACATATTTTATTTGTCGATTTCACAGGGGTTAAGTGCATACATTTATAACTTATAATTAAAACAATATATGAAAAACCAATATGCTGACACTGAAAATATGATTTTGTTCTTGACCTTCAAGCCTTTATTGAATAAGTAAATACTTTTTTAAAACGAATGTAACATGAAATGAAATATGAACTGTTAGAGACAATTTTATTCAAATAGTATCAGTGCATATGAAATAAGGCTTGTTGGTTATTTTAATATGTAAATAGTTTAATATGTGATCTAGCTCATATGTGTTTTGATTTCATTTTTTAAAAATTCCTCATCTTTGTCAAATGATTTTATATTCATTATATCACAAAAACATATAACTCAATAGAAACACAGTCAGATGTCCTTTTTTCATTTGTTTTTTCATTCTTTTGTATTTACATTTATTCTGTACTATCTATGTTCATTTAATATTTTGTTGATCATTGCTGTATTACACTGTTGTATGTATACTGCAAATCTATCGTTTGTGTTGACTTTCGCTTTACCCATGTGTTGCATTCCAGTTCTACTGATAGAATAAAAACAGCACGAGGGTAATTCACGATAATGCAATACACACTTGTTGTGGTTGCTGTTTCTTAGGGAGTAGAAGAGTGGGTTTTCTTGCTAACATCGCCCCCCGATCATGTCATTTTCATTCATGTGTCAACTTGAAATGTGAAACTGTTGATTTATTTTCAATAAAGAGAACGTATATTCATTTTCGAACGTGAAAATATATAAAATCACAGGGTAAAAAGTTGAAGTACTTAGTGATTTTGTTAAGCATTTGGAATAATATGTATGCTTTCATAAGTATCATTCCTCAAGGAAAATATCTATTATATTTATCGTTTATATATTTATTCTATATCATTTTTCGTTTAAATATTTATTCTATATAAGTTTTCGTTTAAATATTTCTACCAATTCTGTAAAGTTCCTCATTTGAAGACCTTGACATGTTTTTCATCATTCAACCAAACCGCACTGGAGGTTAAACATGAAACACAAGCACTAAGATGCAATGTCACATCATATTTTAGTTAACTAGACTAATCAATTAGACCTTTAGATTCTTCCACATTTGTTTTCATCGTGTAGTTTCCCTATGCCTTTATGCCATGTGTTTCTCTATTTCCCTCATCAAATATATCTTTTCTCTTTTCTGTAGTTCGATCTGTTTACTTTTTTCTTTAGTGGACAAGAAGATGCTCAGTTACTACGCTTAATTCGGTAAAATTATGTCAAAAACATCATTCATGTTCACTTCATCATATGCATTTGCATGTCACAGAGTGTGACAGCTTCATTGACATGCATTCCCTAATGCTTTTGAAAATTACACGAGTGGCATGATGCTGTTGATAAAATAATCGAACTAACAATTGCTTACCAGTCAATAAACATGACATGGGACCATTTGATTGAAAAATCAAAATATTGCTTGTAGATATTGCTTTCAATTTTATGATGAGGCATGCTTATAATGAAATGGTTTTAACACCTTAACAAAGATTATTTATCTAATGAAGTCGGTGTGTCTTTATTGTGAAAATATCCACAGCATTGACATATTTTAGATTTGACAACTCAACATCTGCTTGGTACTTAGCCTAGTTTAACATTTCATTATACCTATATATTACCAAACCCTAGATCCTAGGTAACTAACAAATCTTACATAAATAACACTAATTAAGATTCGATTTGATTTATATTGGTTTCAATAGAAACACAACTTAAGTCCGCTGTTGTGACCGCTGTGGAAAAGGGGGCCTTTGGGAGATTCCTTAAAGTTTAGAATTATTTTAAAGAATCAGTCAGTCAACTCAGTTTTTTTTTTTCGCAGTCTGCATGTCGTGGACAATGCTCGTTACATGGACGACTGAAACTATAATTTCATAACACATATGATATTAAACACAACTTTTATATTGATATTTTTGTTTGCGTATTTGTACATCAGCTTTGCATAATTTGACTTTGGGATTCCAATAACATTAACTCGATTTTATCACTTCTGATATTTCATACTTACTAACTTTTAAACTAAAAAATATTTCTAACAAATGAATACGACCATGTAGAAATTAAGCTCTTTTCATAGTTTTGAATAATTGTATTTTTATGATTCAATAATAATCTACATTATCGCCGTTATATTGGATAACGCATGAACATTTCAGCCTTTGACATCAAATAGTTCATACTTTGTCTAAATTCTTACGTAAAACGAATATTGTTAGATTTTATCAATGAAATAGTTTTCTAAAACAAGAAATTGATATAAACCTGTTGATGTAGCTATGTCACTCCAATATTTAGGGTAATAATAACGAAAATTAATATCAATGCAGCTATGTTATTCTCTTCAAAGAAGATCAGTAATGATCCTGAACATGTATTGCTGTAATGTGTATACAATATGTTAATCATTTTGATATATTCTTAGAATAGACATTGATTTGAGACTTTATTTTCACCACCAGTAATGTTTAATGATTCTGAAATGCTTAAATTGTATGTTAGACTCTATAGTAACTACATTGTATACCCTCTGGCGACAGGAAACGTGGCAATGCCGGTAATGTGTATACAATATGTACATAATTTTGATATATCCTTGAACATTTACGTGAGACATTATGATATCCTTCTCTAACGACAGGGAGCGAGGTAAGGGGGCAGCGGAGGAGATGAGGGGGACGCTACATTACCTGTTCGATGCTGTCATGCCCTTCATACAGGTAAGCTGATGTTGTGAAAAAAAGATTTAACATAAAGATTTCAATCATTGACTACCGTCAGCTTGAAAATGTATGCTCAACAGACTAAAACTTATTAAATGTAGGTTGACAGTTCAATATTTGTTAATGTTGTCGACTTAAACAAATTTTAATATTAAAACATATTGATATTAATTTATGTAGATGGAACAGACTGATCTTGATACCATGATTATTTGCTTGGAGATATTTTCGGAGTCATTATTTACCCATAGAGTTTACGTAATTTATATGCACCTCCCAACTACAGAACGATTCTTTAAGCATAAATGTTATTACGATTGGAAGGTTGTAAACAATCAACGTTATTTTGACAGTTACCAAAGATTTTTTTAACAAAGACTTAATTTTAATTTCAATAACAGTTTATGTTTTCGTTCTCTGTTAATACAAAGGATTTGCGTGAAAAACACTTTCTGAAATCCCTTGTCATTAAGATTTGCTTTGGAACAAAGTTCGAAAATTCTTCCATCAAGCATTTAACTGATTACAACTCAACTTCTCTGTTTATTCCAGATATTCTGCAAGAGCTATTACCAGCCAGACACGTGTCCCTTCCCAGAGGAAGCCAAGGAACCAGAGAAGATATCTACTCTCACCAAGAGTCTTGAAGCCTTCCTAGAGACAGTGGGACCGCATATCAGCATAGAGAGGCAGATGAAGGTGCTGATCAACGCCATGTCCAACCTCATCACGGCATCAAATACTATGACTGCAAGTGTAAGTGGATTTTTTTAATTAGAGTTAATGAAATTTAATATAATATTAACTATCAAAATGCAACGCCATGTCCAACTTCACCACTGCATCCAATCCTATGACTGCAAGTGTAAGTGGAATTGTTTATTAAGAGTTAATGAAATTTAATATAGTATTAACTATCAAAATGCAACGCAATGTCCAGCCTGATCACTACATACAATACTATGACAGCAGGTGTTTTGCTTTTAGAGTTTTACAGACTTACTGAAACTTGAGTACTAAAGTTCGACGCAATGTCGACCTCATCGCTGCATACAATTCTATGACTACAAGTGTCGGGGATTTTACTAGATTTAATGAAGTTTGATTTAGTATTAAAACCAACGCAATGGCGGTATATATAGATAATGTATCATAATCAAGAATTGCAATTTTCATATATTCTCCATACATGTACTTCAATCAGTTTCTCTTCATCATTTTCATGTGTACTCCTAATTATGTTTATGCAGAAATAATAGAATGCGATGAAAGATCAGATTGTTATTCTTAACTATTGGCACAATATTGATTATACTTATGTTTCTATATTTTTAGTTGAATCACAAAACATTATCAAATTCAAAAGACTTGATTCGCCTTAATTAGGGAAACGAAGAAAATCGTGTGTTGTCAAGGCACCTTTATTCCAACGATTATTACTCTGGAATAAAAAGCTTGATGAAATATGTAATTGAAAACACGCATGCATTTAAAGAAATACTTAGTACGTATCATTTCCATGTTTTCTACCTCATGTAAGGTTTTTGCTTTGCTACATACGTTAATATGAAATATGTATTGCTCTTTTTGGGCCAAGGAGTCTATACCTAGACTTGAATAACGTCGGTGATGATGCTAAAGAATTTTCAACATTTAATGAACATTTTTTCAGAGAATGGAGGAGTTTAACACCAAGTATGGTGGAGGAGTCAGTTCCCAGGACGTGAGGAGCGGGGCTAGAAAGGTATATATAGTGCTCACAGTAAATGATAACCTGGCCTTATGATTTTGGAAATTTTAAATTAATGATAAAGATTTACCATTCTCTTCACATTTCGATAGAATATCAATAATCAAACTACAAATATAAATAAATATAAATAAGTTAATATTGTATAACTAACGTTTTAAAGCTGTATGTACAGTATGTTCATTATGCGTCTAGTGTTGAACTTTCAAGGTACAGTGATAAGGCAAAGAGTTTTTGGGGACGCGATGAAAGGATTCTAATAATGTCATCTTACTTTGATTATGCAAGGGCAATTTTGCAGAAATTATATCAATGAAACTTAATGTTGACGTGAAAGGAATTTCACGGTTGTCGTTTTATCTAGAAAATGCTGTTTTTACCCTGAGATGTTTTATTGCCAGAAATACGAGGAGTACTTTGCCACAGAGGAGGAAATCAACACCAAACTGAACACATTCTCTGTCAACATGCACCTGGCGTACGGTGGCGTCAACGATGTGCTTACTCAGATTGGATACCCCAGCAGGCTGCGTATGTCTTCAGCATTGTTTCTACCTATAAACGTCTTTGACTAAAATTATCAAATTAAAAACAAACTATCTCCCTTTTGTATTAAATATTAAATATATGATCCAGGTCGTATATCAAAGTAGGCTGCGTATGTTTTCAGCATAATGTTTACACCTATATACCTTTTCTACTGAAGGGTAAATACTTCTGTTAAACTGTAATTGTATAAGATATTGTAACATGACTTCGGTAAATACTTGTTTCCGATTGGTTAATTTTAAGGATTTCCCAGTGTTGAATGGCAATGAACATCCGCAAATTAAGATTATCAAAATACCTGAGTTCATGTCTAAATCTTTTTCAGTTTGCGAGACTGATAAATAATATTTAAGTGTAGGATATTACATTGTTAAAGCATTTGTTCATTATTTAAAACATTTCCTATTATATAGAGATAATTATCAGAGGAGGTGCTTCATCGGACTTTTACAAAACGAGTGTTATATAACGTTGCGAACGTCAATATACGGGTAGACCTCCTACAACAATCGTTGCTTTGCAAAAGTTATATCTTTACATGTGCTGATATTGAAAATATTGAAAAAATGTCACTACTTATATTCAACCTGTGGGTTATAAATACATGGACCAATAAAATACTATAATGTTATTAATCAAGTTTTTTCGTATTGGTCCAGTCACAGGTCCAATACGAAAAACTTGATTAATGACGTTTTTATTAATAAACTTCTTTGTAATTTACTTGCACAACATTGGAGAGTTAATTTTTAAAATTATCAATGAGATTGATGAACTGTCATATATGTTGAAAGTTTTGAAGCGATAGCCATTTGTGTGTATGCGCATGCTCAAACTTGTATTGGCCCAGTCTGCTCGTATTGGCCCTGTTTTGCTCGTATTGGCCCAGTTTTCCTGTATTGGCCCAGTTGTGTATTCGTATAGTGCAGGCCGTATAAATTGTATAAGTGCCATATCATTGATAGTTAATTGATAACTGTCCCCCACAGCTTACTCTGAGATAGGAGGAGACGAGGAGCTCCCCCTGGGGACAGAGTTCCAGGACCATCTCCGCTGCTTCATCAACCCTCACGCTCACAGTGCAGGACAGAAGTACATAATGGCCGAGAAACTCGTCAAACAACTCTCGTGAGTGCCTGGTGTTGATCCTGATGAGATCCTTTCTTGGATGTCCTTAATTGGTCTCACTTGACTGCTCAATATCGAATCTGAATATCGTTTATTAAATTACAATTCTCTTTATTTCAGAAGTATCATAAACGTTGCTAATGTAAAGATTCGATTCTAGAAATTATTCTCGTAGTAATGTTTCTATCCGTCTTTAACAAATTCTAATTTAGAAAATAAAGATTCTGTCTATTCAGATATATTATTAAGATTAAAACCTATCATATCAACTTATAACAATCAAACCATCTTCTATGAAGAAAATCTGGATGACATGACTGATCCTACCTCTTCATCTACCTTCATTGTGTCTAAGAGCATCTAGGCGACACTGAACAATTATCTTCCATTTCGTTCAATTCACATCTCTTCAAATGAATCTCTACCCCATGTTAACCTCTGATACATTGCATTCTTCGTGGTATTCACTTATCAAATCTCCCACCCAGAATATCTGCAACCCTGAACAACCTGTCTGAGAAGGAGAAGATTGAACAGACGGAGCTTGACGAGAAGTGTCTGCAACTCCTCCGAGGTCTCGTACACAACGAGATCATCAAACTGCCTCTCGACTGGGAACTCAACGTCAAGAGGAACAAACGGTAGACCATATGGATTAAGTGGCCTGAAGTTCTTGACTCGGTTCTGTCCAATTACTTCTCCAGACTTAGAGTATAATGTAAAGAGGAACAAACTGTAGACCATATAGATTTATTTGCATAAAATTCTTGACTTTGTTCTGGCCAATTAGTATATGGACGTGAAATTCAATGTAAAAAGGAAAATAACGATAGGAAGATACAATGGGATTGGTGCCCTTTACGATTGTTTTATATAATGTTAAATGATATCATGAAATGTTTCTTCCTTACTAGGAAATTAACAAAAAGATATCTGAGAGAAGTTGGTTCATAATGCCCCCAGCTTCTATGATGTGATAGACACTGCTCTAATTTACCTGTCTGAATCTTACGGCAATAAAATATACCAAGACCTGATGTTTCACGATCTTTCTATTTCCCCAGACAACTGAAGGTCTCTAAACTCGAATGATGTGATAGACAGTAAACTGAATGAACCCTGGCACAAGATTATATGATTAAATCTAAAAGAACTATAACATTGTAATGTAATTTTCAGACAACTGAAGGTGATAGAGGTTGTTCAGAATGCCCTCAACTCCTATGACGTGAAGGGCACTGCTCTAAATTGCCTGTCTGAATCCTACGGCAAATGTTCATAACAAATATACAAAGATCTTATGTTTCACGATCTTTCTATGTCCCCAGACAACTGAAGTTGATAGAGATAGAAGATTATATGATTAAAATCTAAAAGGACTATAAAATATTAATGTAATTTTCAGACAACTGAAGGTGATAGAGATAGAAGATTATATGATTAAAATCTAAAAGGACTATAAAATATTAATGTATTTTTCAGACAACTGAAGGTGATAGAGGTGGTTCAGAATGCCCTCAACTCCTATGATGTGATAGACAGCACCCTAAACCATCTGGCTCGACCTCAGGACCGGATCATACAGGAACTACTCGCTTTCCTTGCAGCACTCCTCTTCGGAGGAAATGGTGACGTGCAGGTTAGTAATTTACATCTGAAAATATGACTATCTTAATACATCAATATCATAACCATGAGTAGGTATAAAGGAGAGGTTTGGCTCACATGTAAGTAAGCTTTGATGTTGCCATCAGTAATATGCAATTCCTTTATGCCAATTTAAAATAAATAAACATTTAAAATCCTTTAGGAGATGCTCACAAATCGGTAACTAAAGTCAAAAACAAGTCCAAAAGAAAGCTAAAGCTCAAGTTCAAAGACGAGTCAATGTCATTGATCTTTTTCCAGGGCAGTTTGTTTCTATACTTCACGGGTACAAGAGAAGAGACGTTCTTCTTTGCAATCAAAAGCAGGATGCAGCTGTCAGCTGTAGCAACAAGAGAAAGGTATTTCCTTAGTATCCACGCAAAGGTTACTTAGTAACATTTTCAGATATTTCTCTAATTTCTCCTTTATCGCACACAACCTTTACTGGATGCTGAGAGGATGCAATTTAGTGTTCTTGTGCAATCTTGGACGTTTTTTCAAGGTGATCACTATTTCAAATACGTTTAAATTAAAAATTACTGCGATGCCCATTGTTCATTAATTCGATATAAACGACAATTAAACCAAATAGGAAACCGATTTTGCTCAAACTTCACTTTGATTGAATAGTAAATAGATAGACGTCCATTAAGCTACCAATAACGGGATTTCTTATAATTTACAGTGCCGATCATTTAACAGGTGTCATACAGTTTCAGGTTAATTTCTAGCCTGAATAACACTCTTGGTTACCAATATTATTTCCATTCCAGACGAGTTCTTCACGCAATGCATATGGCGAAGGTGGAAGAAATGCTGTCTCAAACAAAACAACTACGCCAAGCTTTGAAAGATGGCACTGCCAAGGCATCGGTATAACAAATCAAACTTTTATTCAAGTTCTAAAAGGGTCTAGAACTTTTTTGCATTTCACTGAATACAACAGTCATGTTTAAATGTAAAATGTGATTTTCAAACGTCTAAATGAATATACCGTATTTCCTCTAATAAGCGCCCGGGCGCTTATTTTTTCAGAACCCCTTTACCCCCCCGGCGCTTATTAGAGGCCCGGCGCTTATTGGAGACCCGGCGCTTATTTCTTTCAAAGAGAATTGAACTTTGTTTTAAGTCGTCTTTTACCATGAATACCTGTTAAATGTTTACTTAGGGAGCATTTATCTAATGATTAGGACCCGGCGGTTATTAGAGGCCCGGCGCTTATAAGAGGCCCGGCGCTTATTTTCTCAACTACCTATGACCCCCCGGCGCTTATTAAAGGCCCGGCCCTTATTGGAGACCCGGCGCTTATTAGAGGAAATACGGTACATGTATTTAATCCTGGTATCATTTGATATTTGGTCACAAATGATGTTTTAGAAAAAACATGACATGATAACTTCCTGCATCAAGGTTGCATTTCACGTGTTTTTTCATAGAAAAAACAAGATCCTTTTGATGTGGTAACTATAAAGTTAAACAGCTGACGATTTTCTTCCGGTTTTGTTGCTTTATTTATGTTTTGTCATTAGTAAGTCATATAGAAGTATCTTTTCTCATTATTTTTTACATTTTATGTATACTTTGTACATATTACAAATATCCAGTTCTATTCCAGTTCTAATTCATTCTTCCTGCTATTCTTTGTGTAAATCATTTTTATTTTTGGTGAATTTTTAGACTTACTTTTTTGGTTGTTGATATTTTACGACACTTCATTTACTTTCACAACACCCCTTGCTTCTTGCCGTCTTCTAGGACTTTATGCTCGCTGGACAGCTTGGTTCTATGCTGTCTATTGCCAAACGGTCAACAGCCAATCTTCGGAGCCCGGTATATACTTTATATTTTTGTCTTTGGAAAATTACTGATTGATGCGTTGCACATGTAGAATTAATGCTTTGATTTAAATCTATTCAAGAAAAATGCAATGCAATGCGAATTACATGATGCTGCATAATTAAAGATTAAATAAATTTGAAAATTGACAAAATGTTGTAGAGCTGCCACTAACTTCTGTAAATATGATCATGTGTATAAAGTAAGTGAAAAGAATTGGTTTATGATTAAACAAAATGAATTAATAAATGTTTGATACTCTGTACGTATGAGTACAGTTTACTTTCTACTTTTACTTGATGATTTATCTCTGAAGATTTCTGCTTTATATGTGTAGTTACTCACTTGTAGCTTTTTCTATGTACAGACAAAAGTTTAAGGGCTAATTTGAACTCAATGTTATAGGTTATTCCTCGAATACTATTCAAGATAAGATTAATGGTAAAAATACATCTAAGGATTATTCAATTCCAAGTACTCTTTACTATGAACAACTTTGAATTTACATATTGAATGTCTATGTACATCTATGGATATAAGTAAATTTACAAAGAAATAACACCTCTTAACAATACTGTCATTATGATGTTTCGTGTATTCAAATTTATTGAAGATAATGAATTTCAAAAATTGTGTTGACGTACACATTTAAAATATCTAAAAACTGCCATTAACGAAATTTCATGGACACAGAATGTCAAAAGTGTTTTTTGGCCCAAAGGTTATACAGTAATGAAATCTTTGTCTGTCTGTCTTTCTGAACATTCCTTCTCATTTTCACCAACTGTCTAGTTGGGATCGAGGTTGTCAGTTAACCGGAGCAGTAGTCACACCCGGCTTGGTGGAGGGGGAGGGGCCAACACGCTGATGATCCCCCAGGGGCTAGGCAATAACAAGGCAGCCCTCAATGGTAGCGTCGTCTCGACAAAGGTCTCACTGGGAAAGGATGGGCTCACGAAGGAAGTGGGGGTCGTCAAGTCGAAGAAGAGATCCGAAGTTGCTCCTCTTGAGGAGGTCGATATCAAAATAGAGGTGAGGGTTTGCATGTTGCT
The DNA here is from genome assembly GCA_916613615.1 of Steromphala cineraria. Taxonomy (NCBI): domain Eukaryota; kingdom Metazoa; phylum Mollusca; class Gastropoda; order Trochida; family Trochidae; genus Steromphala; species Steromphala cineraria. Next base: position 9,501,316 of record OU744734.1, on the reverse strand, counting down.
CTTCTTGAATATTCTACATTACTTAGAGTCGTCATTTCTACAAGCGTTATCGCCACTTGCTCTACAATCGTCTTCATCATCAGCACCATTATCATAATCATCGACATGAACACTACCACAATTGCCATCACCACCAACAACACCACCATCACAACCAGTATAATCAGCATCATCTCAAACAACCCCACCACAACCATCATCGTCGTCATAATCACCACCACTATCATCATTAACACCCACAATCATCATCACACCAAACAATACCAAAACCCACCATTATAACCAACATCAAATTGAACCACCAAAACCATCCTTACACTGCCTTCACCATTATCACCACAACCATTATCACCATCATCACCTACACCAACACCAACACGAACCTGAACACCACTACAACTACAACCATAACCATCATCTTCACCTCAACACAACACAACCATCACCAATCACGACAATCACAGCGATCCACTATCACCACCATCATCATACTCACCGCATCCCCCATCAAAACAAGTATAATGAACATCATCTCAAACAATTAAACCACCAAAACCATCATCGTCGTCATAATGATCACCACTAACAATCATCATCACACCAACCAACACAAAAAACCACCATTATAACCAACATTAAATTGAACCACCAAAACCATCCTTATCGCCATCACCATCATCACCATTACCATTATCATCATCATCACGTACCCCAACACGAACACCAACATCAACACCACTACAACCACAACCATCATCTTCAGCATACAACACAACCATCCACCACATCCACATCCACAACCACATCCACATTCACAACCACATCCATGATCTTCAGCTCAACACAACACAACCATCCACCACCACAATCACGACAATCACAGCCTACCACCACCAAAATCGCCATCACCACCATCACCATACTCACCGCATCCCTTGTTGTCCAGGACATGGACGAGGCTGAGCTGATGGAGCTGACGAACGCTGCAGTGTCGATGACGGAGGAGCTTGAGTTCAAGGACGACGGCTACATCGAGCTGGTGCTGAGAGTCCTGGGACTGATGTGTGATAACCAGCACAAGGGGCTGCAGGACTACCTCCGGGAACAGCCCGACAACATCAAGTCAGTCAACCTGGTGGCCGAGACAACACGCTTCCTCAACATCCTGTACGCCAGCATCTCCGACAAGACCGTGCCTCTCATTGTACAGCTCTTTGATACCCTTGTGGAGTACACTTCAGTGAGTAGCTGTATTCTGGTACTGATTGTGATTTTATTATATACTGCACTTCATTTTGTACATTTCGGAGAGTGTTAGTACTTCGCTAGAGTCCATTGGTTAATTTTATCTTACATATCGTTGATTACCTTAAAACATAGATATGCCAGTAAGCAAACTCTCTGATGATGAGTGATATGTTATATTTCGAATATCTTAGTTAAGGAATCGTCAGAATATTGTACCTTGTTATGAATAACGTTTTCAACCAGATTCATTTCATCTTAGTCTCGCATCAAAGATCATGAAATGAATTGAATGCCTAAATGTGGAATCTTATATACTCAGCGAAACCTTAAATCATTTATAAATTTTCTATGTTCATATTTCAGTTTTATATTAGTTTTCTTAGATGTAGTTTATTCCAGAACCAAGAATTAATAATGTTTAAATCTGTATATTTCCATTGCCACCTAATTTTGATTCAATTCTAAACTATGTTTCTTCCACACAGGGTAACTTCCAGAACCAGGCTATAGTGTTTGACAACAAGATCGTGGAGTACATCAACCATATCCTCAGGGTCGGAGTCTACAAGAACTGCAGTCTCGAGGAGGTACTGCTTGGCTTACTTTCTTAAAATATTCTCGTTATATCAGTTTAATATAAAAATAGAGCTGTTTGAGTGGCATTCTAGAAGTTGATGGTATAAGGAAGACAAGAGTAATTCTATGGATAAACAACTTATTTATTGGATGGTGGCGACGTTTCGGTATAGATTCTTATAGATGCTTGATAACAGTATAAGAATCTATACCGAAACGTCGCCACCATCCAATAAAGAAGTTGTTCATCCATAGAATTACTCTTGTCTTCCTAATATAAAAAAACTCACCCTGGTATATATGTCTGCGTATACACAATACGCCGATGAAGGAGGACTAAAAAATGCATTCACAATAAAAAATTGTGCAAATTTTTCGAACTGCATCTGTAAACGGCGTGTTCATTTCTTAAAATCAGTATCGAGAAGGTAGTTTTAGTAGTTATTCTAATGTACAATGCAAATAATGGTAAATAATTAGATTTTAAAGTATTCAAATTCTTTGTCTAATAAAAGCTTTTTTTCACAATGATACACCCACTATTTATGAAGAAAATATCTTTTCAATATTTGTTCTATCAGTCATCAGAATGAAAAGCTTACTGGGAAAGTTAAAGGGGCAGTAGTACGTTTTGAGAGGGGAATATAAGGGATGTCAGGAAAATTAAAATAAATGATTCCAATTGAAAGACAATGTATTTAAACTAAATGAAGTAGTAATAAAGCAAATATATAATGTAAAGTTCAGCCATGCTTTACCTTTTTCTAACACAAAATGAATTAAAGGTGTTCACACTTAAATGAGAACCAATGGACTTTGAGTGAATCCATATGATTTGTTCGGGTACGGGATAGCTCGGCAAGAGCGCCGGTTTCACGTTGCTGAGGTCCGGAGTTCGAATCCCATCCAGGCCAAGGTGTAAAAACTTAAGAGTTCACCTCGGTTTGAACTCTATAAGTTTCACCCTGGAGCCCTAGAGTGTAGTGCAACAAACAAAAACTGCGCACTTAAATGATCCCACGTATTCATGTCAGTGGATACATGAACATGTGCATACGCCGAGCTGTCGTTTATCAGCGTTCTGCAGTGTTGGACAAACTGCTGTGACTATGTGTCTCAGTTCACCCAGCTGTGAAGGGTACCCTGTGAGGCATAGGATGGTCCCTTAAACCTGAGCGCCACATATATGGATGCCGGTTGAATACTCCCCATGGAGTTGAATTGGAAAAAGGATCGGATGGTTCAAAAAAGCCATTGACCAGGGGAAACAATGCAAGCGCCTTGATAAACCATGAGTTGATGGATATTCGCGCTATATAAATATTCATATAATAATAATATGATTTGTTCTCTGACTACGGATGATTGGTTTGTGTAATAAATATTAGGTATTTCAAATGCATGGTAAATTGAAATGTTCTAATAACTGTTTTAGATTTACACCCTGAAGAAGTCAATTGCAACCTTGATTCGAGCTTTAACTGAAGAAAACCCCCCTGAAAAGGATTCTGACGAGGATGGTCTAGCACACGTAAGTAACCAATCGCTACGCAGCATTGAAGTCACGTGGAGAGTTATCACCCAATCACGGCGTTTGTAATTGGAACACTTTGAACAAAGCACATTCAAATAGCCAATAGATAAAATTACTTGAGATACTGATACAGATTTTATCAATTTGTTAATTACACAAATAGGGTTCCAAACTGTGACAATGGTGTTATTATTTTATTCATTGATGATAAATACAAAGCTGCTGAGTTATAAAAGAGTCAGAAATCATTGTTAAAATTGTGAATATTTTTTTAAATTCATGTTAGAAATCAACTTCTGTAAAAGCATGTTTCATTTACCTAAAAACAATTAACGAATATGGCATGTTTCACAACTATCTCTTGTACATTTCCTATAGCCTGCCATGCTAAATCCTTATCTTAATGTAAATGCTTGAATGTGTAATATGCTAACATATTTTTACTATTCGTTATTCGTATAAGACAATAGGAGACTGACTTTCATTTTTGTATGCCATATCAGTGATATTATATGGAAGACAAACTTAAAACATTGTTTTAATTAATTTTCAACACTAACAAATCGTTAAAACCTTATATCTGTCATTATGAGTTGAAATACGTTGTAATATTTGTAATAAATATTAATTTGTAATATCTTAATTGTATTTTAATTTTCAAAAAAGATGGTTTAAAAACGATGATGTAGATATAAAACTGTTGTTTAAATGAGCTATCTATTCTATTCAATGATACAAGTTTATTTTCTTCACTATAATTATCACACTAAAAACTCATTTCAATATTAACACAAATGATAAAATTTAACTGTTTAAAATTAAAGTCGAGTATATACATTTTCTTTGTCTCATGAAACCTATGGATTTAGATAGCAAGATCGAAAATGTCGAAAACGTATAATTGATGAACACGTATGTTTGTGTATGTGAACAATAACTGGATTTAACTATTTATCTGACACTTGCTAAACCTTTAGTTGCAGCCAACAGTTATCAGATTTCGCAGACCAACTTGCTGGGTAATTTGCTGTGTATTGTACAGATGTATTATGAAATATTATGGTTATGGGCATGGATTTGGCTTGTTTGGATTCGCATGTTTAAGTGTTATATATTTCATTAACCCCTTTTGAACCAATTATCTGGAGATATATAATTATATTGATATATGCAGATAACCTTATTAGTTCTAACCAGTTGTTTATAAGCTTGTTTGTAATGGATATTGCGTAAAATAAGCTTGTACTAAACTTGGGTTCCTTGAATTTTACAGAATCACATTTAATTTGTCCTTGTCGTTTGATGAAGTTCATTTAATGAATCATACATGAAATAAATCTCCATAAAACATCCAGAGTTCAGCTGCTATAGTTTGGCTTGCCTTAAACCTATGTGAAAACCTTTAATTCGTTTTGTGTAAGCAAAAAGGAATCCCATGCTTAAACTTTTAATTATATATTTGAATTATTACTGCTCTTGTTGGTTTAAATACATTGTCTTTCATTTGGAACCATTAATTTTCATTTTCCTGACATTACCTCGTATTCCCTCTAAAGACGTGCTACTGTCCCTTTAAGGAGAAAAGTATTCCTTGAATACGCTTTGAAGTGATTACTTTTACAATTTATATATACATATATATTGCTTCAAGCAATATTTAGTAGTATGACGCTGCTTCTGAACAATCGTATAATTAACGAGCAAAGGTACACTGACTTTAATACAGCATGATGTCCTTCAATTACCCTGCATGTGGTTATATGGTTATTGATTAACTGTAATTTAATGATACTAACTATCAAGATGTATTTTCTTGTAACCTTTATTTTTTTATTTGATATTTGTTGTTTTTTATTTCAGAGTTTGGATTTAACACATCGTTTTTCATTATTTGTTCAAAACTAACATTTTGTTTTCATCCAAACCCTGCAATCATAAACATTTTTACTTTTATTCAATTTCATTTATTTTAATGTTTAAATAGATATATTATTAGGTCAAAAACTTTGATCTGATTAAAAGCTTGTTTGTAGTTTTTAATGTTTCGGTTACGGTATGCTTAAAAGAATGGCAACAATGTTGTAAATTGATCGAAGTTAAACTTCTTTCAATAATGTCGATTTTGTTTTGCTATACTTCTTTTCATGTTGAAATTATACTGCACTATTGTTGTAATGCATTGAAATTCCCCAAACATGTGAAAGACAATCGAATAATATGGAATACATTTTAACAGACACATTAATCATCATTTCTACTTTTATAACATCGGTATCACACTTTCTGCAAAATATTGGTTGTACTTTTTCGGGTCTAGTGTGTTACGGGATTCGAACCCACACCATAAAGTCGGCAACACTGCCACCATTGGTAAGTTGCTGGCATGGTCGTTTCTGGGGGATCGTTGCTAATGGCTGACATACTGCCCAAGCGGCGTTAAAATCCAACTCACTCACAGAGTGTGAAGGTTTAACCCTAAAGGGTTGTAAAAAAGTACAATAATTTGCACTATTACGTATAGTTGGATCCAAATATGACATTTGTTCCTTTGTTCACAATAATAATTGCATGTTATTTTAATACTATAAGTCTTTATATGGTAATACATGCATTTGATTAATTTGTGAGTGAAGAAGATCTAAATTCGTATATTCCCTCTGCAGGAGGTTTTGGAGTACCTTGACAGTGATTCTCTGGTTCAATCCATGGTGCAAGCGTATGCCGACATTAAGGTGAGAGATTTACATAGTAAACAGTAATTTCTTGTTACGATAATGCTTAAAAAATTTATATCCTAATATCTTATTTTGGTGCAAGCTTATGCAGGATTGAAGGTGAGATTAACCCCAGGTTATGTGTGGAGGTATTGGGGAGATTTGTTCATCCATCGTTATAATGTTATAAATAAGTATTATATATTTTCTTATGTATATTTCGTAATGACTGCAGAGCAAAGTGCATTATGTTGATATGAATGCTGATAAGTACAGTCAGAGACCATATATACCTGTATATAGGGTCTCTGGCACAGTCGAGCCTTGTTTATCCTGACGTGTTGGGTACATCTGGCAATCGTACGGATAGAGAGTCCGGGCAATCGTACGGATAGAGAGTCCGGGCAATCGCACGGATAGAGAGTCGTCAATTTATCTGAATAAAACGATATTGTGTTTAATATGTATGTTGTGAAGCTTTATTAACACTAAGATATATTCTCACCTACACTTTCAATGAATTATTGAAAATCAATATAAGAAGAGGATATGATAATGTAATAAACGAAAACAAATACCTGAATACGGTTATATTTGTGTATCAAGGCGAACTTAATTTCACGAAGAACAAAACAACAAGTGCTACCTTTAAATTGTTATGCCTATAGATATACGGGGTTCCTGAGGAAGAGGTATATATTTGTCAGCACATGTAATAATGATGTTGAAACAAATTTAACATTAAATTTTCTAACGATTTCATTTAAATGCAGAACAAAGTAAAACATCTTCTTTCGCTGTAACGACCTAGGGAACCTGTTATATACCATACATGCAGCTAAATGCATATCAGCTAGTTTTCAACATTTTCGCTGGATCGTGTGTCGAAAGAAGCGACTTTTCTGCTACATTTTAATGAAATTGATGCAAATCAATGCACAATTGAAATCACCGCTGACTTTTTACATGATTTGCACTTTATTGCAATATGTGTTTAGTTTAGAAATGTGACTAATATTGTATTTGATTTGATAATTTTGAAATGATGCGTTTAATTTTTCAGAAACTAACATGAAATGCCCTTGATATTAATTGTTTATTTAATCATTCTATTGGTAGATGTTAGAAATGATGATGATGGTAAGTGGCATGTATCAGCATGATCATGAGTTTTGTTGCAAGTGCATGGTACAATGAAAGTTGAGATTGTAAAACTTTAACAGCGTTTTTGTGCTAGAGATGTATGCCAAATTGTTGGTGTGTTTATAGTTTATTATGATGAAAAATAACATCCCTAAAAAGGTCAGTAGCACGTTTTAGCGAAAAGGAGTGATCAGAGAAAACGAAAATACATGTTTCCAGTTTCAAGATAGTATTTTTGTAAACCAAAGATATTAGTTCTGAAAGGAACGTACTATGACTGGTTAACCAACGTTAATCCATGTTCCTGTCTCAGATGACGAAGAGGTGTTAGTGTTTGCTTGATATTTGATAATCCCGTATATGATCGGATTGAATAATAAGATGATTAACCCTCTGTAGATAATACATTTGGCGGAAACTTAGATTCATCATCTTAAATTGTAAGAATTAAATAACAAAAAGACGTGCTACGGCACCTTTAAAGAAAAAAATTATATTTTCAATTTCTTACTGATAATTGTACATTAATGCTAAATGTATTATTTTGATGGTGTCAAAAATCTCATTGCACAAACCAATTATCCATTGTCAGAGACCAAATTATAAAGATTCACATAATGTCCAATGACTGCCATTTTTGTGTGAGCACCTTTAATTAATTTTGTGTAAGAAAAAGGAATCGATTGGCTGAACTTTAAATTATATACTTGATTTGTTACTGCTTCATCTAGTTTTAATACATTCTCTTTCAATAGGAATCATTTATTTTCATTTTCCTGATATCACCTTATATTCCCCCTAAAACGTGCTACTGGCACTTTAAGGAGAAATTCATTAAATTTAAGGTAACTGAAAGAAAACTGATTATTTTGAGTAGTGATCTATGAGAAGAAGATTTTATTTTCAGAGAATGTCAAGTGAAATTTGAATGCTGAAATTTTGATTTCAATTTTATGTCAGTACCGATTCATTACATGTATACGTAGTGTCATTATTATGATTCATTTTACATTGATTCAAATCTCAAGGTTTGCATTTTAATATTGAAATAGGTGGTGGACGGACAACATGCCAAATTGGTAAATAGCAAATATTGCACGTACATAAATCTTTGGATGTACATATAGATTAGATATGTCATATTTAACCTCTATGTAGATCTGAATATTTGTTGTAATCTTTGTAGAAAATTATGAAGAAATCTATATATGAATGAAAACCTGTAGTAATGTATCTAGATCTTAATATATGTTGTTATAAATGTATATATAGAACTGACTATATATAGTATTCTATGTATAATTTAATATATCTTAGTAGAGCTAAACTTAATATTTGTAGTACTCTATGTACACTGAATACATATTAAACTTGTAGGGCTGAAAAGGGTTGAAGTCTTTTAGTAATGTAGTTATTATTTTTCTATTGTTGATAACATAAGTTATATTCTTTTGAACGAAATCATGTAATTAAATAAAATTTGATATTTTCGAAGGCGTCAAATATAAGTAGTGCTTTGGGACCTAAATTTCAGTATTATAATTGAGTGATTACCTTGACTGACTTTATCTTCTTGTTATATCCACGAATGTCGTATCGCAAAATCAGTCGACTTTCTTTTTGAACTTATCGAAGAAGATATTGATAGATTTACATTGACAACTGAATATATGTTGTAAACCCTCAGTACCATAGTTATGAGTTTCCCCCTCAGAATTTCATTGAAATTATAACTTTTCTATTAAATTACTTGTTTTATTATGATGTTACAATGTCAACTGTGACGTCAGTTTCAATGCTTGATAAGATAAGTATTGAAAGAAATTGTAAAAAACTTTAATTCTGAAAATAAGTTGAAAATGCTGCCTGGACGTTTTAATTTCAGTCATTTTTCAAATATTTGTTTTTCTTATGATATGTTTAAGGTTAATATATGGTAAAACCATTATTTCAATTTGAAAAGAGAAGTTATGATTTCAAAAGATTACGTTGGTGTAAATGCATCATTATTTGTCATGTATGTATTATCCCTATCAATATTATATTGTGTACAATTATGTTTGATAAGCTGGCATTGTTGGATCAAGAAGTAATTTATAATGTATATTGTCATTATATATCTATGTTCATTTTAAGATTACAATATTTTCATAGACAATGCTTATTCATAACCATTGCAGTGTATTCGTTGTATAGCTTCTGAACACTTTCCAATGTATCATATTAATTTAAAATTCTACGTAGAACTAATTTTCATATATTTGCTTTTAAAAATATGTTTACTGATCATTTTGCAGATCATTTTTTAAATGAATTTATTTACTGAAAAAGACAAGGATTTTATTGTGAATATCTGGTTTACTCTATAGAATTGTTAATACAATTTGTGTCATAAGATCATTATGTATACTACAACCCAATTGGTAACATGAAACAATTGGTAACAACAAATATGTTTTGTGTATTGACATCACTGCTTCATACATGAAACATGTATGAAATATGTCAAGGCGCTAATGTGACTATTTTTTAATAATACGATTGGAAAAACATTTTACCGAATTATGGAAGGGCGGTCAAATCTCTGTCAATACTCTTGAAGAAGAAATTCGAAAAATAACCGCTCAAGTTCATCCAAACCGATGTTAACATGTTCAGCTGCTTATAAATGCCTGTATCTATATGTCTTTTCATCAACTCGACAAGAATACGTTGTCAAATAATATTCCATGCAAATCATTCTTCCTCAAACTGCACTATACTGCACAAAAGCTAAGTTTAGCTACTACGCACACTGTATCCAAATAATCATCGGACACGAGCAAACATTTATCTAATGACTGCTATCATATGTGAAATGGCATGGCTATTAAAACTTGGTTATTTAACCCGATATAAAACCATTATATGGTTATGAGTTATTCTCCAGTGTTTCTTGATCGGGTAGTTTAATATGTATAACAGGTTGACCATCTCTTATTAGGAAAACTTTCACCTTTGCAATTTGAATATTATTCATTTATGTCTAATTTATTTTTATGTACTTGCTTTAAACATATTTATTTCAAAAGAACCGAATTGGAAAACTAGCAAGGCTTATTTGAATATCACTTCAGATTTCATTTGTAATTTATTATCCCACCGGTATGTAATACCGTGGGATATAGTCATCGCCCTGTCCGTCTGTATGGCCGTCCGTCCGTCCGTCCGTCCGTAATCATTTCGTTTCGGAGCAGAACTAAAAAAACGGTCCACATATCTTTCTGAAACTTTACATGTGTATTGCCCACCTACTGAAGTGGTGCCTTTTGATATTTTCACATTTCTGAAAATTTTATTTTTTATTATTTCCATGGAAACAGCTCTTATATGGACTCTGTTCATGAAAGGTTTCGTTTCCGGAGCAGAACTAAAAAAACGGTCCACATATCTTCCTGAAACTTTACATGTGTATTGCCCACCCACTGAAGTGGTGCCTTTTGATATTTTCACATTTCTGAAAATTTTATTTTTTATTATTTCCATGGAAACGGCTCTTATTTGGACTCTGTTCATGAAAGGTTTCGTTTCATATATATAAAACCGGTCCACATATCTTTCTGAAACTTTACATGTGTATTGCCCACCTACTGAAGTGGTGCCTTTTGATATTTTCACATTTCTGAAAATTTTATTTTTTATTATTTCCATGGAAACGGCTCTTATTTGGACTCTGTTCATGAAAGGTTTCGTTTCATATATATAAAACCGGTCCACATATCTTTCTGAAACTTTACATGTGTATTGCCCACCTACTGAAGTGGTGCCTTTTGATATTTTCACATTTCTGAAAATTTTATTTTTTATTATTTCCATGGAAACGGCTCTTATTTGGACTCTGTTCATGAAAGGTTTCGTTTATATTAGCTTATACTATTATGAACCTTGCTTGAAAAATTTACAATTATCTTTCAAAGGTTTACATCTTACAATCATGTGGAACCGGTGGGATATGCCATCTTCTGATGACTCTTGTTGAAAGTTGTCTCTCTGTGTACTTATCTGTACTTCTAAACGTCTGCCCTATTTATGATCAGCTTAGAGCTAAATATCTACCACCGTCAAGTTTCAATACCATCTATTCTTTCAAGAAGTTGTTATCTTGCAAAGACCCTATCCTCCAATTTAAGATTGCACTTTATATTCACCATGCTTTAATATTACGCAAATCATTTTGTAAATAGCCTTATATATTTTATAATGTCTTATGAGAAGTATGTAACTCGACTGTATACGGGCCTATGGCCTTTCGTACAATAAACATTGATTGATTGACTAGGGGAAACGCACAGTATCTGCATGTTCTTAAAGCACAAATAACTAACTTTGTTTGACCTCAAGTCACTTATATAATCACCAATATGCACTCGCAACAATGTAATTTTATTTAATAAACACATTTTTACCTTTGAGATATAAACTGACATTGAAAAAAATTGACAACAAGGACATGATACGATAATAAATGCTAATTCATGTGACGTCAAGGGAAAATTCGAATAACTATAATGCCAAAATGGTTATCAAATATGATAATTTGATGTCCTATGAATTTTTTTTAAGGCAAATTCAACACATAACAATGAAAACAGACTTGAAACAAACCATAACCAATACCCCTGCTTTCAAAAGAAAAAATATTTTCTGAACAGTAGACCCTTTGGTCCTATACACAATAAACAGTAGTGATAAGTGTCTCGTGTGACATGTTTGATGCTTATAAAAATACTTGTTTTCCATTAGAAAACTGCAGCATCCGGGCAACTGGCAAACCTTGTGAGTGATGTTGGCTTCACATACTACCACATACTTCGGCGGAAGATGGATCTGCATGAAGAGGTCACGAAGGAAAGTATGTGCATTAATTATAGAAAGAGTAATGTAATCTGGATAAATACTGCTTTCCTTTGAAAGTCGATACATTTTGGACTAACAATGTTAACACACTCATTCATTGGTTGGAATGTGATGAATGGCAAAGTTGAAAACATATAAACCATAATGCTCAGAAAAGAAAACATTTAAACAACTTTGATGGAACTTCATCAATGAGGTTGAATAAATGAGGTAAATGAGAATCAAAAGGGACTACAATGGGAATTTGCAATATAAAGAAACAGAGGGGGTATGTGAATTGGCAGTAAATTATACCGCAGAATGTGGGTTTTGTTGAAGTTGTAGATAAAGTGATACATTGTATGGTTGTACATTAAGGGTTGCAACATACATTGCTAGAGCAGAGGAATGGCAAATTGTCTTCATTCCATTCATACAATTTGGCATCAGTGTTTGTTGTCTTCCATTGGTGGGTTGGCCTTACGGTGGTGCCTTATTCATAGTAATAAAGATAAACAGTCGTCCTTTTGATTGCATTTGCGTCCGCCGATGATATACCATTCTCATTAAAATGAGATCAAACATAGAACTCAAACTGTTGGAAAGCTGTGTTTCGACTGTTTTATTGAGATTTGAGATGTGAATTTTAAAAAAAAGGATGAGATTCTATTAATCATCACATTGTATGTCGGTTGCTTGTAAAACCCAATTCAGTTGATATGTTAGGAAATGTGCAAAGTAAATAGTCAAAACGACATTGTTTCGCTTCAACATTAGCCTTTGGGCGAAAGCTTTATATAAATTTATAATTTGCATAATTTATATCATATTTTTAAAAAATATCCTATGACTACCAGGCTGTTTAAAGGGACAGTAGCACGTTTTTAGGGGGAATATAAGGTGATGTCAGGAAAATAAAAATTAATAGTTCCAATTGAAAGACAATGCATTAAAACTAATTGGAGCAGTAATAATTCAAATATATAATGTAAAGTTTAGCCATGCGATTCCTTTTTCTTACACAATATGAATTAAAGGTGTTCACAAAAAATGGCCGCCCATTGATTTAAGGTGAATCGTCATTCTTTGTCCTCTGACTGGATAATTGGTTTGTGTTATGAGATTTTTGACACTATCAAATTAATACATTTATGATTAACATACAATTATCAGTGAACATTTTAAAATATATAATTATCAAAAAACGTGCTACTGCCCCTTTAAGATAGACTAATGGAAATTGTTTGAATTCTCAAGTGATGATCAAGACACAAGAACATGAGACAGCGTGGACCTATTTCCATGGTAGCACACTGTCAATAGAGATCGTGAAGGATGATATTCTTCAGAAGTTGTACTTCCGGGTCAAGGATAAGGTGAGCCTGAAATTCTTGGAAAGTTGATAACAACTTAATTGGTACTTGATAGAATATTCAATGAATTCAAATCGAGCTAGTGAGTAGGGTTTAAGTTGCTATCAGCAATATATCAGAAACTCAACAAGCGCACCTACAATCGACTATATCTACCTTGTTAAACCTTCTTGAGGCCTCTTTGGTACTGAAATAAATATTGATCGGTTGATCGCTGCATCATAACTTTAAATCTTCCTATATTCATAAAGTTGCCGCTATAACAAAATTATGTATAGAACATCCAAAGTCCTCATGATATTGCAGTAGCCTATTTACGAAAAGCCTCCTATATTGAAAGTGTGACTTTTATTATCATTCTCTAGAACGTGCTACGGGAGGAAATAAAGGACAAGTTCAAGTACGAGGTGGATAGGTCGTCGCCTAGCAACAAGCTGCGTGACTTCATGGACTGGTCACAAGATATCATCAACGACATCAAATACCAGAGGAAGGTGCACGCGAACCCCATCTCCAGGTTCTTTGTTAAAGCATGGTGAGCCTATGTTAAATAAATAATTTGGATTATATACAATCAACAAAATAAATTCAGGACCTACCTGACGTTCAACATTGAGATATTGTGTAAGTTCGCTCAAATCCGGTCTCTATTTCTTTGTCAAAGCATGATAAATCTCAACAAGTAATTTAAGGACCTACCCGCTTTTTTCAATATTTTTTCTTATTATTGACACAAATATTAAGGGGTATATGAATTTATGAATAAAAATATTACTACATTGATCACCAGATGAGAAAACTTTTAAAATATATCAAATAAGTATAATGACCCATGTGGAACTATTTTTATTGTATATTTGAGTGGTCCTCAACGTTTTTGTTTGGTTTATTAGTTAACAAACAAATGATACTTTTTGAAACCTATTAAAACGTTATTCGTTTTACTACTAACTGTATGGGCAAGCCCTTTTGCAGGAAAATGTACATAGTATCGTTCGGGTTATGTTGCTATTGCTAAAGTCGACCTCGTCCCGTGGAAAAAAAATCTTTAAAGTATTTACTCATGCGGAATACGAACTTGTTCGATGAGGGAGTTTCCTATGAACATAAACCTCTAATGGTACACGTTCATATGCCGTGAGCGTTTATTTTTTTATTTATTTTGTTTTCCTCGGTTCGTGGTAGATTTGACGCAAACTGATGTTACACTCAAGATCAAAAGCTGTAATAAGTTTCTGGAAAGATGAAACTGCAAAGTCTTTTCTTTTTAATAGGCCCTGGGTGAACTACCTTGTGATGATCGTGTCTGTCGCTATTGCCTTCCTCGTCGCTGTCACGTGGAAAGAAAATCCAGCTGATTTGGCAGAGTAAGTTACAGAATTTATTAAAACTTTAGGTAATAGATGCAGAGTCACACTGCGAGACGAAAGGAGAGCTCTGTTAATGTTACGTCATAATTACATACTTGTTGTTAATAAGTAAAAAAATCACAACCAGTAGTAGCTTATCATTTTCCTGATTATTTTATTTAATGAATTTAGGAATATATATTTTGCAGGTGCATTGAGCAGTGTTTTGGTCAGGGTCTATTTATGTTCACGAAATGTCATATTTTAAAATTTAAAATTTAATAAACCGTAAACGAATTCTCATTTGTTGTCCAAACATTTCTGTGCCATTAAACTGAAACCGGACATCACCGTATGTCACGAACACTCGTGTATTATTCTCCATACATTTCAGCGCTGTGCCAGTGCTAACGGACTGGCCGGGAGCCTACTACATGACGTTCGTCCTGGGAGGAATACACAACATCCTGTCTCTCATGATTCTTATCAGCTACTTCCTGTCTAACCATCCTGTCTTCCCTGGCATCCGAGATGTCAAAAACTGTCTCAGGTATAAACAATAAACACAAAACACTTTGGCTTCCTTTACACCCTTTCATAGCCATTGAGAATATATGATTTTGGCTGCCTTAACTACATTTCGAAGCTCGTTGTACTTGCAGTGATGTGGAGGTAAGCGTACTGACCTTTCAATTCAATTTATTTCCGGTACTGAAAGGCCACAGGCCTGTAGTACAATACATTTATATAATAATATTTACACGCACAAGTCCTTTACAAGCATATGACAAAATTTAAGTGTAACTTATACTGTGGTTTGAGATATATTCTGATCGAAATAACATGGCATAATACACAAACATGGACAGGTTTAACAATTCTGCAAATTTAAAAAGATTTGGATGTACAGAATAATAAGATTTAATATACAACTTTCTCAGGGAATTATAAACAGGGCAAATTAAAACGAAGTGATATTCATCTTCTATTTGGATCAAATTACATAATTTGCAAATTCTATTGTCTCTTAGGATTGATTTGAATCTTCCACTTTCGATGAATAGATCGTGCGAAGAACATCTTAGTCTAGTTAATGCTATCCTAAATTTCTTTACATTAACACATGAAAAATAGGTTTCAGATTCAAGAGTACATTTAAACATCTTATAGTACAAACATTTACTGGAAAGTGATATCTTTTCAAGCCACTCTTGTAAATATATATCTTTTAATCGTCTTGTTAATTGAAAAATAAATTTATCATTCGAATCAACATTCTGGTCTAACCACACAAAACCAAAACCTTTTGAAAACAAGAATTTTCTTACAGAAGTAACCCAATTTGTGTATCCAGTCTTATCATATAACATCATCATATTATAACATTTCTTTGGCAATCTATATGGGGGCATCTTCAGTAACTTTAACCAATACTTTATCACTTTGATATTTGAAAACAGCTGTATCGGGTATCTACCACATTCTCCATACACCATTGCATTCGTCGTACTACATTTAACACCTAGAAATCTTTTACATGCTTTCAGATGCACTCTTTCAATGTCGTTGTAATAATTTAAGCCCCAGATTTCAGCTCCATACGTCAATATTGGCTGAATTTTAGCATCAAATATTTTGAAATATGAATTTATATTTATGTTTCCAAGTACACGTAACTGTTTAAAGATACCAATCATTACCTTTTGTGCTTGCAGACAAGCGTACTTAATATGCATTGACCAAGATAAAGTATTACTGAAAAATAATCCTAAATATTTATAAGAATTAATGCATTCTAATTCCTCACCTTTGTACCACCATTTCTCTTTTCTTGCTAAACATCCTCCTTTCTTAAATACTACGACTTTAGTTTTATTTCTATTTACCGTTAACTTGAAGTTGTCACAGTAAATCTCAAGTTCTTTAATGAGCTTTTGTAAACCGACTACGGTACTTGAAAAAAGCACGATATCGTCTGCAAAAAGCAAAAGAAAAACCTGCACTAGATCCGGATGTAACTGTATTCCGTACTCACAACTTCTTTCAATTTGGGTTGCCAATTCATTTATAAAAAATGAAAATAAGAATGGACTAAGAATGCAACCTTGTCTCACCCCAAGTTGTAGTTCAAAAGAATCTGAAAATTCATTATTATTTTTAACACAAGCTTTAACATTTTCGTATATATTTTGGATAAGTTTTTTCATCTTCAGGCTAAGGCCGTGGTTATTTAAAATATCCCACAGCTTTTGTCTGTCTACGGAATCGAAGGCTTTTTCGAAATCAACGAAAAGGGCGTAGATTTTACCTCGTTTGGTATTAAGATATTTTTGTATAATACTTTGTAGTACAAACATATTATCAACTGTTGTATACCCATTTCTGAAACCTGCCTGGGATTCACTTATTTTTTCCATTGCCTCCGCCCATGATACTAATCTTCTGTTTATGATAGCAGTGAAAACCTTACTAAGAATACTCAAAAGAGTAATGCCTCGGTAATTATTTGGATTGTCTAAACAACCTTGCTTATGGAGCGGGACAATAATTCCGATTGACCAACTAGTTGGAAAAGTACCTTTGTCTAGTATAATGTTAAACAATAATTCTAAATATGGTGCTATTATGTCTGCCGAATTCTTAATGAGCTCCGGTATGATATCGTCAATACCTGGTGATTTATTCGCCTTTAAGCATTTAATACTGTCTATTATCTCATTTCTACTGATTGGACAATCTAGTATATCCTCTGTTAAAGCAAAATTAGGATCACGAAATGATGGATTTGCATCGCCTGCAAAGATATCGTTGCTATTGGTATCATCAGTATCCGGGTTAAAAAGGTTTCTAAAGTGTCGATGCCATTCAGCCATACTAATATTGTTTTTAACAACGGTAGGATTGTTCAACGTTTTCAATTCAAACCAAAACCTTTTTGAGTCAGATATACTATTTTCTATGTCTAACTGCTTCTTTCTAAAGTAATCTAGTCGCTTTTGCTTACATACTGCATTATATTTATTTCTTATCAAACAATATTCATCAAATGAGGTCTTTTCTTTCGACTTCCTGAAGTTATTCAGCAACTTACACCGTTTTAATTTTAATTTCTCACATTCCTCGTCATACCACCTCCTCAATTTTCTTTTAGATGTACATACTTTCCTTTTCATATTTTCTGCAGCTAAACAGACGGCATCGGTAACATATTTAATACTATCATCAATATTCGTAAAAGCAAAGTTAACCGACTTATCCAACAGTGATTGAACATGATCAGATAAAAAATTCTCTCTAAATTGTTCACTTTTATCGTTTTCCCAGAAAAATTTATAAGAATATTTTGGGCTTTTGCCATGCCTGTCAGAAGATCTTACGTGGTCGGACTTCAGTGACATTGTTATTTCATGCAAAACGTCCGGATTCGAATCCAATGAATACACCTAACATTTGTGACCTTCTGTTAGTGTCTCATTCGTCGTTGTGCCGACATTGGGTTCGCGTCTTAGTTGAATCCAAGAGACCAATAAGTACCTAAACTAGGAGACGATGAAAAGACCAACTGTAATAACACATGTATATATAACATTT
This sequence comes from Steromphala cineraria, assembly GCA_916613615.1. Lineage (NCBI taxonomy): Eukaryota > Metazoa > Mollusca > Gastropoda > Trochida > Trochidae > Steromphala > Steromphala cineraria. The sequence goes on along the minus strand of OU744734.1, from coordinate 9,482,913 downwards.
GATCCGTGAAAAATAGTAACCAAAAGTGTCACGGTAAGATCCCATATAATTTATTTTCTACACCTATAGGGTAGGCTTTTGGTTAATTCCAATTAGTTAATCAAACTGAAGAGTTCATTGAGAGGCATGTAAAGTTGTAGGATGAATAATGCTTGAATAATGCTTGAATAATGCTTGAATAATGCTTGAATAATGCTTGAATAATGCTTGAAAATGATGTTAGTATCTACACCGAAACGTCACACTCTTGAAATGAAGAAGTTGAAAAATCCACAGAATCCTTCCTTATTCAATCTTTCTATATCTCAGATGTCTGAACCCGAAGAACCATGTCAAGACGGACGATGACGAGGATGATGAACGTGAGAAAAGTGGCGGCCATCTTGAAGTCAGATTCTTCGGGTTTCTCACTTTCTACTACCTCGTAAGTTCTTCAGAGAGACTGTGAAACAATGTTTATATCAATTCAGCAGTTTTGTTAAAACAATTGCTGAAATGAAATGACCATATGTTAAGGTTCCAAAGTTCAAATGTTTCATCGTAATTAGTCTAGAAAGACTTCAACTGAACATATTTAAAAAAAAAATGTGAAAGTAGACAGTTAACTTTATATATGTCTGTAGGTTAAACTTCCACTGTTTTTTCACGATATTTTTTCATATGGTAACCTTGAGGTTTTCCCTCTTTTGGTTTTCACATTGGCACAATCTATCTGAAAAATCAGCGAATAAAAGCAAGGAAAACATGTTGTCATTATTCAGATATTCAGAAGGACAGATCCAATATCAGGATTTCATTACTGGAGCTGCTAGGGAGAGAACGGCTCCATAATACTACTTTTTTTGCAAGGACAACTTGTTGTTTTGGTACATTTTCAGAAATTCAGAACGACAGATCCAATGTCAGGATTTCATTACTAGAGCTACTCTTGTAGGGAGAGAGTGGCTCCAAACATGACCGTCAACACAAAGCATGCATGAACAAGTCAACCAGACCTCAATTGTAAACTTGTAAAATTAATTTTATGATATAAGGCTATTTATATAGCGCTGGATTCCACGTCAACAGAAGGGACATGATTAAAGCGGTGACAAATAAAATGAGAAAGAAACTGTGCAGAAATCTTGAGATTGAACTCTATACATATCCCTTGTTGCAGGTATTTTTTGGGTTCTCTGTGTGTGGCACGGCCCTGTACGGCTACTTCTTCTCTGTACATCTCCTCCACATGGCCATGCTGAACCAGCTCCTGAAGAGAGTCATACAGGCCGTCACTAGGAATGGTCAGTCTCCTCATGGTTCCTTCTTGCCTGAAACTCCAAGACTTTTATAAACGCTTCTCTCATACTTGACTCACAAGACTTTGATGAATGTTTCTCTCATAAGACGTTTTCACAATTCACATTTTACAATTGTTCGAAAATGGTTTAAGGATCTTGATCGAAACGTCGCTACTTTCTACAATAAAGAAGTTGATCATACATAAAACTCCCTGTCTTCTTGATAATTAATTTAATTAGAATCCTACAATAATATTCGTTGCTTCATAATTAACACGCCAAGACTTTGGTACTCATTACACTTCCGTCATAAAAACATTTTGAGACTAATTGGATTGGAATCCCACAATGATCTACATTCCTTCACACTTATCACTCCAAGACTTTGATTCTCATGACGACTTTGTCATAAAACCTTTTAATCATTAATAGGAATAGAATCCTATAATAATCTTGTTTCCCCCATATGATTTGGTCATAAAAACGTTTGATAATTACTTTGATAAGAATCCTACGATAATCTTGGTTCTCTCATACTTTACACTCCGAGACATCGATACACATTATGTTTCTGCAAAAAACGTTCTGGAAATTGATTGAATATGATTTTATAATACATTTTAATTTGTTCAGGCTGGTCCCTGGTGTTGGTAGCCCTGCTGGGGTTTGCTATCCTGTACATCTTCTCTCTGGCCGGCTTCGCCTTCTATAGAAACGTGCTGACGGCTGCGGATGGTAAACATTGCCGGACAATCTACGAGTGTTTTACTACCATGGTACACCACGGTCTTATAGAGGGAGTGTATAACGTAAGTGGTTTTGTTCTCTTTAAATGTGTAAAATGACGCATTTTTGTCAACCACGGCCTCATAGAGGGAATGTATAACGTAATTGTTTTGTTCTCTATGTATGAGATGATTAAATATGAATATGAACGTATTCATTCATTATTTCATTCATTCATTCATTCATTCATTCATCCATGTATAACGTAATTGTTATGTTCTCTTAAATGTATGCGATAACCCCTTTATGTTAATCACGTTCTTGAAGGGAATGTGTAACGTAATGTTTTTGTTCTCTTTTAATGTATAAGGTTACACGCCTTTTGTTAACCATGGTCTCATAGACGCTATGTAACGTTAGTGGTTTCTGTCGATAACCTTCTGATTTCAATAAGACCTTCTTGCGTTTTAAAGGAACGGAATTTTCAGCGTGTAAAAATTAATTTGCAAACTCCGATGATCTATCACCACAAATTAAACACCATCAGATTAGTGACATTATGATCCAATTTACATCTAAATATAATCCACCCTTAACTATCAGAATATAACGAACCTTTGATGTTCTTCATTATTTGCAGGTGTTTGTAGACGGGCTTGCAGGCCAATCATTCCTGTTCCACCTGGGTGTGACGGTGTTTGACACGACATTCTTTATCATCATCACCACCATCGGCCTCAACATCATCTTCGGTATCATCGTCGACACCTTCTCTGAACTCAGAGATAACAAGGTACAAACGAGACCTCATTATTGTCAATCAATCTCATTAAAATCATATCAAACACTAACCCCGGTAACGAGAGTCTCATGCGACATATCAATATATTTTGCCTACCGGAAATTTAGTTAATCAGGAATATACAATCATAAGATCAGTTTAAACCTCGCGCTAACAAGCAGCCAGGTACGACTGTTGGGTGAACTGATTTTAATGAGATTGTGTGTCATTGACTAAGTTAATTCCAGTAAGCAAATGATTTTGATATATCGCCTGGGTTTCAGTCGTGAAAAATGAAATAATATCTTCTTCAAACATACCTTATGGTAAACGGAGGGTTGACAATATAAATTCATGACGTTGGCATACCAAATATAAAGTGATCATCAAACTTGATCGAGTAGCTTTTATTGAAGCAATTCATAAGAATGGGATAATAAATACTTATGCTTTATTCAGTGGCAAATTGACAACGATATGAAGTCGAACTGCTTCATCTGTAGCAGAGAGAGCTACGACTTCGAGAGACAACCAGGGGTGAGTAACAGAAGAAATCTTGCTGTTGATTTTGAATTTTAAAATGTGAAATTCGTGAAATTCGTGAAATGTGAAATTCGTCTGCCATTTCGGAAGTACAATGCTTTTTGTGCTTATAATGATTAATAAATCACGTCATTTTTCAAAACGTCTGCGCCATGCTTGCGAGCATGTGTGAACTACAGTAAGGGAGGTAACTCTAAAAAGCTTCATAGCGTGAATAGAAGAAGCGCACATAAATTACCTTCTGTCAAAATATATTTTACAAATAAAATAACACATATTCTAAAATTCTTAAATTCTACAAAATGCTTAAAAAGAAAATTAAAATCTTAAGCAATATCTCACATGCTTGAATGAATCAAGAATGCATGCTTGATAACTTGTAACTTCACATATCAAATGATTTTGGGGTTTCGAAAAAATAACTTTCGCGCAGTGCAAACGTGATGGAAATAGTTATCCATCGCATTGCACAACTGTCAGCATCCTTGGAAAATTGACTTATACGAATATAACCACCCGTATATTGAGTATCCTTCAGAGGGTCGAGGAGTAGGATATGCTTCTGTGCTTTAGAATATGTGATAACAGTCGGTCTACAAATAAGTCGATAGACACGCTATATTGTATTCGTGCTTGCTAGAGATGAGTTAATAATATGTTATGTTTGCACATGGTTCTCTATTACATGATAATCAACACGGTTGATGCCGCTGTTCATGTTATCATGTATTATACGTTGCATAGGAGCGGTGTTAACATAAGCTTAATATGTTTAATCAGAATATGTTGTAAAGTTACAAACCGTATGTTTTAGATTTCCAGACTTATTTGCTTTAGAATATGTGATATCAGTCGGTCTACAAACGGGTCAATATCCACGGTGTATTGTAGTTTTTATACGTTGCATAGGAGCGGTGTTAACATAAGCTTATGAATAAAAATATGTTTAATCAGAATAGGTAGTATAATTATAAACCATATATTCAACATTGCAGGGGTTCGAGAAGCACGTGAAGGAGGAACACAACCAGTGGGCATACCTGTTCTTCTTTATTCACCTGGACGAGACGAGGCCCAATGACTACTCAGCTCTCGAGCTGTACATCGCAAAACTGGTACCCATATTAACTGCCTTTAACTTCTTTTCTAGCTTTTTTAGAAGCTAGATTAAAATTATTGATAACAAAGAGACAAGTGTGGATGACGATTTCATTATTTCAAGATGTTTTGACTCAGATTCTTGTATTGTTGTGGAACGTCCCATATCATGATGTGTCATCCATGTCTTTATATTATCATTGCATTTTCTAGAATATAATGTCATCATCTATAGAACTATTGCTTTATTGCATTATAAAGTTCACAAGGAACGATTTAGTACTAACGAAGATGATAATATGATAGAATTTTGTGAACAGTATTTTCTCCCAAAATATATAAAAAACAAACTAAGGAAGATTTATGTGTGTGTCCTACACCAAACGAGATCAATTCCTTCCAGAGGCAAGCTGAGATATTTCTTCTCTTTTTCTGTGTGCTAACGTTAGCACATTGGTTTCTGTCTTAGTTACCAGAGCGGAGTAGTATTTTCTATGCAGTAGTATTTTCTATGCGTAAAGTGGAATCAGGATAGTCTATCTATTATGATAAGAATATCACCTTTATTCAAATTACAATATGTTAATTTTCAAGAAAACCATAGAAGAACAGTTTTTGTATTAGATACTTGACAAATTATTCAGTGCTTACCGTAAATTTGAATAATGGTATCTTTTAGCATCAAAACTATGACAAAAATGTACATTTTGAAAAAATATTTCTCACTGATTTTGTCCAGTATAGAATGTTGCTTCTTCTTCTGTACAGCTGGAGAAGAACAATTTCGACTTCTTCCCGCTAAACCGGGCGATGAGTCTGAAGCACGAGGAAGACAGCAACGAGAAGAAGCTTGAGACTCTGATGGACCAGGTGGACTACCTGGTGAACAAGATGAAGGAGGAGGTGGGTACAGGGTATAGACAAGGGTAGGGACTGGGTAGGATTGGTTAGGGTGGGTGGGAGGGATGGGTGGGTCGGTTATAGCATGGTGAACTCTGATGGACCAGGTGGACTACCTGGTGAACAAGATGAAGGAGGAGGTGGGTACAGGGTATAGACAAGGGTAGGAACTGGGTAGGATTGGTAAGGGTTGGTGGGAGGTAGAGTGGGTGGATCGGTTATAGCATGGTGAACTCTGATGGACCAGGTGGACTTCCTGGTGAACAAGATGAAGGAGGAGATGGGTACAGGGTATAGACAAGGGTAGGAACTGGGTAGGATTGGTCAGGGTTGGTGGGAGGTAGAGTGGGTGGGTCGGTTATAGCATGGTGAACTCTGATGGACCAGGTGGACTTCCTGGTGAACAAGATGAAGGAGGAGATGGGTACAGGGTATAGACAAGGGTAGGGACTGGGTAGGATTGGTTAGGGTTGGTGGGAGGGATGGGGTGGGTCGGTTATAGCATGGTGAACTCTGATGGACCAGGTGGACTACCTGGTGAAAAAGATGAAGGAGGAGGTGGGTACAGGGTGTAGACAAGGGTAGGGACTGGGTAGGATTGGTTAGGGTGGGTGGGAGGGATTGGGAGGGTCGGTTATAGCATGGTGAAGCTGAAGACTCTCATGACAATGACAGACTGGAAATGACCTTAAACATATGTGAGCTATTTTGACTACACAAGTTTACACTCTATACAAGTACAACTTGCTTAAGAATCTATATTATGTTGACTGTGATTTTCTGAAAAATAGATAGAGTTTGTTATATTGTTGGATTTTCATATAAAGATATGTCCTATATATGTAGTGTCTGATTGAAGTTCTAACTTCAGATTTAACTATTTTCGTTACTCGTGATTGAACACACAAACCGCCATTTTCAGAGTTCGGTTTATTCTCCCAGAATGCAACAGTGATACAGTAAACCTCGCGATACTCTCGAGGGAGTAATCATTGCATATATTGGACCGACAATGCTACATCTCTTTTCTTCTTAATAAAATTGAATTAAACAATCAACTTTAAAATTTGTAAATAGCAACACTTTCCCTACATGACTGATATCATGTACATTATGTCAACATCACCTTTTAAAGTGAAGCGTTCAACTATTTGCTTTCAACTGTAACAATAAACAATAAATCAAACTGGAATTCTCATTCCTTAAGATGAAAAACATTCATACTAATACTTCAACTATACTAGCATGATGCTGAATAAAATACTGGCTGGTAAGTATCCAATAAATCCTTCGATCTGTGTTTGTCCTCCGACTCTCCTAGTATGAACATACTAATTTAATGAAATTCACCAACACTTTAAGAGTCCAATAAAATTTAGATTATTCACTTTTGACTGTTCACAATATTTAAAGTTAGTCATTATTATGATCTGGTTCAGCTTCTCAAACAGTCAACAGTCTGGTTCATCAGATCAAACTTCACAATGTCACAATGACCTAGGAATGTCATGCTGACCTTTAGATTTCAGAAGTACAGAATTTACTGTTCAATATATCCGACAATGAAATCATCGAATTTTGAGGGTGTTCTCTTCACTCTCACAGGTCTGGATGGTAAGCTATCAGATTGTGATAACTCAGAATTTCTGGAACTCTTTGACTTACTTGACACTGGTCTATTAGCATCTAGCTCAGACATGATCACTGATTTACTCTGCTTTTCACAATTTTCCATTGGAAAATTCACAACACTCTCATATCTATCCTGTACATCTACACCAGGATTATTAACAGTACTTTCATGATATTTTCTCACTGGAGAACTGACTACACTTTCTCCATTATCATGACACTTTTCCATGGGAGGATTCACAACACTCTCTCCCCTATCATGGAACTTTTTCACAGCAGTGATATTTCTCCTATACTCAACACCCTGAGGAGACTCAATTATCACACAATTACCCTTCCTCCCAACCACTTTGAAAGGTGTAGGGTTAAATGGCGTAGACCATTTATTCTCACGATACTGCTTTACAAGCACGCTATCACCATTCTGAATGTCACTTTCACACGCTCTTCTACGCTGATCTGCATAATCTTTTCCTTTTCCCTTCTTCTCGTTGTCTCGGTCTCGAACTTCACTATCTTCATGCTGGTAGTCTTGAAGTTGTGGTATCTTCGTCCTGATGATTCGCTTGTACATCAGCTCCGCTGGACTTCTTCCAGTCGTCGAATGTGGTGTACTCCTGTACATGATCAAGTAGTTGTCTAGTTCCGCTTTCCAGTCTCGGCCTTCTGCTTGTGCTATCTTGATTCTCTTGAGGATTGAACGATTTTGGCGTTCAACTTCTCCATTAGCCTGAGGCCACAATGGTGTCGTCTTTCGGTGTTTGATACCATTGTCATTCATGTATTTCTTGAACTGCTCGCTGATAAATTGTGGTCCATTGTCTGTTTGTATGGACACAGGCAGTCCATGAGTGAGGAATATTTTCGACAACACTGTCACAATCTTCTCAGATACCGTCGATTTCATGATTTCGATTTCGAAGAACCTGCTGTAGTAGTCCACTACGACAAAAATGTAGTCTCCTGACGGTAATGGTCCCAACAAATCTGCAGCCACATGTTGCCATGGTGATGACGGCATCTCAGTTCTGGACATCGGTGTTGGTGGTGAGGCCTGTGCTACCAGTTGACATCCATAACATGTTCTGCAATACCGTTCTGCTTCTTTGTCAATCCCAGGCCACCAAACTTTGGTGCGTAGTCTCTGCTTCATGCTCACAATACCTGGGTGTCCTTCATGAGCTAGTTCGAGTACTTGTGTCCGCAAACTCTTCGGAATTATGATTCTAGTCCCTCTTAACACCAGTTTCCCTACTGCTGTCAATTCACTTCTGATTGGAACAAACTGTTTGCAATCAGTCTTATGCCACTGTCCGTTCAGTAGACATTTTCTCACTTCTTCCAGCTCTGGGTCGCTGTCAGATTCTCTCTCAATGTCTCTTGTTGTAAGAGCTACCGGAGTTGCCTCCCTTGCCACAAATTTAATATATTCTTCCGTCTTCTCATGACCTGTGGAATTCTTCACTTTTAGGAGCCTTGACAAACTATCTGCAATGTTGTTCTTCCCGGGGATGTGTCTCACTGTGTACTTGTATGGCTGCATCCGCAGAACCCATCGTTCAATTCTTGCACTCGGCTTCGATCGTGGAGAGTAGATGAATTCTAGAGGTTTGTGGTCTGTCAAAAGTTCAAACTCTGCTCCATAGAGATAAGCATGAAATCTCTCACAAGCCCAGACCAGTCCTAAAGCTTCTTTTTCAGTCTGTGAGTACCTCCGTTCGACGTCCGTCAAACTTCTGCTTGCATACGAGATGATTCTGTATTCTTCTCCTTGCAGCTGTACTAGTACGGCTCCCAGACCGACAGGACTTGCATCTGCGATCACTTGTGTTTTGGCTTGTTTGTCGAAATAGGCCAGTGTCTCAGCACTGCCCAGTCTGTCTTTCAGTTCTTGAAAGGCTTTTTCTTGATCAGACCCCCATACAAATGGTTCATCCTTCCTGGTTAGTCTCCGTAGTGGTTCGGAAACTGTTGCAAGATTCTCGATGTATCTTGCTGTGAAGTTAACTAGTCCTAGAAAACTTCTCACTTCACTTGCAGATTCAGGTGCTCTGGCTTCTTGTACTGCCTTTATCTTCGTCTCTGTAGGCCCGATTCCTTTGTCTGACAGTACATGTCCCATGAATTCCAATTTCTTCATCTTGAAAAGACACTTGTCCGGGTTCAGTGTCATCCCTCTGTCTCGAATTACATCCAAAACTTGTCTCAGTCTCTTGTCGTGTTCTTCCTCTGTCTCAGCGTGCACAATGATGTCGTCGAGGATGTTGTGTGCTCCGTCACAGTTCTGTAAGAGTTGCTGTAAGACTTTCTGGTACATTTCAGGTGCACATGATATTCCAAACATTAGACGTTTGTAACGGTACAGTCCCTTGTGAGTGATGAATGTGGTGATGTCTCTGGCGTCTTCTGACAGCTCAATCTGATGGTAGGCCCACTTGATGTCAAGTTTGCTGAAGATTTTACTTTGGTTGAAATCTTGTAGAACTTCGTCGATAGTTGGTATCGGGTGTCTGGCTCGTCTCACAGATTCATTAGCCATTCTCATGTCAACACAAAGTCTGATATCCTTGTCACCTTTCGGCACAACAACAACAGGTGATACCCAAGAACTTGGCCCTTCAACTTTTTCAATTATGTCCAAATCTTCTAATTCATCCAGTTTCTTGCTCAATCTGTCACGTAGATGATATGGTATCCGTCGCAAAGGTAGTGCGATAGGTTGAGCATCTGCTTCTACTGGAATGTTCAGTTGAAAGTTGTTCAGCTTACCAAATCCTTGAAAGCAATCTTTGTAATCCGTCTTGATCTTGTCTGTTGTGTCGTCTGTGCGGACTGCATTCACATGAGGTCCCAACTTCAATACCCCTAGCTGTATAGCTGTTTTTCTTCCAAGCAAAGATGGTCCCTTGCCTTCCATCACTGTAAACTCAACGGTTTCTAAGTCCCTACCACAACAGTTCACTTCACAAGTAAAAGTTCCTGCCACCTGCAGTGATTTTGTAGATCCATATGGGTAAATGTTCTTCGTTTCTTTCTTTGATGTGCACTTTATCCCACTAGGTTTCAAATGTTCCCATGTATTTCTGTCAATAATGTTACATGTTGTACCTGAGTCAATGAGCATCTTCAGTTTCACCCCACCAGCAACTACAGTTATTTCCCCTTCATAATCTTCTGAGTCACTAGAAACACTGAATGAAAAGTCTTTTTCACTTTCTTCTCTTTCTGTATCTACCTGATTCACGGTCTTCTTGTGTTTGTAGCCTCTGTGATTATTTCTTCTGTTACTGTAGTCTTCTTTTGATTTCGTTTTACAGCATCTCTCAAAATGTCCTATTCCCTTACATTTCCTGCATTTTCTTCCTCTTGCTGGACAATTTGAATCCTTGTGTGTATGACCTTCGAATCCACAACAATAACATTTGACCTTCGAGTAACCCCTCTGAGACTGACCTGTCTTGAATTTCCCCCTGATTGACAATCTGTTTACTTCTGTATTCAAACCTTCCATCGTTGAAGCTTGTCGTTCAGTATCTTCAAATACTCTTGCTAATTCTCTCATTTTCTTCAAGTCAAGTGACGTACCTCGTTCTAGAAACTTCCGCCGAAGATGATTTGAGTGACACTTCTCGATGACTTGATCCCTGATTTGAACATCCACCGAATTTAAATCTCCAAATTCACAAGTCTCACTTTGCTGACGCAAACGTGTGACGAACTGTTCCATCGTCTCCGTTGATGACTGTCTCATGTTACGAAAAACATGGCGTTCATATGGAATGTTCGATTCCGGTGTGAAATACTGATTCAACACTTTCACACACTTCTTGTAACAGTCATCGTTCCCATCTACTTCTGGAAGCGTGAAGTAAATGTCCTGCACACGCATACCTGCTTTATGCAACAATAACGCTTTCATCTGTTCCGGTTTCTCTACCCCCTTTCCCGTAGCGAAAAGTTCAAAGGCGCGAAACCACCGTTTCCATCGCGGCGATAATCCACTCGCATCGGTACAGTCAAACTGTGGCAAATCACCCACGTCGACCGCAACAGTAGCCATGATCGTTGTGTTTTCCTCGTCGCCAAATTGTAGTGTCTGATTGAAGATCTAACTTCAGATTTAACTATTTTCGTTACTCGTGATTGAACACACAAACCGCCATTTTCAGAGTTCGGTTTATTCTCCCAGAATGCAACAGTGATACAGTAAACCTCGCGATACTCTCGAGGGAGTAATCATTGCATATATTGGACCGACAATGCTACAATATATAATTGCATATTTCCGGAATTGTGTACCGATGCGTATCATGTTTATATATGCAACATTCCGATATATCTATAATATCTTGCATCCTTACTCTAAACAGATTTGATTTTGAAATTGAACTATTTGTTTTTAAACTACGATGTTTCTCTGTTACAGGAAGCTGCCAAGGAAAGAGAAAAAGAAAAACAGAGACAGATGGAGTGGGAGGCGAAACACAAAACAGCCAAGAAATAAACAGTATTCTTCATTTTATGCTTTAACAGATGATAAATTGTATATATCTACTTTGAGGGGGTTCTTGTTGTAACTACATTTTCCTGAGACAGTTGCATTATTGTGATACTTATTATGTTGGGAGAAACTTATCATTATGATCCAAAATCTTTATAGGACAAGTGGCCGTAGCTCTGTGTGACGGAAACAAGATCAGAGTTATTCCCCCTCCCCTCTCGCGAACCAGCTATAATACGGTTTCGCCGGACAAGTTTATCCAGGGAGTTTGATTTTACAACCAGGGAACAAAGTTTCAGTTTTTAGGTAACCTTACCTTGTGATTGAAAGACTACATACTTGTAAGGTTATATTTTGTATGCTGGTAACTTGTTGCCATTTAATCTTCCAAGTGGCAACACATACTTTACTGAGAAAAGTACCTAAATTATTTGATTTTATACATTCCAATTACAAAATGGATGACAAGTTAACAACTTTGTTTGATTGAAAAAAACCTACTATGCTTTCCATTTATTTTATATTTCAATGTGAAATCTTGTACATAATACTTTATCAATTTCGTAATTATGTTTTATGATATGTTTTATGTGTGAATAACAATCAAGAATATCTTCATACACATTTAAGATTTCTATTTTTACCTATTTGTTTCCATGATGTTGGTTTATGTTGTAGCAATGTCTTATATTGAGATTATATTTACATTGACACACTGTGCATTGTTACTCATTGTTACTCTTCTCACATTGTTAGCTGTTACTTTGTTATGTGAAAACATGTTCGTTGTCATTATTTATCGCCTTCTTAGGCTGTAACCAGATTGATATAAGGTTTGAAAGGGTAGAACTATTGCTCTTTACATATTTGGGGGTAAAATACCGTTGAAATAATTTTCAGATTTTAAAACACAATAACGAAACATCCAGTATTAAGTTAATGAAAAAATTAAAAACTGGTCATTCGGCTTATGAGAAAAGGGTAAAGAAAATTTTATTGGCTTACTTTCTTATGTCATATATTATCATATTTTTATAACATTGCTTGCTGTATGTATCGTAAGTAAGTGAGTAAGAAAAGTTTTAATTGATTATTAATTTGAATATAAGACTTACCAGACTCAGCATTACTTGTCAGCTTTGATACTATTTTGAAATATTCCTATTTTGGTCTGTATTTATACCAAAGGCATCAAATATATATGTTAAAGGGGCAGTAGCACGTTTTTAGGGGGAATATAAGGTGATGTCAGGAAAATGGAAATTAATGGTTCCAATTGACAGACAATGTATTTAAACTAAATGGAGCAGTAATAATTCAAATATATAATTTAAAGTTTAGCCATGCGATTCCTTTTTCTTATACAAAATGAATTAAAGGTGTTCACACAAAAATGGCTGCCAATGATTTTATGTGAATCTTCATACTTTGTCCTCTGACTATGGCTGATGGGCTTGTGTTATGAGATTTTTGACACTATCAAAATAATACATTTAGCATTAACGTATATTTATCAGCGAAAATTTTGAAATATAAAATTATCAAAAAACGTGCTACTGCCCCTTTAAGCTATTAGAGCCAAATAGCTTCTTCTGCGAAATGTGTGTGTTTGATAAATGTGGTTTATGGATGGTTATATTTCATATTTTCGTTGTCATCTATTTTTATTAGATATTCCTACGCCATCATAAACTTAAAAGGAGGTGAAGTCGATCAATGGCTCAATTATGTCCTACTAATACAACTGTCAGATAACTGAAAGAATAACTTTATTATGCCCAAATGTCAAAGTTGTCAGATCAAAATCACACTTTTTGTTATTAAGGAATTTCAAACTATTTGTTATACATTAGTATATGTGTTAACTATGATGTTTGATGTTTAGATCAGTTCGGCAACTATGTTTGGTAACACATTCAGTGGGAAGTGTGGTTAAAATAACGTTTGTGTATGTTTTAATACGGAAATATCCTAAAAAACATCCCTTTAATAGTTTCCGGGATAATTTTTGTTAAGCATCATATTTGTCATTGTTCGTACAGAAAATATGTTTATACAACATATATATAGGGGTGGTGTTTATGGGGTTTAAGACAATTAACAACATTTTTATTTTCATAAGCATTTTATTAACCTGGGTAATATTTGACATGGGTACTCTTTACCTAACATGTTTATATAACAGTATGTTTTTCTGAATATAAAACATACAAGAGCATTTGAACAAATGATCTTATTTGAGGTTTTGTTGTCTGTACAAGATTGTGTAAATATATCGTGGTTGTTGCTAAGCTCAGGTCTCATAATAACCGAAATATGTTTCGTGCTCTTGTTTATTGAAAGCTTTTCTGTGATATGAATTTGCCTTGTACATATTGATAAATATCCTACTTTTATACTTGTTTTGTTGGTCAATTCATGTTGTTTTGTATGCTTTGTGATGTGAAAAATATGACAGAGGAAAGGCAAACTTTGTAATGGATTATTGTTTTCGTTGTCATATAAGAATGTTTGAATCTTTATATTAGTTTGCCGATTATCTCATCTGATTGTGAAAATGATGACACGATGTTACATATGGTCATAATTTTATTGTATTCTCATATCATGTACTTACCTTGTATTATTGATCTGCTGAATGAAAAAATTAAAAATGTCCAGACAAAATAGCAATTTTTCTTTTAAACACACCTATAGCCCTTTACAGTTAACAGTCTGAAAGTGGATTATATCCAAGTTTGAGCATCCTAGAACGTACTACGTACAGAGGAAGGTTCAAGATTTCAAACAGAAGCTTCACGAATCTGTTTTTTCCAGACTTTCTAAATGTCCATATTAGTGCGATTGTTTTAATAGACAGACAATAGACAATAGACAATACTTTATTACCTTAAAAGGAATTCGTTTTAGATCACAGAGCTTTGACATAGAATAAAAGTAATGAATAAAAAAATTAATATGAGTTTAAAAAAAACCATTATGAAATTATAAGACGTGTGTTTTAAAAATAAATAAGACTAAGAAGATAAAAGTGTTTAAATATTTAAAAGTGAAATGATTTGAGGTATAAAAGACGTTCGAGCTCTTTTAGTCCTTGTTATTGGCACTGTGTAGCGGCGGCCTGGAGGTAAAAGCGGATACTCTTGATTTAAAAAAAATACAGCATACTCTTATAATATTGATTTGCATAAATTCGTTGCTATTAAAGGAGAGAATATTTCATAGTGTTTAAGCCAATTTGCATTATATAATACCAAACACAATATCGTTTATTATTTATTATTCATATAACCGAGCCCCCCCTATCGGGGACGTTTTTTTTTCAATTTTCAACTTGAACATTACCAACTGTTATAGAGGAGATATTAACAATACAATATCTCGAAAGGAACAACACTTTAAAGCATGCCGGGGAGTCAGATCAGTTTTTACCTTTGTTTTTCATATATACAACAATAAATTCAATATCATAAACAAACGTCAATGTTATGTAAACGTGTAGTTTCTTATCCTGGTTAATCGAGACTTTCATTAATGATGCTGTATCATACTTGCAATATTTTAAAAAGTATTTTAATGTATTCGTTGTACTTTTAGAAAAATTTAGCGACCAACCTAGGGAAAATCGGACCAAAAATCATTTAATATGAGATAATTTACCAAATTTACGGAAACGGCAGCCAACATAAAGGCGAATCAAATGTGGCCATCTCACAGTGACTCCCGTTCTCTAAATATACGCTTGAAAACCGTCTTTGTCGGGCACGACTAGATTCTCCAAATAAGGTATTCGTTGCTGCCAAAGTTGATACCCATCGAACGCAAATACGCTAGTTATGACACGGTGTAAATCATACACGCGTAATGATTACGTCACCGAAAGCGGGTTCGTTAAATGCTATGCCCTTTCAACAAGGGGTATTGTGCTTTGGGCGTCGAAATAAGTATGTTATTGTTGATTAAACAATCTAAATATGATATCAAAATTTCTACAAAAGATTTTTCTACAAAGTGATGTATTTCTTTTCTTAAACAACATGTAACCCCGTGGGGGTACACAATGCAGAAATGGATACATAAAGATATCTTGAGATAACATCGATATTTTGTTTGTTCAAAAACATGCGCAAAATAGTCATTTAATGACTTTGAAAACAAACATCATATTTTCAGTTTGAAAACTTCTCTCAGCCAATCATAACCTGCCACATCACATCGCCCTTTCTCGCCAAACTGGTCAGGATATTGCTATTGTTTACAGTATTGAGTCAAGCGGTCACTTACTTACTTGGCGTATAATTACTATACAAACAAAGAAAACAACTTTCCAGTATGACGGTTAGTTAGTGAGACATATAATGAAGACATTTACTAATTTTGGTTGAATCTTTTTGACTGTTGATAGCTTAATCACGGCTTCTACAGAGGGATCTAAAGTCAATTCATCAATGAGACAACATGGTATGTCATAGCCCTGTCATAGAACTATGTTTCGCATATCTATTTTTAGAAAAGAAACGGGGTACATGTTTATATTTATGCCGCTCCCTAACAAAATAGTGACGTAACGTAAACATGGACAGACCAGTACACATATCATATACAGTGACAGTATTGAAACAACGATTTTCGAAAACATACAACAAAGCAATTAAATGCTAAGGTTATATCTTCATTAATGGTATAAACATAAGGATATTTCATCAAGGCAAAATCTTAATATTCAATCATGTTTTGACAATCTCTTAGATATTACGGTATAGTTATGTTTTCAATTTAGTAGTTCTAAGTTTACATTTTGTGATGAGTGGCCAGATAAAATTGAAGACAAATTAAACAAGTTTGTGAAATGTTTTAAGGAACTTATGAATAATCCAGAAGTAATTTTATATAATCTGAATGAGGTTTTGCTATATACACACTACGAAATATTCGGAAAGAGAGTCATTGAGGCATCATGTCATGAAATTGTATTAAGTTCGCAATACAAGGATATTCAGGATATACACCTTTTGACACCATGTTTCATCATGTCTTGAGCGTTTCTCAATCAAATAAAGAAACAATGTTAGTTAACAAAGAGACAACTCATCAGCGTAAAATAAATACCCTTCTACATCTTTGTTTGAGATGATGTTATTTTAAATTTTAAATATTTGTAAACTTCTAACGCAAACAACTGCCTGAAATAACAAATATGTATACATATAAGTTTGAATGCACAAAGTTTAGTTTACATATCATGTGACCAAAGCCTACCTTATTGAAGTCACTGTAAACGCAAAATACTTCATCTCATGTGTACTGAATGTGTTCATCTCAAGACAGATGCAATGCATATGATAAATTCTAAATGTTTAATTTTTGATTGGATCTAGTTTGTCTTATTGTTGACCAATGGATGACTAGTGCTTTGACAACTGGGCGGGTCATAGATGGGCAGACATGCTTGATCTCTAAAACAACATCCCCTAATTCTTGTAACAGCATTGTCAAAGAGTGTGAAATATCCCAAGCGCGACTCCCTAGGCCTGTAATTACACAATCAGTTACGATGTGCCATAACTGTTTTATTACTACTCTGTTTGATTGCCGGACAGATGAAGCTTCTAAATCGTGCTAAAACATGTTTATTCTGTTTATTTACCACCATTGTCTGTTATATTTACATTGATTAGGCCCATTTCCGTTCTGTATATGATGTAATAATACACAATCTGTAAAACTACTCTCAGCCAATCATAACCTGCCACATCACATCGCCCTTTCTCGCATGCGCAGTAAAGGCAATATCGTTCACCCGGTAGAATCCCTTTTCAGATTGTTAAATTGAGAAGCCTAAAATTTGCGTACTTTGAAGGGCGATATCTTTGTTATTAGAGGACCGATGAAAACGTTGTTTGGTGTTTTTTGAAGTTGACAATGTTTTCTGTACATATTTACCAATTAACATGGGAAAAATTATGAGGTGTCTTGTTGTTTAATAGCTAAATTTCAGCCTGAACCGCATGCAAGTATGAAACAGCATCTTTAACGAATCCTCTCACCGAGACTTTCATTAAAGATGCTGTATCATACTTGCAATATTTTAAAAAGTATTTTAATGTATTCGTTGTACTTTTAGAAAAATTTAGCGACCAACCTAGGGAAAATCGGACCAAAAATCATTTAATATGAGATAATTTACCAAAATTACGGAAACGGCAGCCAACATAAAGGCGAATCAAATGTGGCCATCTCACAACTCCCGTTCTCTAAATATACGCTTGAAAACCGTCTTTGTCGGGCACGACTAGATTTTTTTTCTTTTTCTCCGAATTAGGTATTCGTTGCTGCCAAAGTTGATACCCATCGAACGCAAATACGCTAGTTGTGACACGGTGTAAATCATACACGCGTAATGATTACGTCACCGAAAGCGGGTTCGTTAAATGCTATGCCCTTTCAACAAGGGGTACTGTGCTTTGGGCGTCGAAATAAGTATGTTATTGTTGATTAAACAATCTAAATATGATATCAAAATTTCGACAAAAGATTTTTCTACAAAGTGATGTATTTCTTTTCTTAATAGCTAAATTACAGCCTGAACCGCATGCAAGTATGAAACAGCATCTTTAACGAAACCTCTCACCGAATTTGAAGTCTCATATTCAACGTTCAACACTTCACTTCTCTATTAATTCGACCCAAAAACATTCAAAATTTTTAACAAAATATCAACTATTTTCCACTTCGACCACTCATCGGCACTTTAGTTGAAACGTTTGATAAATATCAAGAATATGTGTTATTTTAATGACTAGACCTTATAGATGGTCACATAGTAATGGTACTGTTGTCATTAAGAATATATTTGAGACTGAATGTTGCAGTTGAAATAATTACGCTTTGCATTTTATGTCATTTTTGCAAATTAATAATTTTAAGCAATGGTTGAGTCAAAGGAAAATAAACTGTTAGTTCTTGGTTGACATTTTAGAATTGATTCGAATTTGTGACCTCAGTAAAATATTATGTAGTTGAATTATTGAAGATGTGGATGAATTACGGTACATGAAAATTAGCAATACTAGAAATAGATTGATGTTTTTACATTATCTTAAATCTATGTATGTTTCTTGAATAATAAATTTCGTAGCAACAGAAGAAAACAAGTTCCTCTGCGCTGGTGAAATGACACAGTGCCCACACCTAAATGAATGTATAATTAAAGGTATGATAAATGTTTTCTCCTAAAATGTATGGAGGTAACATGAACTCGTCTTGTCACCGTCAACCAACCGTCTTGCATTAAACCCGGAAGAATAAATACAACAAATGAATAAAAAAAACTACGGGAGCTAATTCCCCGACGGCTGTTTAACACACATCAATCTCACAACCTGCTGGTTAATAATCATATAATCATCCTTTATATCTCTTTTGAGGGAATTAAAAACTATCATTCACTCACTGAACAGTAGAGCACATAACAAGTCAAAGCTCACATACAGCGATAAAAGCTTATTTCAAAGTGTTTTGGTTACAGAAGACTCATCAAGAAAATGCATCAATGCACCGGTGAGTCATAAAAATCCTTGCGTTTAGACAGTCTCTGGTTTAGGCGATTCAGTTGTAAGATTCTCAACATATCGCAATAACAATTGCCATTTTGTTTGCTCTACAACCATACTGGCGTCTAAACGGTGATGAACCTGAGTACTGTAAAGCTTTGGAAAGTGAAAATTACTGAAAAACACTGGTAAAGATTTTTGGCGTATATAAATATTTTAATTGCAAAATAGAGGCAATGGGTTTAAACCCAAGATAATATGTCTTGAGTGACTAAACGATAAGAAGATGGATATAGCAAAGCTTATCAAAGTAAAATCTAAGGGGATTGCAAGGCTAAACTGTACATTCGTATGAAATGTGACCAATTACATATATATATATATATAATATCATTAAAATCACATGCGTATAGCGAACACCGGATATAGCGAACTAAATTCTTTGGTCCCTTGGAGTTCGTTATATCCGAGTTCTACTGTACTAAAGAAGAAATAGATACCAAATTTCTTGGATTTACAACTTCTTTATTGTAATGTTGCGACGGTGCTGATGGTAAATCCGTTATCAAGCATGATATCAAGTGATACCGAACATAATACATGCATGAATATATACTAACATGTATATTTGAGCAGGTTTGTATGATGGGTAGGTTGATAAATAATGATAAATAACTTTGTACAGTAAATACGGTTGATGTCAATGGTTATTGGTACACTGCACAATACATGTGAAGTAGCCAGATTAAAAGAGTAAGTCTATTGATTGACTTTACCCAAATGGTGATTAGTTGACCAAAGATAATATTCTTGATCACGATTAATAGAAGGTTGAAAACAACAAATTTTTATTGATTCCTTTCATTTTTGTACATCAAGTTCAACTATATTACTTGATAAATGTCATCTTTTTCTCAAGTCCTTTTTTCATGAAAGTTTTCATTATATTGTTTGATCAAATTAAGACATCAACGGAATCATTTTGTATTCAAAAGTCGATATTTCATTAAACTTTTTCTCATTATTATTTAAACTGAACGAAATTTTCTTTTTTCTTTTGAAAACATTGTCCACCTCGATACAAAAAAAAATTTGGTTGGCAGGTGTCCTCTCAAATGTAAGATACTATTTGACTAACAAATGTCAAGATAAGACTTATCCTAGTAGGAATTGTCAGGATGATAATAGTCCTTTAAGAATTGTCAGGTGGAAATGTTATTTGTTTGGATGGGAAATGTCCGATGGGCATTTCTCAGGTGAGAATTGTTCCAGGTGGGAAATGTCCGATGGGCATTACTCAGGTGAGAATTGTTCCAGTAGGGAAATGTCCGATAGGCATCACTCAGGTGAGAATTGTTCCAGGTGGGAATTGCATGATGGAAATTGTCCTGATGACCCATGATAGATGAAAACGGTTTACCAACTGGTTCGAATGATGAATTGAACATTCACATTTATGGAAACATTGGTTTCGCCATCAAATAATCACGATTAAGTTTCACATACACATCGTTAACCCTTTTAATGAGATCGTCTTTGAAGCGGAGCATTGCAGGATCTCGATTCCTTTGTATTTTCTGATCAACAAATCTTTTGTAATGAAACATGAGTGCATCTGTTTCATTGAGTACAACACTTTTGTAGCCTTTCCTCAGCGCCTTCACCATGTGTATTTCCACGTTTTCAACTCCTTCTGGTTTCACAATAAACTTGGAACGCCACTTATTCGGCCAAATCTTAACTTGACGATGCTGTTTCAACAATGCTGTTAGTCCGTACGCCTTTGCCTGTCGATAGAGATCTGCTGACATCCCTTCAGAAACATCAGGGTCACCTTTGTAGAGGAATGAGTTTCTGAAGATGAAGGCAGCAACCTTTGAATCCATCTTAGTCTGATCCTCCAGAAGGCCATTCCAGTCCAGGTGTTTGTACGGCAAAAGAACTTCATCAAAATCCTTGAACACGAGATACTTCGACGTGTGCATGTTGCGGTAGAAGCAATCTCGAATGGCCGTGATTTGACCGTAATAATGAACATCAACATTTGGCAAATTCCAATGAACAACATCCATAACCCCAGCATCAACATACATGCGCAGGACTGCGTCCACTTCCGGTGAGGCTGACTTATAATAAAGAATGAACTTTTCACCACCAAGCAGAGAATCCAGCTCTACACTTTGAACAAGTTCAGTGACGACGCCATAGTTTGAATGAATGGCGGGATAACACACAGAGAAGCGGCGCGTCTGTGCAGGAGGTTCCCCAGGGTAGTGGACCCTCAGATAGATATCGGAAGTGGAGCCGGGAGCGGAGACAGAGACTACAGCAGGATAGCAGTCAACTGGGACCTTACACAGGATCTCTATATTGTTGTGTCTGTAACAGAAAGAAACGATAGGATATAATGACATTCTCAGTTTTGCACATAACTATTTAAACGTTAGTTTCTGATCTGATGAAGTATAGCTTGGTAAGATATGGAATAAGAGTAAGCAATGTAAAAAGGTTTCGGAACGTTGCTTATATGGTGTTTCTTCTAACGTGGACCAGATGTCCGGGTATTAATTTCGTCCGAACTTACTTTTAACCTTATTGAGTCAGACCGTAGCGTCACAATAAAAATGTGTGTCAGTGTAATATATGCGCGAATATAGATTGTCCGATGCAATCAAATGTCAATGTTGACGAAATGAGGTATTAAGGCTTGATGGCGATGGGGTGCGGTCGTTGATGGCGATAGGGTGCGGTGGTTGATGACGATGGGGTGCGGGGGTTGATGGCGGTGGGGTGCGGGGCTTGATGGCGATAGGGTGCGGGGGTTGATGGCGATGGGGTGCGGTGGTTGATGGCGATAGGGTGCGGGGCTTGATGGCGATGGAGTGCGGGGGTTGATGGCGATGGGGTGCGGGGGTTGATGGCGATGGGGTGCGGGGATTGATGGCGATAGGGCGCGGGGGTTGATGGCGATAGGGCGCGGTGGTTGATGGCGATAGGGCGCGGGGGTTTATGGCGATGGGGTGCGGGGGTTGATGGCGATGGAGTACGGGGGTTGATGACGATTGGGTGCGGGGATTGATGGCGATGAGGTGCGGGGCTTGATGGCGATGGGGTGCGAGGGTTGATGGCGATGAGGTGCGGGGCTTGATGGCGATGGGGTGCGGGGGTTGATGGCGATGAGGTGCGGGGCTTGATGGCGATGGAGTACGGGGGTTGATGGCGATAGGTTGCGGGGTAGCAGGGGTACGCTCACCTCGCAAGAGGGTTCCAGATTTTGTAAATTGTGTCAGTCGTACTCTATTCTATGAAGCGAAGTTACCATTCAATAGAAATCAGCAATTTGACACCTAGAGGGGGCCCCCACCCAAACGAAAATCCCGTACCCGCCCCAGACTCCTAAACCAATTGGGAGTGAGTGATAGATTTGGAGACTTTATTTCCCCCTTAAGGCTACAGAGTCCGTGACTCTTTTGACTTTGTCTCAAGAAGGAAAAGACTTAGCAGATAGATAGACAGACAAAATATTTTATTATTGTGTCACATGTTTGGTATATAATCGGGTACAGTGACAGTTCAAAAACATTAAATAGTATACAAACACCAGACAATATGGCCTATGAGACGCACAAGACATTGTGTATACAAGTTATATATTAAAAGATTAAGATATAAAGAAATATCTCAAATATGGAATCTGACATCTTATGCAACCACGCTAGCTGATTTGGTATTGTTATTTTATAAACTTTGTGGCCCTAAAAAGGGTCACAATCTTAAAACCAGTTTTCATCCTCCCAGAACACAAAAGGCCCAGCAAGCATTAATTGTAGAAGGTTAAAACCTGAGATCCTGCAAAACGAAACGCTTTGATAAAACATTCTAAGAAATATTGTATAGGATAATATATGGAATATAACTGCAAGCAATTCGCTCTCATTTTAAAAACACACCCAATGTAATCAATTCACTTGTATTTAATTATGTTCTGTATCTAGTTCTTGTGTATGTTTATTTGTATTATGTTGTATTGGTGAGGTATTCAGAAAAGCAAAGCCTTGCTTGTTTACCGAACCAAATTCATTTTCTATGAATAAAAATATGTTTAAACCAAAACCTGAGATCCAACAAATTCAATGCAATCTTAAACATTCTAAGTTTGAGATTGAACTTTTTTACAAGAATTTTAAAAATACCCCACTTATCTACGGCTCATGACTTCATTACAAAGCCCATACTCAAAGTGATCTAAAAGCCTGGCTTCGTCTCCTGGTGGGACGGTAGACTTGAGTCACCGTGTGGTTGCGGTGCGAATCCTGCTGGATGTGATTTCACAAACATTTCTTTAACATCATCACTATTCAAATAGCCCCGCTAAGGGTAGGTGGAATAATAGTGCACATCGTGATGCAAACATGAAATTGGTCATGGTTGTTAACCGCCAGGCAAAAGAAAGTATAAACCCCAGTTTGTTTAAATTGATTTAATATCAAAAAGACATATGATGTTTTAAGTTGTAGAACATTAACAATACTACATATTTGCAGTAGTTCGAATAAAATCTTGTTAATTTGTTGTCAAAATATCTCTGTTTAATTCAGGCAACGAAAGGAAATAGAATTTTCGCTATCAGTCCCCCTACCGTGTTTAATAGGTTGTCAATATGTGAACAAAACACAGGCATGTTTATTGATTTTCACATAGAATATGCCTGCCTTGTTGATGAACGTTTGTGTTCTGTCAAAATTAATGTAAAAGTATTCTTTGAACGATGATTAAACTCTTGTTATCATCTGTTTGATAAATATATAAGACATCAAAACATTTGCCTTTGAAAATCTTACATATGATGAGTTAAACTGAAGTATGTAATTTCTGTCGCCTGTTATACTTGTCTTATCATATACAGATCGAGAGGCCTCGCAATTTTTCAATATTTAGAAACTTATTCACAAACATAATTAGAGATCTCTAAAAGGACAAAGAATCTGGCGTCTTGATTACATATTTCATAGTCATATCAAAAGCCTTTTATCAGATTCTTTTCAAAGGAAAGAATGCAAATACCATGGAAGGTTTATATTTTGCTTAAATAATGCTCAGTACGCCAATACTGAGTAAACATTGGATTACTCTGAGTACCCCAATAAGGCACATAGGGGCTAGACCCTAAAATGTATATTTTCGTGAATTACTAAAGACCAAAAAGCTCAAAATTCTGACAGTTTGAATGTACATTCTTCTGTGAATTTTTAATTATATATATTTAATATATATTATTAATTAAATATTTGTTATAATTTAACAGAATACGTATCTGCTGTACATGTCCACAGCATTAAAGATTACATAGGCCACGTAGATCTATTTGGTATTATGAATTATTACATTCCTCTGTGAATATAGATTATTATTGTATATTCACTTGCTGGCCACGCCATTAGAGATTAAAGAGGCGATCTATTTGGTATTATGAATTATTACATTCCTCTGTGAATATAGATTATTAATTATATGTTCATTTGCTGGCCACGCCATTAGAGATTAAAGAGGCGATCTATTTGGTATTATGAATTATTACATTCCTCTGTGAATATAGATTATTAATTATATATTCATTTGCTGGCCACGCCATTGGCGATTACAGAGGCGATCTATTTGGTATTATGAATTATTACATTCCTCTGTGAATATAGATTGTTAATTGTATATTCATTTGCTGGCCACGCCATTGGCGATTACAGAGGTAATTTATATGGTATTATGAATTATTACATTCCTCTGTGAATATAGATTATTAATTGTATATTCATGTGCTGTCCACGCCATTAGAGATTAAAGAGGCGATCTATTTGGTATTATGAATTGTTACATTCCTCTGTGAATATAGATTATTAATTATATATTCATTTGCTGTCCATACCATTAGCGATTACTGAGGCAATTTATTTGGTATTATGAATTATGCTACAGAACAATATATAGTCATGAAAGAAGTTGAACTGACCTTAGTCCGTGATGGTCAAGCATCTGTACTAATCTGCCACTGACCGCTGCTGATTTCTCGAGGTTGGCAGGGCACCTGTAAGTACATTGGACATCGGCCAGCAGAGTTGTGGGGGCCACTCCCAGGATTCGAACCTGGTCATCTCTCCCCGTGTAGTAGGCGTTGAACACGTGGGTATCGTTAAGACCTTTTACCTGTGAATAGCAAGATTTTCTATAAAACAACTACTTTATTGTGAAACTCGCGACGTTTTCCTTACTCAGACGGAATTGGATGATAACAAAATAACAAATCATATATATATATATATATATAATAAAAAATAAAAAAGGCATGGAAAGCTGAAATCTAATGTACAGACAACTTGACTAGTAAGGGTTATAATTGTAGCTTTGAAGACCATGTGACCCATAATAAGGGCCACAGGGGCCACGCCGTTAAAACCTATTTTCATCTTCTTCTCAAGAAGCAAAAGGCCTAGAAAGCTGAAATCTTGTGTACAGACTCTTTGACTAGTGAGTATTAAAATTTGTAGTTTCGGTAACCTCTCACAAAGGCCACAGGGGCCACGCAAAAACTGTTTTCGTATTTTTCTCCAGAACCGAAAGGTGTAGAAAGCTGAAAACTTGTGTACACACTCCTTGACTAGGTGAGAATATAATTTATAACTTTGGTGATCTTGGAGTCTTCTCTAGATGCACAAGGCCAAGAATGGTGAAATAATAATTAATAATTAGGGTATTTATATAGCGCAAATATCCACACCGAATGCATGCTCAAGGCGCTCCCTGAATTATTACCCTGGTCTAACCCAAGCTGCCGATCAAGCGCTTGATGGGTCACCTCCAACACAACTTTCACCAGGTACCCATTTCCTGCTGGGTGAACAGAGGCACATTTTGAATAAAAGTCTCTTGCCTAAGGCGACACCACAAGTTATACAACTCGTGTCTCAGTGTGGGGCAGGGAATTACCCTTCAAACTCTCAGTTCATTAAGCAATGAATCGGGTAACCCACCCATCCGGCGAGCCCATGTTGTGAAAAGAATCCTTAGTTCTAACGAAATGGTATATTTGGTGACCCTGTGGCTCCTAGGTAAGGGGGAACCACATTGGCCACACCCTAGGGCAAAATTAACAAAGCATGGGTGGTACTTATAAAATAAAGGTTGTTCGGTGAATTTGTATCAAAACTAAATAGAAAATTCGATGGACGGTAAACTAGTCCCCATATTTTTACCTTTTGCTTGAACAACACTGTTAAAAGAACATATATTGAAAATGATATTTTATGGTTTTCATCTATTTTGAAGGTGGCCCCTATATCGTGGGTCTTATCGTTTCACGTTACACGTATTTTTATATATACAATCTAAACATAGTTTCTTTATTTGTATAAATATCCTTCAAAAACATCTCAAATAAACTTCTTTCACTGAATAAAAAATATTTTTAGTCATACAGTTAAGGACTTAAGTATTTGCACTGTACCGGTTATATCATTTCCATATACAGTCGAACCGGTTATCATCCGGTTATCTGAATCACTAACAAGTGCAGCATGAATAAAAATAATTGTCATAAAAGCAGTTTTGTTTGATTCTGCTGAAACTTTGCAGGTGGAATCGAAATCTTCTCACCTTAAAGGGGCAGTAGCACGTTTTTTGATAATTTTATATTTTAAAATTTTCACTGATCATATTTGTAAGTTAATGCTAACTGTATTATTCTGACAGTGTTAAAAATCTCATTGCACAAGCCAATCATCCATAACCAGGGGACAAAGTATGAAGATTCACATAAAATCCATTGGCGGCCATTTTGTGTGAACACCTTTAATTCATTTTGTGTAAGAAATGGGAATCACATGGCTAAACTTTACATATTATATTTGAATTATTACTGCTTCATTTAGTTTAAATACATTGTCTTTTAATTGAAACCATTAATTTTCATTTTCCTGACATCACCTTATATTCCCCCTCAAAACGTGCTACTGTCCCTTTAAAGTATATATTTTCATTGTGGTTGCTAACAAGTATTTAACTGATTTATCAGATTTACCTCCAGATGTATACAATTACATATCGATGATATGTCTCCCAAGGATCTCTGTTATTTGCATTATCAGTAGGGGAGACCGGGGCAGGCACGGCCCCGGGGCATGTTCGTCTTTTCGCTGTAATTTTGTTCGGTGGCCACTTTAACTAAAATTGGTAATTTCTAAGAGACAACATTACTTTACTCCCACATTGACTTTGAAATGGCGACAGTCCAACATGTTCTTGGCAAACTGTGGATGGAAAACCGTTTTTCATGTAGCTGAGTAACTTATTCGACTTCAGTTCACTTTGTTTTTGACAAATGTTGACAGTGTTTAGGAATATGTTCTAAAGTGATCATAAACCAACATGCCGAGACGTATATGAAACGAACAAGTTATTTTGGTATGAGGGCTGTGTATTTTCGCAGCATATCAAAAAGAACAACGTGGTGTGTGGGGTACGTTCGGTCATTACAGGCGGGGCACATTCGGCAGTGAGGACGAGTCACACAAAATTAAGGTCGTCCTCGAAACCATTTTCTATAGATCCTCCTCCTCAAAAGGACCCTCTTGAAGGTCCTTGAAGAGTAGGCTCCCCTAATTGGAAAGAAATCGGAATCCTTTTCGTAATAGAAAGTTAACTGAATCTACATCATTATAAAATATATCTTTGTGAAGTAATGTAGTATTTTTCCTGTTCAAAATAAAGAATACTATGAATAGCATCTTATCTCTCTTTAATTCTTGTAACCTGAACATGTTCTGATTGTTCCCAACGATGAACGAACCTGCCCCTGATGGAAACCGAACCTACCCCGATGCGGGGCATGTTCGTCTTTTCAACTCGTCGTCTTAAAAGCATAGTTATAGGCAAACTAGTTGAGATAGGCACTTTCAACAATCATTGCTATATAGTTAAGATATGTCTCAATATATATACAAACGTACACTAGTATATTTCAAGAGAACGATTATCTCTATTTTAGTGAAAAGGGGTCTCCCCTACGGTGTGTACGTTGTTTAATTGTTTTTAACTTTGGAGTTCAGAGGAGTAAACGAAAATAATGGTATAAGCTAAGATGATTTCCAAGAATGGGCAAACGTTGAAACGGTTATTCTTAAAATAAATCCATGAAAATTATTTGTGCAACACCAAAATAACATGCAAGTCTATGGAGACAGCATTACTTAGCGATATGATTTATTTGTTATGCTTCTACTAAATATCTTCCACAACATGTAAATCTGCATCATAGCCAAATCACCTTATATTGTATCTGTTCGAAACATATTGGATATATAGAATCGAATAAAAGTATTTAACTATTATTTGCAAGTTCTGTAGTCTTAATTATGTCGAAAACGAATACCATTTTCTTTTGATTTACTCATTGTATGCTGACCAGCGTGTTTCATTTTCATCCAAATTGGTTAATATTGTCTTTGCTGTTAAGTATTGACAATACTGTTCTTATTCGTAAGTTGCCAACATTTTTTTATAAAAGTATGTTACTAAGAAAGAACAGTGTATGAACTAGTATGTATTGTTTGTATTTTCTATTGTTAGACTTTTTGTTGCTTTTCTGATTTTATGTGATATGATGTAAAATTTTGCGAAAATGTATATGCAATATTATGGCATTTCCCTAGAGATGATATGTCTGAAAATATAATCATCACGATAATACCATCCCTGTGAAGGAGTTAAATGTATAGATGCGCTCTTCATTGTATACATCTGTTGTATCTATAAGACATGTGGCCTTGGAGTATTGAAATAAAACTATGATATACTATGATAAATCACTTTATATTGTGTTTGTTCGAAACATATTGGACATATGTAAATCGAATAGAAGGATTAACTAATGTTTGTACAAGTTTGTTTTATTTCAGATACCTATGGCCAAGGTTGCCCAATTCATGTAAACGCGCACTGTGTCGATAGAGCTTAAATACCTTGCTCCATTTGGACTATAACTTAAAGGGGCAGTAGCACGTTTTTAGGAGGAATATAATGTGATGTCAGGAAAATGAAAATCATTGGTTCCAATTGAAAGACAATGTATTTAAACTAACTGGAGCAATAATAATTCAAAAATATAACGTTTAGCCATCCGATTCCTTTTTCTTACACAAAATGAATTAAAGGTGTTCACACAAAATGGCCGCCAATGGATTTTATGTGAATCTTCATACTTTGTCCTCTGACTGCAGATGATAGGCTTGTGTAGTGAGATTTTTTGACACTTTCAAAATAATACATTAAGCTTTACTGTACAATTATAAGTGAAAGTTTTAAAATATGAAAAAATAAAAAAACGTGCTACTGTTCTTTAACACTAGGCATTTAGACTGAGCCATTGGAGACAGGTTTGGTGTTGAAAGAGCACAAACGCAGTGGATCTATTGTCATTTTCTTCCAAGTTTGCATAATTCAAAAGGAGAGTAAATAATGTGGCCATCAGAGCATGATAATTCGAGAGTAGAGGGGATTCCCAGGTGTTAATGGAGCAATTGGTGGCACTTATATCAGTTTTAAACCTCCAATGATGACAAGAGAAAGTTACATCAACGGCAAGGGCATTGCATCTATGAAATCACAAACTGTGGATGGTCGTAATACGAGATGACCATTGATGTTAACAGTGGATAGGCAGGTTCAGTTCATGATGCATGCACAGCTGCATACCATAAGTTTGTTCACCTGCTTGTGTTCTTAGTGCAAATATCATATAATTTGGGTTTCGTTTTGACGTTCATGAAATAACTCCAGGACCACTTACAGAAGATCATCAATTGTCCATGTGTAATATAACCATTACCAAACCATATTTAGGGACAGTCTTGTCACTGGTGCTGATTGTCGATATTTGGCATTTTTAGATAGACAGATGGGGTCATATTCGTGAAATTCGGATTTCTTGAATTTCGATTAAAATCATCCATGTAAATTTTGTAGGAAAAAAATCAACACAGTTACGTTGCAATAGCGCAAAGGAACACATATGAATAAGATCTAAAGCTGTTGATCACTTATGACGGATGTTGTAGAGCAAAATAGAAATTAGTGTTTTCGAAATTTTGATCCCTGGTCACTTCCATGACCTGCCAACATTGTTACAGCTATCTGCTAGGTATGACATACGAATATGTCAACGCAAACTGAATTCTAACTTATGCAGTGAAATTTCATCGTTATTGGTTTCGTTTTTACAATGATATGATGTCTCAAAGTCGTTACAAATTACATGCACTAAGAGATTCAATGTTGTAGGGGAGAGCGGGGTCAATTGTAACATTTTTTACTTTAGTTGTCCTAATTTGCTGCTTGTATCTCGGGTGATGAATAAAGCGATACTACAATGTAAATTGACATCTCGGCTTTTAATCCGAGTGTCATTTTGGGTTATTTTACTTGCAGTTATTAAGATCTTTTGAATAAGGGTTCCCAAAGTGTTACAATTGACCCCAGCGTTGGGGCAATTGTAACAGTAGGGTGGGACAATTGTAACACGTAGGGTAAATTAAAAATAACTTTTTTCCAAAGGTGAATTTCGTCAGAGACTGTTGAAATATATCATCTTCATCAACTGAGGTAACAATAATAGCTAGTTTAATTGTTTGTCGTCATTCTCAGTTTCAGCAATTTTATTTATCAAATTATTGTTATTTTGTTATTTTGGTAAACTTTATAGATTTTCCATTTTCGAATTTTACTCCTGTTTGGTAATAATCATTCTGTGGATATTCATTAACCGAAAGTTCTTTCCAGAAAAGATTGAACCGTCTAGAATTCACTTATTTAGTTTCAGGTTTCTTATTTTTACAATTGCCCCCAATGGGGGTAGTTCTATTTCATGACATTTTACAAGTAAACTGCGTAAAGTTTCAAATACATTTCTGCATTGTGATTTGGCAGTATAGGTCAGGGTCACATATAGATATATCAAGTTAGTATTTTGTAACTCAAAACACGTCCAAACGATTTCTTATTGTTAGTGAACAATATACTTCAAGTGTAAAAAGTCGACTTTTTGTCATTTTTATCTACCACTGGGGAAACTGTTGATCAACACCCTAACGCTAAACAAGAGGAAGGCAAGGGGTTTAATGGTAAATACTTTGCTTGAACGCAAACTTTTGAAGTAATCGCCCCTGTTACAATTTTGCCCCGTGTTACAATTGACCCCGCTCTCCCCTACACAGTTCTGCTAGAACGGTTTGGGCGTTTGCTTTGTTAAAAGGGAAATTGTGGAGGTTAAATTACATAGACCTGAGTTTGCTAGATCAAATTCCCATTGTCATTAGGAAATCATGTGTGTTGCTTTATCTCATGCTGAACCAGGAAGAGTCTGATGATGTTGTAATGCATGAGGGAATAGCTGAGCTGATAGTGGCCATGTTATTGACACCTGTAACTTGATCAGTAAAGTAAAGCTGCGAATGCTAAAAGAATGTACATCGCAAACAATCTGTGAATTTGTTGGTTCTGTGTCTGATATTTGAAATTTTCTTCAAAACTTGACATGTGATATTACTTAACAATTTATTGAAATTCTATGTTTGTCAATACATGTTTCCTTCAATTGTTTGTGATGTTTTTTTTAGCATTGGCACTGACCTAGAAATTAAAAAAAAAAATTTCGAGGGCAGATAACTCGAAAACGTGACAGACGAATTTAATTAATTTTGCACGAGAGTAACATATTACCAAGGTCTTTATAATTATATAATAACATCGCTTGCGAACAGTCATGTCCGGTCGTTAGAAAGCATTTCCATAACATGGGGTTAAATGGCGAAAATGCACTTAGAGGTATAAAATTTATACCATAAGAACTGGAATTTCACAAACAAATTTAATCATGCCAACCCTGTAGGTACTATACAAAAAAAGAAACACATAGGTGAATGTTTTCCGGATAAATGAGTTTTCAAAACGAAATATGTCCATAAAAACTGTGAAACACATTTGGTTGTAGAAACATTTTGATTGTGACAATTTTGAATGTTCGAATCTGTCACTGATTCCAAAATTGTGAATTTGAACGCGTTTTTGACCAAAATGAAAAAAACATCGCAAAACGGAACCATAAGCACTTTGAAAGTTGAAACTATTGGAAACATGCGTGTATTCACATTCTCCACAAAAGGCTTTCACCGATCACGATTTGCAATAGAAGTTTTACCATATGAAGAGTTAATGCAAATTCCACGTTTTGGCACTGCAACTCGAATCACCGCCATTGGCAAAATTCAGACTGGAGAGTCGCAAACATTCCTTGCCAGGGGTCATAACGTCTAAAAGAGCACAAACACTTGTCTTTTAGAACGCTTCCAACAATTTGGTTCCACCGATGATTGTCCACGTTCTGGAACACCTTGGGTCATCACAGAGGGTCAAGATCGCTAAATTTGGTTCCTTCATCCATGTTACTGAATTGTCAATGCTGTGTACACAGCTGACAGGGTGTCTATAGTACACAGAATTTCGCCACAAACAATACGGAATCGTTTGCAACAGATCAGATTGAGAGTCAGGAGACGCTACTTTGGCAATATGTTATGACGTCATAATCGCTCGCAACGTGTTCTGTGCTGTAACAACGTTCAGGTCTGGAACCTAAGACATAGGAAATGTGTAAGTCTTAGCGATGCATCAGGATTTCTTTTGCAAAGAGGAGATGAAAAATAATTGAGTATACAGACGTGTACAAATGAAAGATACGCTCCAAACTGCCAAAGTCAAGTCGTTAGATTTTGGAAAGGGTAACCTGATGATGTGAGCGGCCATATGCTACACATTTCTTTCCGGTTTCATTCATTTTCAAGGCAGTCTAATGGGCTTATGTTCATAACACACTACCATCAAACGACACGTGCTTCCGATAAATGACGTAGCGTCGTAACGTTGTCCACTACATCGAAAGAGCACATACTGTTGGTGTCACAAGATCATTTCTGACATGTTACAACATCAATGGGATCCCCTATCACTTACGTAATCAGGATCTTAACCTGATTGAACACTTTTGAGATGAACTGGATTGACCTCTCTGGCAGCGTTAACGTTTGCGTCAAATGCTTCAAAACCTGGCTCAGTTTATGCAGGACAAGTTGGAGACCATAATCCAATCATCAATGTAGCGACTTATACAGTCTATGCCAAGGCGTTTGAAAATTGTTAAGCGTTCACGTGGTGGTAAAAACAGACAATGACATTCAAGTGACCTCTGATTAGCTAAAGGAAGTTAAAGTCATATGGCGTGTATGATATCATAAAGAGCAATGATCCTGTTATCTCAGTGAGAAATTTCAGTTTGTTATACGCATTTACTAAAAGACAGTGTCAATTCAAAATTGATTGTAACCACACCTTGAAATATCAAGCTATGCGTTTCTTTTTTTGTATAGTATATTTTTCAGAAATGCTCTCAGGGATAAGTTTGTTCCAGAAACGGCAATGATATCATAACTATGAAAACATTATTTACATGTTTATAAGGTTGAATGTTCGATATACTCAGGAAGATTTGAAGAAATACAAGTCCAATTTGTAATTGAAGAGAGAGTGCAGATAAGTATGCACTTATATAGAGAATACAAAATAAGAGTATAGAGAGTTTATATAACTCTTTTTCTGCAATGACAACCTTCAAACTCAACAGATGAAAACATGATTAATTCATTCGTTTGAAATCCAATATTACAAGAAAATATGTTCATTTGTGTTATTACACTTACAACATTTGACACTTAAATTTACAAACAAAAATATCAGTTTGGGAATGAAAGGAAAAAACAATCCTGTAAATGCAATCAGCAAATCAATATATTTATAGATGCAGCCTGAATGGTTCTAAACCCAAGTTAGAATACATAAAAGGTTAATTAAACGTTGTTATGATATGTCCAGATATGTAAGGTAATCTGAAGAAATGTTTTTTTAAATTTTGGTCAACTTCTTGGAAAATAAATCAACCGCCTTCTGAATTGTACATGTTAACTACGAATGTATACATGTGAAAATCTATGTTGTATGTTTCTTTTGAACAATGTAAATGTCTGTATCACAAAATATGGAAAAAAAAAAATTGATGCTGTCAAATCTCGACTTCGTAAGAATATGGTGGTTGTTTATGACTGTTTATGAATTTTGTATTCTGTAAAATTGTCTTCATTTTCGTACTTTGTTTTAAAATCGGGAGCTGACTATTGATAATTTGAAGAAGGTTAATATGAGGGTTATTAAGAGGGATAAAAGAGTCAGTCAGCATTTTGTCTTGTCAATCACTTGATGGACAGAGCTCAATGTTGTATATATATACAGGCGCAACTGTTTTGTACTCCCTGAAGATTACAATGAAACTAGTAGGAGTCTATTGGTGTTGTGTGTTTTTTAACTTTTGAATATATTTGACTGTATACCAGACCAACTCAAATGTTTCTGATATATATACACACACCATAATAAATAATGCATTTAAAATCATAGAGAAAAGTTCAGATAGATTATGTAAATGAGAGTTTTATTGCTATTATTCTAACTGCGTATCAAAGAATTCATTTACCTGTGTCCAGACGTCTGTCACTACGTTAAGCTCAAATCGCTTGTTGTTCCTGATGCCGTATCTTTTGTTCTTATCGACAGCAAATGGTTCGTCTACCACCTTATTCAAGCCCACTATCTTCAGCATAAGAGTCAGCCATGCCGTTGCGAAAATAATGAAGTAAATTATGACAGTCCGAGTATTCCATATAGAGTATGCCCCTTTCATCCTCATAGTTCAAATGTTTCTCTTCTCCGAAGTGTTAAAAGATACGACTTCCTAAATAATTATATCCAAATCCTCCAGTAACTTTTAAACAAATGAACCAGGTAACGGAAAGCTCCGAGCTATGGCAGTCTGGTTGACAAATCTAGTCTTTCTATTCAGCAGATCCCTCGCGCTTGGTTAACTCAGAATCACCTACAAGGAAGTACGTATAGGTTAATGTCCGAGTAACTCTCCATTCCTAAAAAAATAATGGAGCCGAGGACCCCAGGGCCCGAGGCTCATTATTATTTAGGAATGGAGAGTTACGAGGATATTAATCAGCTTAAATTACACTCAACTTAATGCCTATTTAAAAACATAACTTTAAATATCAAAAAAAAGTTGAAAATTCAAGTGAAAAACTTGATGTAAAATACAACTCTCCATTACTGAAAAATAATGGAGCGAGAGAACAATAGGCTGATGTCACAAGTGTTATTTAACCTTTCATAACGTTGGAAATCAACGTTGTCTGCACTGCACTTTTGGATTTCAAGTGATAATGGACATTTCAATGATCTCACTGACATTTCTTCATTGGTTGTCATATTAACATGGTGAATATATCTATTTAACGGTTAACCTTTTATTATTTGATATATTTCTGTGCAATAACCTTGCATTCATATATGTAAGGGTATTCAAGTCTTTTTCTATATTCTCTTGTTTATTCCATACAGTATTGTTATCAGATATAATTATAACATAAGCCTTATTGAATTAATTCTCTTTAATCAATAAAAGCAGAATCCCTTATCATCTATATCATATCTTTATACTATATCCTCTTGCTTATTCCATACAGTGATGTTATCCGGTGTAATTATCACATAATCTTTATTGAATTAATTCTCTTTAATCAATAAAAGCAGAATCCCTTATCATCTATAAACCTTTAAACCGAGACTTAGCTAAGAACAGAATGTGTCCAAGGCCATCAAGATCCCGTATCATAAATCTCAAACATCGTTCTACGTTCAAACGTTCAAACATCGTTTTTTTATTTATATGGTATCTCATAAGCCTATGTAGGCTGGACTTTGCTTTTTTACTATTCTGTGATATTTTATGTTATGCACTGTATACTTGCAAAGTGTGACACTTTAATAAACTAATTTTCTTCTTCTTCTTCTTCTACTGTGTAATCCAAGCAACATAGGCCAAGCGTCCAATGCAAATCACATGCCTCACATGTGTTGAGGACATTGCTTCACATTAGGAAAGGAAAACGCTACTGAATAAAGTAGAGAAGAGTTTATTGTCCGCAAGCACTAGCTCTCTCTGTGTGATAATAGTAGTCGTCATGACAGAGGTGCGATAGCCCGAAAGATTCACCTCATGGATCGGGCTCTCCGAACAGATCTGAAACGTATTGAATTTATTGTGTAGTACGTATTAAGAAGGACATTCAAACGGTGGAAGAGAGAATGTGTTGAAACCAAAGTCAAGAGCTACGCCCTCCACACATTACAATACATTTATGGACTATTTATTGGTTATACTAAACAATGATAGGTATTCAGAGAATATTTGGCAACATTTAAAGTTGTGCATTAATTGATTCTAAAGGGATCGAATATGCTTTCGCTACAGCTATGAATGGTTGTAAGGTGTAACGGCATAGGCAGCAATCAAAACATAAAGGAGGACACATTGCTATGTCTGCCCCGGGTTGGTCGTGCAAGCACTCAATTCTAGCGCCTTGAGAGATAAACCCACAGTGATTTGATTGTGCAGCGCTTTTACAAGAAAACTTATTCTTATTAACTCATTTTATTGTTTGATCTTTTATTTTTTATTTTAACGAGAGAGCATTCGCTCCTCATTGTATTATATATTTTGAACGTGTCATTAGTGTAATACTTTGCTGTCATACGACGTCATTAGGGTTTACATTTCCATTAGGGAGATCAAGCGCAGAGCCGCAAACTAGCACAAAGGTTTTTAAATTATATTACTTAATTTTGAATTATTAAAAAAATGTTGCCATCAGTCAATTTCAAGAATTTTGCTTTAATCTTTTATTATTTTCACTACAAATTGGGTCGTGTGTCAAGCAGCTAGTCATATAGTACACGACACTTACAGGAGGCCTGTTGTTTGAATCTTAATCTAAATATCTGATGAACTATAGCCAAACTCTTGAATATAGTAATCAAAAATTCATGTATATCTAAATCAAGTTCAAATCAATATTCAGATGACAATTCAACACATGACATATCACTTACATTTGTATTCGTGATCATGATATTTTGATTTCGATGATGTTGTTTGAATTCAAACTTCTCGAATAAGAAACATCATATCAGAACAAAATGTATGTAAATGTACACGTAAATAACAAATGAAGTATCGTATCGGTATGGTAAGACTTCAAGTTGAACTTGGGCGATATAGTAATGTTATGAGATCACTGCGCTTATGCAGAGTATGTAAACTGGATCATATTGAAGATGAATTTCATTTTATTATGGTTTGTCCAGCCTTTAACGACTTGAGATTAACATATGTACTGCCTGTCTGCAGACCATATGATTTAAAATACAGTTTCATCAATTTAATGTCATCATGTGATACATACGTTATTATTTCACTACAGCTCTTTATTCATCATGCACTCCGTCTGAGGAGCCAATTGTTGTTGTAACATCTCCAACCTGCTCACTGTTACCTGTATATGGGCCGGAGGCCACGCATACCGAAATAAAGAATTGAATTGAAAATGAAGTAAAATTGATGGTTCGAGCGAGGATATGCTCATTATTTATGTCACACTAGAATAATATCACTCCATAAAGATCATAATAATAATAACTGTATCTTTTAAATACTTGTCAAAGATTAGTATATATATTAGCTTATCAATGAGAAGCGTTGTAAAGAAGTATACAAGACAGTTCTTCCCCCATCCTGTCCTCAGGGTATAACGTATACGCTAACGCTCCTACGTTATACCCTGAGGACAGGGTGGTTCCTCCCCATGTGTAGCCATACTCACACCCAATCTAAATAAATTAAGATCAACAGGTTTTATACAATAGTATGACCTACGACAAAACCTGTTGATCTAAATTGATTTGGATTGACCCACACCCAAATGATTCATGTAATGACCGATGAGGGGCTTCAAATAATGTTCTTCTGTCTGTCTGTCTGTCTGTCTGTCTGTCTGTTTCTATTTCAATCAATTATAGTTTTGTTACAAAATTCTGAACTATTTAATCGATGGCACCATTACCTTATTGTGTTAACAGTGGAATATTTTAAATAATCAACTGTTTTTTTACTATTCCGGCCATTCATACAGGCTCTCTGTTTTAGTGATATGGAGTATAGGGGAGACCGGGGAAGGCACGGCCCAGGGGCATGTTTGTCTGTTCTCTTAAATTTTTGTTCGGTGGCCCCTTTAACTTAAATTGGTTATTCCTAAGAGACAACACGACTTTACTCTTGACTCTAAAATGGCGACAGTCCAACATGTTATTTAAAAATGTTGAAGAAAACCCGTTTTACATGTAGCTAAGTAGTTTATTCGACTTCAGTTCACTTTGTTTTTGACAAATGTTGACTGTGCTTAGGAATATGTTCTAAAGTGAGCATAAACCAACATGCCGAGATGTATATGTAACGAACAAGTTATTTTGGTATGAGGGCTGTGTATTTTCGCAGTATAGAAAAAAGAGCAATCGTGGTTTGTGGGGTACGTTCGGTCATTACAGGAGGGGCACATTCGACCGTGAGTACGAGTCACAAAATTTTTAAGGTCCTCCTCCTCAAAAGGAGCTTCTTGAAGGTCCTTGAAGAGTAGGCGCACCTAGTTTGAAAGAAATTGAAATCCGTTGCGTAATAGACAGGTAACTTAGTCCACATCATCAGAAAAGTAAGA
Source organism: Steromphala cineraria (assembly GCA_916613615.1). Taxonomy (NCBI): domain Eukaryota; kingdom Metazoa; phylum Mollusca; class Gastropoda; order Trochida; family Trochidae; genus Steromphala; species Steromphala cineraria. The sequence goes on along the minus strand of OU744734.1, from coordinate 9,444,142 downwards.
AGTAAGATCCAACAGTCAACATGACCTAGGCCTGTACAAATCGACACTTACACACAGGTGCATAGTCATGAAGAAGTAAGATCCAACAGTCAACATGACCTAGGCCTGTACAAGTCGACACTTACGCACAGGTGCATAGTCATGAAGAAGTAAGATCCAACAGTCAACATGACCTAGGCCTGTACAAGTCGACACTTACGCACAGGTGCATAGTCATGAAGAAGTAAGATCCAACAGTCAACATGACCTAGGCCTGTACAAGTCGACACTTACGCACAGGTGTATAGTCATGAAGAAATAAGACTCCAACAGTCAACATGGCCTAGGCTTGACCAAGTCGACACTTACGCACAGGTGTATAGTCATGAAGAAATAAGACTCCAACAGTCAACATGACCTAGGCCTGACCAAGTCGACACTTACGCACAGGTGCATAGTCATGAAGAAATAAGACTCCAACAGTCAACATGACCTAGGCCTGACCAAGTCGACACTTACGCACAGGTGCATAGTCTTGAAGAAATAAGACTCAAACAGTCAACATGACCTAGGCCTGACCAAGTCGACACTTACGCACAGGTGCGTAGTCATGAAGAAGTACGATCCAACAGTCAACATGACCTAGGCCTGACCAAGTCGACACTTACGCACAGGTGCATAGTCATGAAGAAATAAGACTCCAACAGTCAACATGACCTAGGCCTGACCAAGTCGACACTTACGCACAGGTGCGTAGTCATGAAGAAGTACGATCCAACAGTCAACATGACCTAGGCCTGACCAAGTCGACACTATACAATACAATATAGTCAACATGCCCTGCCTCTTTTTCGCAATAGGGTATATCTGTTTGAGTAATTATAAGTCGGCATAGCAGGCTCCTGTTAATGCAGTTTCGGGTGGTTTGTAGTTTTTCATAACCACCCCGTAATTTTAATATTTAACATTTTGCTTGGATACCAACGTAAATGACTTAATTTATTATGTAATGTCAAAAATCTCACATGTCCATCTACAAATGATAAATGATAAGTGATATATGTACTTGTTTTCAATAAAAAAAACTTAAAACAGTCATATATATTCAGGGAAGCCAAATTCACACTTTCGTTTTACATGGATACTAGTATAGCCTATTAAACATTACCAACTCGTTACTGTCGTTCTGGCTGCTTTCGATCAGTTTCAAATATTACCTTTGACTGATTGACGCTCGTCATTGTCCGGTTTCCGATCCTAATTACGAAGTTAAAACTTCCTATTGTCATTTTACAACGCCGACAAGCTTTAATATGACAATTTCCTGCAACAGTCGATCCTTCTCGATCAAACGACACCAGTGACAAAAGTTTTTCAAACAACTAACGGGGTGGCTCTTTAAGTATACACAATATAGGTTCTACAGGATTGCTTTATTGTTACTGCTAGATATTACCTCGTCTATGTTTTCTAATAATAAATTCTAGGGGTCGATTCCTGGTTGACCAAGGACCTTGATTGTAATTTCATGATCAAATTACGGAGTGTTCGACTCCAAGTTTGTGAAAGGGTCCTATTTAAGCTTTCTCTAGAGCCAAAGATGTGGCCATTTTATTGGATTCTAGAGGTGTTATGTAATAGTTCTCGCCCTCGGGTTCAAGTTAGATGAACCCTCGCGCACGTGAATCATGAACACCTCGGCCGAGGTGTTCATGATTCACGTGCGCGAGGGTTCATCTAACTTGAACCCGAGGTCGAGGTCGGTAACTATTTTACACACTAGCTCAACGCTATATTAATCCATTTTCAACATAACATCAGTTTTGATAATACTGAAATGCATAACTTTATTATATATAATGAGAATGTGAAACATTGACTCTAATTGGAGAAACAATGTCTATTTCAAGTAGCTGACATAGGCATAAGCCTCTCGTGCTGCACGTGCAATCCGTGCGGGACCGTACAAGCTACCACAATAGATTAATATAAAAACAAATAACACAAAACTATTACGATCACATCAGGTGTTTATGACAACACCGGGTATTCATCCAATCTAAATAAATGGGTATTCATCATGAACACCCGCTTTGTGTGATGAACACCTCGGCACGTTCATTGCACAGACAATATGAGTAAGTATGAAAAATGAATACTCGAACAAAACAAAGGAGCTAGTGTGTAAATAAAAATATACCAACAAGTACGGATATACGCAACATTTACTGTACTCTAAACCGAATGGTGAGTTTTCACCGTCGCAGGTCATGTAGGCATTTAGTGATATACACTGAGGTACAAATAGTTTTCACCACAGTTTTTGTAGGTATTTGAAAAGGCAGGTAATGTAGATCCTTTTGGTTAACTCATAATATCAAATCTGATAATTGTCATGGATATGTATTGAAGCGGCTGTAAAATATATAGATCTACTTCAGTTCCATGTTTGTTTGTTCATCAAATCTGATAAATGTCATAGATTTATTGGACAGGCTTTAAATATTTAAGAAATGCTTCAGTTACAAGCTTTGTTACTTCTGATCTTACTAACTTTATCAAATCTTTAGTTCAGGGCTTGGTTGCATATCAAAACTTGTAACTGTCATGGAAATATTGCACAGGTTGTAAGATATTTAGAAAAGCTTCAGTTTCAGACTGGGCTTCATATTATAAATGATAACTGTCATAGAAATATTGAAGCGGCTGTAAAATATTCTAGACATGCTTCATTTACAGCCTTGGTTGCGTATCAAACATGTTACCTGTCATAGATGTATTAGAGCAAATTAGCTTCAATTTCATGTTAGATTGCATATCAAATTTAATAACTGTCATGGATACATTGAAGTGCCTGTAATTATTTAGATATGCTTAAGTTCTAAGCTTGGTTGCAAAACAAATCTGACTCTGAGTGAATATCTGTGATAACAATCGAGCGATCAGCGAGATGGTTATCGTAGATATTCACGAGGTCGAGGTCATTATTTCACATACACTACATGGTTTTATCAATTTGCATTTTAACAAAAGTAGACCATCAACCATTAGTTAAAGTTTTTTTTTATAGTTATTGTAATGGGGTAAACTTACTTACACTCCACTTCTAACTCTCTCTTCAATTTCATTTGCACAATACGCGAATTCCATATGCAGATTGAGCATGTCATGGCGAAAATATCAGTCAGACAAAACATCAGTTCTAAGTTGTTTTTATTTCAAGTAAACACAAACATTCTACATTGAACTAAAAATAAATAATTTGATTTTTTTTTCAAAAACGTCACCGAAATTGTGGTTTATGGCAGATGATATTCTTACTCATATTCTTTAAGACACTATTCAGTTAATCAGATGTTTCCCTCTCTGTGAAGCAAAATGCATTCCTGCACGGACGTTGTCAATTTCACCTTGCGATGCACGGAATTTCAGTAAATGTCACATCGCACGAGCTGTACACTATGATAAGCACATGGTTTAGAGAGGAAAATGAAGTGGTCCCATGTTTTGAACACAATTATGGCCGCGTTTCAAGGTCTTTTCAGGAGGAAGCAAAGGTTAGTTGAATTTTAAGTATACTCAAGGATGTGCTGTATGTCACAGAGGGTTTACACGGTATATAAAACAAGCTGTCAACAAGCAAGTTCATAGTTATGAATTTAACTGTTGAAAAATGAAACGTGTGTAAATATTATTTTAAATGTTATTTGGTAATGTAAATAGCGATGTGTAATATTGATGAATAACACCGTGATTATGAGCTTTAAACTTTAATTGTAATTAATCTAGCATGTTTCTTTCTTACAATTAATCACATTATTCGACATTCATCTTGAAACTATGACTAGTCCATTGAAAATTTTGAACCCCAACTTTATTCAAAAGTCAGATTCAAAATGTTTTGAAATGAAATTAGCAGAGTAATTTATTTATCAACATTAAGCAATAAAGTCAAACATTGATAAGAAATTTACAAAGATCATCGGTGTTTCTATTTCAACAACTGACGTTATAGGTTTGTTCCAGGGACTACATATGGACATTCGATTAATCTATCCACACAACATTAAAGTCAACCTTCGTATGGATAATTCAAAAAGACCATATGCATGGAGCAGATATCAGCTTGTCAGAGGATTGGGATCATTGCTTGAAGTTCGTTGGGACTCACGTGGATTCTGTGTTCTACTTGCTGAAACTTATCAGCTAATCGTGAACGATTTATGTGAGTGTTATGTTGAAGATACAAGTATACCTTGAGGTGTGCATTAATCATAGATGTCAAGGATATTACAAAATGTAATCACCATGTGATGCGTTTGATATAAAAATAAGTTATAAGTCTGTAAATAAACAACCTTTCAAAATTATTTTGATATTATGTATTCTTTCGAAAATGGGTCTTCGATATAAAGTTGGTGTTGGGTACCTTGATGTAACCTAAAACACAGTGGTTGTGTCGAACTTGTTTGGGGTATCGAACTGAGAACACATCGACCAAACACACCCTGGATGTGATGTAAATATAGTAAAGGTTATACAATACAACTATCGCACACCTGGTTATACGAAATAGTTAATCACTGATGTTGATCTGAAAACACACCACGTGGTGTATATTGAAGTGGCTGTAGTGATTTTAGAAATGCTTCACTTTCATATTTGGCTGCATAACAAATCTGATAACTATCATGGATATGGTGGAGCAAAGGTAAAATATTTAAATGTTTATTTTTTTTGCGACCGTTTGCGAAGTCTTTTTTTTTCATATTGATCATATTTTTTTTCTTAAATATTGTGGGAATTGACAGAATTTTTTCCATTTTTTCATATTCATAGTTGATATATGAATACAAGCTATCATTATACTGATTTATATATCTACTTTAATTGTGATAATTTATTTATCAACTCTGTTTTTGTACATATCAAGTTATTTATAATTATTCAGCTATCCACTTCTATTGTAATGCATGTCTTGCACAGGCTATAGAATTAAGATCAAATGGTTTTAAAGCATGTCTAAGCTAGTAGTTGTACTTAACATGACTATTAAAATTTCAGTCGGGATGGATGACGCCATTTTTTTTTACATTTAGGGTCAAGGCCGTTCAAGCGGTAAACACTCATCCGTTATCATAAGCCAAAGTAAAATGAATATATTTAGCTGCAGTTTCTTCTGACATGACGGTTAATACGTTGTATGCTTCCCCCTTCGAGTGACATATCTACAAAGATCGTACATCAGACCGTATTACCCTCGTGAGAAGCATACAACTTAAAGTATCTACTATATAATTTAGTATTTAATTATAAACTATAACTGTGATGGTTAAGACATCAACATAATTGTGATGATTTTGATATACATTATTCATAATGAGTTCGATATTTACAAAACTGTTAACAATTCTGATAACAACCATGACTATGTTGATTTAGACACTTAGACTTATAAATATTACGTCATTGAACAATACTAATTCTCAGAAACGATTATAGTTTATCAAATATAAGAAAGGAGCTTCAGCAAACTGGCTATTTCACAGTTCACTTCAGATATTGCTTTTCAAGAGCTTTTGTCAATGTCAAAATGTTATTAACTAGTAATAAATACAGTCTGAATGTAGGACTAAGATATGCTGTAAGTTAAGATTCCTTTGCTTAAGAGATTATATGGTTACGGTCCTCCTGTTTCTTCTGACGTGGATGGCGCAACTAGAGTTTATTGCTGGATGAAGCACGGCTTTGTATTGTCACTTGTTATCAAGGAGTCCATGATTGATTTACCAGTACCGAAGAAAGGATAATCAAGCATCTCCATTGGCTAATATCATTTGAATAATATCATATCATGAAATATGGGCGTTGTTTCAGACGATCTTAATATTTGAAGTTATCTTACAAAGAGAAAGTAAACAGATTCGGCAAAGTTGTGTTACTCCTTTCCCTTAATTTGAAGTTAAAAATGTTCTCCAAGGTGGTCACTTTTCCATATGAATAACAAAAAAAACGAAACAGGTAAAGCCAATAGTTATTTTTCATAATCTTAATTAGTTAAAAAGTCATTTAGTAACTTAATATATTCATAATGTTATCTATATCACGATTTTTAAAAATTAATAGTGTTGCTTGAAAAGATTCACAATAGCACTATTCCTATTTCATATATTTAGTAGGTCAATTGTCAAAAAGTGTCAAGTCTCTTATCTGTTCGGGGCATTCTGACCCGGATTTGTCTGAAAGAGAGCAACGAAGTGATGTTACAAAAGCGTGAGGGTATAAGATACACAGACAGACACCCGGGCAGATTGTTGATTACATATATATTTATATACTTCTCTTCTACTACTATTCCGCATTACAGAAATATGTACATGTACAGTGTTAAGGGTCTGTAGCACGTTAATAATTGTACGTTAATGCTGAATGAATTATTTTGATATTGTCAAAAATCGCACTACCCAAACCAATCATCCATAGTCAGAGGACAAAGTATGAAGATTCGCCTAAAATCCATTGGCGGCCATTTTGTGTGAACACCTTTAATTTATTTTGTTTAAGAAAAAGGAATCACATGGCTAAACTTTGCATTATATATTTGAATTAATACTACTTCAGTTGGTTAAAATACATTGTCTTTCAACTGGAACCATTAATTTTCATTTTCCTGACACCACCTTACATTTCCCCTAAAACGTGCTACTGCCCCTTTAAGCACAATGAACAACTGTAAGTAACCACAAAACAGTTATATATAGAGGGAAATATTTAATTTCAGTGTCACACATCTGTACAATCAATAAAACATTTGTAAAATACAATAAGATATGTACAGATGTACGGCAGTTAGACCAATGAGACACCTTATACATTTGTAAAACATCATTTTCTAACCAAAAAAATCCACACATGTTAAATTGAAATAAAAAAAATATTCAAATGGTATGGTATCACTAAAATATACGTTTGTCCCAAAATTGTGCAATACGACATTAAAGGAAAAAAGATGCGTAAGAGGGTTGATTGGGAAGCAGTAAGCCACGATTAGAAAACTGCAACATAACGCTACCATGCTCTGCACGTGCAATTTCATGTTCCTTGACCTTTTATTTATTTTTTTTTTTTATTTTCCATATTTTGTGTCACAGGCAAAATAAACATTTTACATAAACAACATATATGAACAAATACATAGATCCACAGGTGGCTGATAATCGCATTACTTCAGCAGAACATAATTATTTCTAAATACTAAGTGGAAAGATGACCAATATTTCAAAAACATTTCTTCAGTTTCTGTCGATAGAAAAACAAATTTTGATAAATCATAATACCGTAAAATTTCATTTTTTCACATTTTCTAACTTTGGTTTAAAACCATTAAGACTGCATCTATAGATGTACTGTTTAACTAATAAAATGATTGCATTTACAGGATTATTAATATTGTTCCTTTCTTTCATTCCCAATATGATAACGTTATTTGTTAGTTTCAATGTCAGTTGTACAGAGTTTAACCATGATTCTATTTCCTTCCATAAATTAAAGATACACGTAGGTTCGCAATCCCATAACATATGGTTAATTATTTCTATTTCTGTTTGGCAAAATGGACAAAGCGGAGATGAAATATATCCAATTCTGTGTAGAAACTTTTAGTACATTCACTTGGACTGTTTGATTGTGACAGGTCAATACAACCAAGTGGGTCTGTTTTCATCAGAAAATGAATAATATGATTATGGAGGCAAGAGAGTGTGAAAGTATCTGCATAGAAGGATTTTAAAATCACAACCTTTCAGGATATTCAGTATATTATTTAGGTGTTAGACTGTTAGGAAATGATGTTTTCATATGACCCCATTCAAAAGTTTTGAATTCAAGCGTTGCCGAGACAGCACCGAGGACAAACCATGCCCTGGAGACAGCACCGAGGACAAACCATGCCCTGGAGACAGCACCGAGGACAAACCATGCCCTGGAGACAGCACCGAGGACAAACCATGCCCTGGAGACAGCACCGAGGACAAACCATGCCCTGGAGACAGCACCGAGGACAAACCATGCCCTGGAGACAGCACCGAGGACAAACCATGCCCTGGAGACAGCACCGAGGACAAACCATGCCCTGGAGACAGCACCGAGGACAAACCATGCCCTGGAGACAGCACCGAGGACAAACCAGGCCCTGGAGACAGCACTGAGGACAAACCAGGCCCTGGTCGAACAATAACGGTGTCATCACCTGTAATGGTACTACGAGCCATGATTTGATAATAAACTGCCAGGCAACAGAAAGTACACACTTTAGTAGAATTCATTATATGTAAGATTTTCAATTACAAATATTTCAAGTTTTTTATATCGTCTTCTCAAACCGATAAAGAGTTAAATCATCGTTCAAAAAGTGCTATTAAATTGTTCCAAAATTAATTTAGTTATAACACAAAATTTCATCAACAAATAACACATATTCTGTGTGAAGATCAATAAACGTGCCTATTTTTTCGCATATTAACAATTTAACATGGTAGGGGTTATGAAAGTGAAAATTCCATTTTATACCCCTGCGTTCATTAAACAAATATGTTTTAACAAACTATTAACCAGACACCAATTATTTTATTCAACTAGGGGAGACCAGGACAAAGCGCGCCCACTAACATATTAGTGTGTTTTCTGGGCACAATAATTAAACTTCTCACCAGACAGACTATTATATGGCACATGCTTTGTTAACCTCCAATAAGGAGACATTTACAAAAATGTATTTCGACAAAGGCGGTTCACTTTGCCCCGTAGTTTGGGGCAAAGCGCCCTATGTGAAAAGACACACAGGTGAGATGTGTCAAACATCTATAATAAGCCATTACCATACAAAAGTTCGGTCATGCACCCCTATAAAAGCTTAACAAATAATAAAAACCAAGGTACTGTAAGGTAAGTCGGACGATTATTTTAGATATCATTAACTTGGATTTTAAATGTTCTCAACCATGAACATACGTGATTGTTACACACAAATTCTTAGAACTGTAAATTTTTTGATAATTTAACTCTTTCTCTATCAGAAACCAATACATATTTGAAGAAATGAAGAAATAGATTGGTTTTAAAGACAAATTTAACATTTTAGAAACATCTAATTTCTGTTGGGCTTGCTCATGCGGCCCATCTTCTTCACTGTTTTTGGATAAATAAAATATATAATGAATATCGAATTCATGATTAAAAACAACAAAGAAAATATATGTGTATCTTGGTGTTACTTTTCGTCATTATGTAAGGAAACAAAAAACATATGATATGATTTTATACTTTTCAATTTAAAAAATTACAGGAATATTATAAAATAAAAATTAAATTTCTATTTTCCGAATTTTGCTTGAGAAATATAGTTGACATCTCTGACACAATATTGTTAACCATAAAGACATATTTAGATCGCGCGCGGCAAAGCGTTCCCCTCTGCTCACTTTGTCCCTTTGAGGGTAGCATTCAATATGTGTATCATATAAAATTATCAAAGCAATTAATAACAAATTTCCTCATTGATTGAATACGCGATACATTTTTGTGTGATATGTATTCTATATGGTTCAATGTTACAGTTCGTGTTTCTATTAAATACTTGCATTCGTACCTATTCTATCATTACAGCAAAATGGCGTTTTTCAACTATTTGCAATAAAACGTCGCCAACTAACGCTAACGATGCAAACGTGGATTACAATGTTTGATAATGTTTGCTTTCATTGGTTGATTATGACAATCCAATCTGTCGATCGTTAAGAAGAAATAACGCGTTGTCACTTTGCCCTGACGGCGCGCTTTGCCCTGGTCTCCCCTACTCCAAATGTGCAATGTTTTAAACGTGCAATAATTTAATAAATCACACGTCTCTTAGATATATATTATAAGTAAATTTAGAAAGTGTAGTGAAGGTAGGTATAGGTATATTAGCAAAGAGTTCGTTCGTTCAATTTCGTATAAAAAATGATATAAACATAGTAAAAAGAGTAAATTAATAAAAGAAAATTAAAGGCGTTTAAAAAATATCATGTAAGGTTTTGCTTACAGATACATACATGTGATAATGAAAAAACAGTGGATGTAAAAATTACTGACGTATTCCCGTTTCTTATTGCCTTTGAACCAAACCATGAATTCACCAAGTATATCTAATTAATGCTTTGGCAAACTTCTATGATAAATGAACTTTTTTTGCTTTTGGGCAAACATACTTTTTTTTGTCAAAATCATTATTGGAACAGAAAGTGCATATATAATTTGAAACCCAAAATTACGATTTATTAAATTATATTAAGTTATCTTTCAAAATAGTCGATATGGCCCTGTAATTGGAAACACTTGGAGCTTAACTGGAATAAGCACCGTATCGGACTCTCAACGTTAATTGCGCATCCTGTAACGCAAATTTAGAATACACATGTTTGGAATCTAACGATGTCATCAGGTGAATGTACGTATGCCATTAGCCCCTGAAACTATACGCGATTATATTACACTTTAGACTTCATCCATTGTTCTCTCTCTCTCTTTTATTTTTAAATAATGGAGCGTTGCATTTAACATCAAGTTTTTAACTTCAAACTTCATATTTTTAAATATATTAAGGTGTGTTGTTAAATATGCATTACGTTGAGTGTAATTTAAGTTGGATAATATCCTCGTAACTCTGCATTGGAAATAATGAGTCTCGGCGGCTAGGGGTCTCGGATTCATCATTTTCAAGGAATGGAAAGATACTCGGAAAGTACCCCAATCTAAATGAATTTAGATCAACAGGTTTTATATTAGGCCATACTGTTGATCTAAGCTTGGCCCGTAAGGCGGGTCATCCCGCTGACCTCTAAAATCAGCCGCTCGGCCAATCAGAAAAGATGGCCTAGCTCGCTGGAAGTTAAAAAAACTCAGCAGCACATCTTTTGAAATAATGATGATGTTCGGAGCTCTGTCATTCGGAGCGGAGCCAATCTAAATAAATTTAGATCAACAAGTTTTATATAAGGCTAGAATGACAAAAAAGAAATCTGTTGATCTAAATTTATTTAGATTGAAAGTATCCTGTACTGTTTTACATTAACTCTGGTCACCCTTAAGCTTGATGAAATGTTTTATCTTAAATTGCATTCAACGAGAAAGGCATACTGTATTGTTTCTTACATTTTTCCTTCATGTGTAGCGTTTTACTATTTTACTACTTACCTGACTGACTTTAAACGCTGCTATCATGTGATTGGTTTTATTTTTTACTGGCCAGCCCAACCATGGAACAATGCAGAACCCTTAAGGTCATCTCAAACATATGAGACATATATGTATTTTATAGACTTGTAATTTTTGGATTCAGCATCGGTGTGAGGCATATCAATGAATTGTAATTTCGTATCTGAATATTTTGATATGATTTGATTTAATTATTTAATTTGCAAATTGAAACAATATCATAAAACTTCATCTCATGCACCTAGATGTTACAAAGATCATGCCTTCAGTCTTCTTTCGACCTCCTGTCATTAGAGATGGCTTCGTTTAACACATCAAATCAGTTCAACGTAAACTTGAACTTCATCAAACGTTTCGCAAAAATGGTGTCGAGGGCTTTCTTCCTACTAAAACTTCTCATGACAGGACAGTCACCCTGACGTTACCCCTGAAGTGAATATGGGACGCCGACCTTGCCTGTACTAGCACTAGGACTCGGTGCTATATATCAGCTGATCCTTGGAGCCAGTCGGGAAATAACCGGCTTCCCGACCTTGACCTCACGTACCTGTAACCAATAGTAACCGGGTTGGGGCACGCGATTCGTCTTCATGACAAGTCCCATGTAGTGCACGTGCTGGCGTGCCTAACGTCGTCGCCAAATTTTAGCTTCTTGCCATTGGTCACTGTAGAGCTTGATGACCCTTGACCTTTGCACAATTACGTTCAGGGTATATATACACGGTACAATGGATTGTAAAGTTTTATCAGACTGTACAGTTGTAGTACAAAGTAAAGATTCGTGTGCAAGTTTACTGAACCAAAGTCTTGTATCGAAGGACACGAAGCAAGTACAGGTACAGTGGTTATTTTATTATTTTTGTTTGAGTTTTTGCCATTGACATTGTCATCAGCATGTAACCAATATCCTTCGGGATAATAAAGTCTTATCTTATCTTATCTTAGCATGTCTGAATAAATACTGATACGTCTTTTAACATTATTGGGTTGTTGGGGCACAGGAATGCTGTCAGAAACATTACAAAATGATTAATATTTGGATGCCTTTTGCACAGATATATAATTATACTATATGGTAAACGGAATCTTCTTGTAACTATGGCATACCATTGAGGCATGTGTCTCATCGTATTTCTATAAAATGTATGTGCAAACGATCTTCTAAGTTCCTTTACTACTGCAGTTTTTCCGTATTTTTACATTTACATTCTTCAATTGTGACTGCAGTTATGTTCTCGTGGTTACGTTGCAATAACCAATCGGCAATGTTCTATCATACCCAAATATGCTGTACAACCTTTAGAAGAAGCAATGTTATATCAATGTGCAGGTGGCAGTGAAAACATTTCCTAATTTGTTCAGTTTTTTACGTGGTATGTACATCTTAGTCTCACGTCCCTCAGTTTAGCACAACATTCTTGTATCAATGGCATCTAAGAACTGCCATTTTAGTTAAGAAATACATCATTGATTATGGAATTGCATAGTAGATACCCCGATTTAGTTATGATTGTCCGTGCTAACGTAGATATATATGTGCCGACAACATTTAGGAAGTTGTTTTCAGGCATCTTCTTTGAATTCCATCCGTGATTTATAGGGACTTTAAGATAGCTTATGCCTAGAGTTTTAGCATTAAGGTATTAAAAGTACTTTTCATGAGACGTTTTAAAACCTTCTTAATATAATTTGCCTGTTTCTAAGTGACATTGAACACACCTCATAAAATGACAGTGAAAGTTAAGTGACTTGAATGTAAATTCTTGGTAAATACGCCATTGGTAATATCCGTACTTAGAAATATGCATCAGTGTTAAAAAGACATGTTAAACATGTGGAATCTTAAAGGTCCGATGCCTGATCTCTCAGTGTCCCATCAATGTCTTTTATCATTTTAAAGTTTACTGAACTGACATTACTGGCCAATATTCAATGAGGTATTTGAATCGACTGGATTTCCAAACATACCCAAACGTCATTAAAACCGTCTTAACAATGAATTCGACTTCCAGATGGTTAAAACTGATGTATGTAGTATCACGCATTCACTTTAGAATTCACAACCAAGCACTGTGGGGGTAATGTTCTGTATGCAATGTAATATTTTTTTCCTAAACGATCTTTATTGTATCATATACATAACACATTACTTATGTCAATAGTCTACACAAACCAGATGTTAGGCAGAGGAGGTTGCTCTCCGACCAAGAAATAATGCTCAGAAACGAAGTACTGAAATATTAAACCAATTGACTTTTGAAAGCATGGAGTAATTAAGGTGAAAATGGCAATAACAGGTTTGGTGGGTTCATCATGAAGAGTGATGCGTATAGATTATTTATTAGTCTTGCCCTTTGGCCAGTAACTTGATATGAGTACCAAATCCCTACTAATAAAATCCATGCAAAATGTTCATGTTATAGTTGAATAGATAAAAAAATTCGCATAGAACTCTATATCAGGCGCATGTTTCTTTGTTTTTTTTATTTCGTAATATGGTCACGGTTTGAGACGACTACAATGTAATACATGTATATTGTGCATGTTTCTTATGTCGGGCTCTTAAGTGTATTATAATATCAACTGGCACGGATACTATCACAAAGTTTTGAAAAACATCCTCGATAATCCATAGTTAAGTTCCCGGTCATTTTCTACTATTAACAATGTGAAGGAGAACATTCAATCACTAATTCCGAATATCTAATAATGACAGTTTTAAAAAAGTGATAATATATTAATTTTGAACAAATATCTTCATTTTCTTGAGCTTTAGCATCATGCGAGTACGTGGTAGGGGGTAATTTAGGCAACCCTGACCGCTATACGAACACTCGGCAACCACATAGCACAAGAGCGCGCACCTGCAACTTATTGACCGGCGGAATCAGCTGGCAGGGGAATGCATTCCTTGTGCTCTATGTGTGTCATGGCCGCCGAGATCAGTGGGTCACCATTGCGGAACTAGAGTACGTTGACATAAAAAACGTGCCGCGTGCGATGCACGTGGGTTTAGTGTACTTGGGAGATGATTCAGAATTTGGCAGCGTATTGGAGGATAGTTGTTTGGTAGAACCTTCTCGTAAAAAATGACATTCTTGACATATGTAACATTGAGAATGTCATTGTGTTCATCAGCTAAGAACTACGTAGTTTACATGCACTGAGCACCGTACGTCAATGAGCTATGAATTATAGGTGATAAATCAAAGTGTAAGAGGCATTGTATAGTCACCGTTGCGGGGACATTCTCCTTTTCTTTATTTATATACTTTTAATATCGAAACAGCCCGCAGATGACAACTTCGTGACGTTCATATGCACTTAGAAGATGGGAATGAAGTGAAAACAATCCCTTTTTGCAAATCAATTGACCAAACTCGTATATGGTTCTGCAATATTATTAACACTGTGGAGATTTAGAAGGGACAGGTCCATTCCTTACCTTAAAAAGATATCAAAGCGGCGAGACCCGCTTGTAATGAGACAATAATGCCGCATTCTTTTTCTGTCATTTCCGCAGTTCGATGCATTTCCTATATTATTAATTGTTCACTGTTCAATTTATTGAATATTGCTTTTGGAAAACACGCCTAGTTGATTTCCCTCTTTATTTTCATCCAATCCACAGTTGTCCCATATCTGTTTTAATATGACTAACTTCTAGATAGTGTTTGAGTGCTTCGTATAGATGAGTTTATTAATATGAAATGTAATGTAGTCTACTACGCCGCTAATTAATGACTGAAATATTGCCCAAGCGGCGTAAAACACCTCACTCACACACTGTAATGTACTCGAGTGTTAGTGTTTTCGTACGTCAAATCATTATTTACGAATAGAGACTGGCCGCTGGAAAAATATACCGAAAATTAACAGAAATTGCAACCTTTGTAACTCACCGGCGATCGCGTGGTTGCCTAAATTACCCCCTACCACGTGTCCATTTTTCGATGACCATAGATCACGTTACATTCCGGCATACTTTAGAAAATGGCCAACTCTTGTAAAATTCAAACTTTTGCTTACAGCAAATAATCACTCAGTTTTAAAGGATCTGTCACGTCTCATTAGAATAATTAATAACACTATAGAAAGATAAGTATATAACTGCAAGTGATCACTGTATATATTTTTGTTTGTCATATCTTTATTTGTAATGTTCCTGTGGTGGTTTGTTTGAATAAAGAATTGATTGATTGATTGTTAGCACGTTTTTAGGTCAACCAACTGATCTCGAGGAAATGCAAATAAATGTTACCGATTGCAAGATTCTTTAATTGTTCCTCATTCAAAAGTGACAGTGATCATAACATGTCGCTTACAGCTACGTGAATAAAATTTCATCTCTCAAATGATTGAGTTTCAAATGCTGCCAGCAGGTTTCGCTTTATAGTTAATAGAATTAAATTTCTTTAACTATTATTGATAATGAATGAGCAAATTAGGATATTACATTCAGCATAAATTAACATATATTGAGAACATCTCAAGAAAACATATCATTTAAAAGTTCTAGTTTCATGTTCCTTTAAGGAAACGGACTGTGAGAACACCTATAAAACGTTTTTTGAACAATTAACTTCATGTGCAACAAATTATATTTTTTCATTCTTACCAGTTTCGTAATGAGACAGAAATTACACCGGGATAAAAAACTCACTTATGTGGGGAGTGAAATCGTCTAGCTCATACCTGTTACGGAATGTGGCCAATATGTTTGGCAGACGATATGTCGATATGAAATTTTTAAAAGCGGCTTAAAACTTAATAAGACGACAAACACCATAACCACTTTTTGAAATGATCAAATACTTTCTTTAAGCTCGTGAGAAAATTGAAGCGTGCGTAAAATGCTTTGCTTCTTTCATGTCTCTGTATGCTAAACGCGAAAATTACTTAAAATGTTTGTTCATTAGGACAAAAAAACATATCTATTTTTCACTATTGTTCAACAGTTTACAGCTTTCCACGTATGCGAAATTCTTCAAATGTCGAACATTAATACTTTATCATAGTCACAGTGGTGGAACGTTGAACGGCTATTTGACATTACACGCTCCTTTCTGAATGCATAACATTCAACATAGAGTCTTTGTTTTCCTACCGTCGTGCGTAAATTGAGCATTCTTGTGAATTTTTGTAGTTGTTGCATGTAGTTATTGCATAATGCAATTAGAATTGTGTTATGGTTGCATTCACAACTGAGCATATTTCAACCTGTAGACGTCATACAACGGACAGAGAAGCGTAAAATTTGATTCAACTTATGAACCATTTTTGCAGAAAGGACAAAATCTTAACTCCGAGTTTTGGGATGTCATTTCTCCTCCCGTTGTTTTCTTTTTCATTATTTTCAATAAACCTATTCTTAAATGTGTTAAATGTTCTTAATCTTTATTACAAGTAGTTAGAAATACGATTCCATTTAAAACATATCTTCACATATTATTATTACATTTTTAAGCTCAGAGTTGTAACTGAAACTTTATGTACAAGTTATGTTTTTAAATATTGATAACCTATGAATGACGATCATTTTCATGTTTTCATCAAAATGTAATATGTTTTCGTTTCTATTTTCATTCAATTTTCAATTGAAAAAGAATAGATATCTAAAAATTAATGTTCATAGTGCAATGCTATCGAGTCTTTTAGAAAATAACAAATACAGAGACATGAATCGCTCATGCTTTAATATCATTTCATTATTATTGTCATTCAAAAAATAGTTAAGAAGTTTTTCAAAATCAAGCGAAAGATCTGCTGACCCTCTTTCTGTCGCCATTTTGAATTGTATGCGTTCAAAAAGGGGAGTATAATGCAAAATAACCGTTGAACGTTCCTCCACTGCAATAGTGTTATCAAGAAAATCGTAATCTTGCACTATGAGGACATGCTTTTATCCAGTGCTTAGTCCTTGAGATCATGCTATGTTAAGTTAGATCTTTCTAGATGCCAAGGGTGTAGTAGGTATAATAATAAGCACCACGAAACGTTTTTATCGTTTCAGGGCATGTGCATGCTTGCCATACGTTTTTTTATTTACAGAATATTCTCTTGAATCCAACGATACATTTTAAGTATTTAAATCACTATTACTAAGCGTTTTAACAATATTAATGTTAGATAACCTTGGATACTGTTATTTATTTGACTAGTTGCTCCATGTTAGTCTGTGATATTATATATGACGTTTCTAAGTGGATAGGAAGAAGTGTGAACATGAAAACAGGTTTCAATTGAACAAAAACACGTAAAGGAAATAAAAGGCAATTTCCAAAACATAAAACGATGGTGAAAATTATATATGTAGTCTCGATTTCTGTATTTGTTTATTAGTTGAGCATTTCTTAGATACATGACCATTCATGTTTGAACCGTAAAAGACATTAAACCGTTTTAATTTCATTGTTCCCAGTTCCAATCTACTTTTGATAATTGAACCAGTTGATAGTTAATTTCGCAGTATGTCACCGATCGATAGATACTGCAGGTGTAATTGTTAATAAATGACTCTTCAAACTTAAACCATAATTGATAATAATCTTATTTATACGAAATCATTCCATTCTCCCTAGATCCTAATTTAGATAATCCAAAATTCCGCAGTATTCTATCAATCGATAAATACTATACAGGTGCACATATAAACCTTTTCCATGAAATTATGTGGATTCTAAATAGAAACATAAATCTTCTAAATTTTAAGCAAATATTTCTATTTCCTTATCAAAAGACGTGCAATGTTACAATCAGATTGCCACGCCCACCTCATCAACACCAAGTTCTCTCTGTTCCGTTCTGTCCGAACAAGCTATTCACCGCTAACCGTTAGCAATCAGCTGCAGCCTTGAATGCACGTGTAATCGCTCATAGGATACTAACTGTCCAGCAGTACATCAAACCTCGCTCCTTCATAACTGAATGAGTAGTCGTTTAGACATAATACACAAACCCAGTATGCATTATGCACTTTCAATGTCACTCCGGTTTTGAAGTCAGCTCTCGCTGTTACGCCGAGTGAACAGACACGCTTCAGTGGCTTGCCCAGGCTGTGGAAACCAGATAATTCTGGTATGGTCTGGCCAGATGACAATATCTGTACACGGCTCTACCACTAGGATCTTATTGCAAGTCAGCCATTGTGAGGTTAACAACTCCACCCGGCATCTTAAAGGTAGATACAAAAGTTATTTTTAAATTTTGTAGTGATTTGAAAGATTTTTGACATTGTAGAATTGTAAACAAAAACCACGTGCCATTGTTTTGGTTATTTGTTGGTGGTTCGTCGTGACGTTTTTAGCAATGGGCGTATTCTGTGATAACAACATGAAATATGCTGCTTTGCAAACTGAAATGCAATTAGAGTTGTTTATTCCTTTGCATTTGTAAATTAATGCAATAGGTGTTAATATATATAAGGTGTGTATGATATAAAAGAAATTTGAAATTGATGCAACACCTGTGATATGATGTAAGCATTGGCGTTAAGGTTCTATCTTTGTCGATCAATTTCAAATTCAGTTTGTCAGGCAAAGGCTAAAACTAAGTTTAAGATATGTTTTATATATTTATATTTATATATATTTACATCAAGTAATGTTAACTTTTAGTAAATGTTACGTGATTGTTTAAAACAACTATTTAACGCATAATACAGGGAAGTATTGGGGGTATTTAATGTACACATGTGTTTAGTTATTAAGGATTTGATGATTTTGTTCAATTCAAAAGTTTTGCAAAATTTGAAGAAAATGTCGCGACTGACATCGACAAATAAAATAAAATAAATATAATTGATAAACAAAACCAAATATTGATCGATCTAAGTAACCTTAATTTGTCATTATAAACTGTACCAATATTTTTGTTGATAGATAAGTTGATATGTAAATTGCATTCTGCTTACCTCTAAAATATATGAAACACAAACACTTTATGCAAAAGCCTTTTTTGTTATAAACAATTGAGAGCATGAAACTACTTATGTTTAAGTATGCTTTTGATGTTGAAAAATATGACAACGCTCTAAAAAATAATTTATTAATGCCAAGAAACTAAGGCACAGGCACTTGGTCGTATCGACCGAGGCGAGGTCAAACCGTTGACACCCAGGATGATGACGAATTTACACTGTTGCCTTGCTTCCAACAGTACCACGAGATTACTAAATATAGCTCTTACTTGGTGACTAAAAATAGACATTGCCTCAGCTCGTTGCGAGGAGTTTTGGAGAGGGTTCGCTAGTGGTACTATTGTAATGATGCTATGCGTCATCGGTACCAACAAAATCGATAAAAAACGAAGCCATGTTCCTTTTTTTAAATGCAAGTTAATTAGTATTGATGCAATAAAGTGAAAGTGACAAAAGAACGTTTAACGTTGATTGTGAAAGATTTAAGACATGCAGTTTTATTTCGTGATAACAAGTTATGGAGATGACCACGGTATTGGATTGTTTTCGTTTAATATCTGTTAACTTGGTCAACGTTATCATGTTCTGTATGTTAATTTTTTTCAGTTATTTCAGTTAAAAGCTACATCGAATACTATAAAGAACACATAAACGATAATATATTTCCAAATGCAAATTAGACTCAACAACGTGTTTATTTATTCCTAAAAACTGCTTGCGAGGCAAACATAAAAAATCCTCTTGAAATCTATTAAGTTTGATTGAAAATTGCATATCTTGATTTTACAATTCTCGCTTTAAATTAGTAAACCACTTTCGATGACACCATAAAACCTATAATAATGTATTAATAGAGGACCTCACTGGTTTCATCCCCATTCTAACAACGTTTCAGATATCTCAAACCTTAAAGATGATCTGTTTATCACATTGAATATCTACTCCAAACCGAATGTAAATATCATGCCTAACCTTTGAACAATTACCAATTACAGCAGTTGTTTAAATCAATGAAACGCCGCTTAATATGATTTTGATTTAAACATATTTTAGAAGAAGAAGAAGAAGAAAGGAATTAGGAACAAGTTATCCAACTTACGTAACCTTAGGTAAACGCCGCTAATGGCTGCAATATTTCCCAATCGGCGTAAAACAATAACTCACTCACTAAATCACTGAAGGTGTCAAGCCCTACCGTGAGCTCCCGTCAATAACGAAATGCTACGGTAGTGACACGGTCATAACATAGGTAAAACCTGTATATCGTTAACCTTTATGAGGATGTTATAAGGGGTAGTAAGCTGTTATATATCATTGAACTCTTGAACAAGAGATCTACTTATACATGTAGTTTCAATCGACGATATGAATGTTGACGGTGTGAAAAATGACCAATAAATTCATAATTTATGATATACTATAACCAAAATCTCAAAGGCAAAGTCATATGTTCAATCCAGTAGAACCTAGTACCCAAGTTGACAAGCATGTCTGATTTATAGAGCTTCAAATGTCTGATAAACACTGTAAGTGCTTGAATTAACTATGTAAATCCCAAAGATATCACTACATAGAAGATATCCTTTGCTGTAATTGTTACATCGTCTATTTTTACTGTTATTGTTTTCTCCTTATGATTTAAACATTATTTTATTTCCAAAACAAGACAGTTATTTACAAAATGAATTGTGACATAAACAAATTTAAAGGAAAACGGATCAGAAAAACAGACTTAAGTAGTCTATATAAATGCTTCTCCTTTCTCATTATCATACCAATATGCATAAATTGCTGTACTTCTCATTGTTTCACCATTTGCTTGAAAACGGTATAGGAATCTATACCGAAACGTCTGTACTGTCAAATAAAGAAGTTGTTAATCCATATAGTTACTCTTGCTTATACCATCAACTTCTAGAATGCCACTCAATCAGCTTATATAGAAGAGTTATGCTGTTCAAGAAATGGTAATTTTGTCCCAAATACTGATGACAATGTGCATTCAAATGAGATCGTATGTCAACTTCTGATCGACTGAGCATTAATGTATTCGTTGTATGAAACATAACAGTTTTGAAAAAAAAACCTAAGTACGAAAAGTTAGGTCCGTCACTCTCTGTTCAAACTGCAGCTGAGAAGTAATAAAAGTATCTACATCAAATAACTTTGAGCGTCTATTACACATGGTTACAACCTAACTTCTATAGTGTTATGCCTTGGTGAATAGAAAACGTGAACATCAAGCAATTAAAAAATCTTTGCATGGCTAGTCTTTGGTATATCTATCAACATGTATTACATTTACTTTGAATGCCTTATAGACTATTGAAGTTTACTGGTGTAAAAGACTTATTTGAATATGTTTAAAGTTTGTATATGTAAGTGCGCATGAACATGTATGTACATTATGTTACAAAACTGGTTCTTGCTTGATAATAACACTACGTCAACATGTTTACGCCTATACTTATAGGCAGCTGTCAGCGAAGGGCAATGTTAGGTGACATTATAGCCTTAATTTAATTTCGAAAATGGTTTTAAAGGAACACTCTAGTCTGTCAGCCAGACCCTAAAATTAAATAAAGCCTAAGCAAGTTTATAATAAGGCTTGAGAGCCCATGAAGAAATCTCAGTCTCCTTTTCATTATATTTATTCATTTTTTTTAAATTTCAGTTTTATTGAAAAAATTCATTTCAGAGTCTAATTGTTAGAATAGGAACACTCCTGACGAGGTTTTTATTGTGGAAACGAAATTCAAGGGGACAGGGTGTATCAAGCTAATAGTTTCTTATAACACAAATTGAAACATGTTACTTGGTTATCTTTTTTGTTGATTTCTTTTTTACAACTTGATAAAGAAGAGCAAACAAGCGAATTTCGTTTCCACAAAAATACCCCGATAGGATTGTCCCTTTAATCATATGCATATCATGTTCGTGAGATTACACAAGCACCAAAAAATGTAATGATGAAAATTCAAAATGTTCCTTTTGGTTAGATATAATACTCTTCGGTAAAGTAATATTTCATCCGTGTTTGATACTTATTTCGTAATGTCATACTCCTCGCCAGAAACTAAAAAATACTTATTGTTTCATATCTTTTTATATACAAAATTTGGGTTCTGTTGGACTTAATTTATTTATTTTTTGACGTTCGATATGCATGGTCGATATCCCTAATGGTATTTCAACCATTTACGGCGACGAATAAAAAATAAAATATATCGTTAGCTAATGTTTTATCTATTACCAATAATATTATATGTTATATGTATAATAATGTGATATAAAGTTACGCTTTAGTTACGAACTACAATTGGGCCTGTATTCAAGCTAACACACCCGGATTAATGTAAACTATACTTCGTTGAATCACTTAAAGACATCATTATTCTAGATGGCAAAAAGGACTCAAGTTCCCCTTGTGGTTGACGTCAGTATAACATCCCATACAATTTTCCCTTTTCATGATACCCTTTAATTATACCCATGAATTTACTTACTTTGCATGTCATGGTCCAAGTGTTTGGATAGTTTTAAAAAGATCGTTTCCTGGCTTTTTGTATAATTGACAATGATAATTGATATTTACATTCGTGTATGTCAAGGGCGGATCCAGGATTTTGGAAAGGGGGGGGTCCCAAAATAATTTTTCTCCTGGAACCCCCCCCCCCCCCCTGGATCCGCTAGTGTATGTTTCTATAATTTTTTATCATTTTAATGATGTCTGTGAGTATAATCCCTCTATTATGACTATACAACACGTAATACATAGGTCATGCATGGTCCAATTGTAATGTCATGATGGTCCCCTTAGTTAGACTAACATTTAGTCTCAGAAGTATTTTTTTCAATATTGACAATATTTTTAAACAAATCATGTATTATAACAAAATGGAGCCCCGAAGATTCTTTCACTTCAGATCTAGACTTGCTAAACTTTTCTATACTTGGTTGGTCATCAATTAAATATTTTTGCTTTAGGGTCTGGATGACAGACCACCCCTTAGTCTGATAGTGGTTTCACCCTACCAATTCCAATGCCTCCTCTCTGATTGGTCCGTCAACCCGATACGTTGTCACAGATTGTTTCTGTAGGGCTTAACTTCTGATAACTTCTGATATTCGTCCTCATCTGTAGGGCTTGTTTATTATCACCATTGAAGTATGGTTTAATATATTTGGCACTTCAAATGGACTGTTACCAACATCTATGTCATCGAAGGATTTTCAAAAGTTCTCAAAGTTAACCTTTCAAATATCCAAAGATAAAAAAAAACGCAATCCAGAGTCATTGGAATAAATAAGTTTTATTATATCAATTCTTTTGTTTTGACGATATAAATACGTCGAAAAGTTATCATTCGAAACCAAACGCGCCCCCATAGAGACATTCAGTGTCATAATTATTCAAAGACAAAATTACATTGATCATCAAGTTTAACATGTATGACACTTACATTCTATGCTTTAGACTCACTACCCGTTTTAAAACTGAGTCCTAAACCAAATATTTTCTTTTGCAGATTTGCCTAGCAAGCAGCCATGACGGTATCCAGTGACGTAGACCGAGGATGGGCGTGGCTTGTCGTTGCAGCCTCGTTCCTGATTCACGTCCTTACATACGGGTTCTCTTGGTCCACTGGCGTCTACAACATCATCTTCATCAACGTCTTCGATGACAGCAAGTCAGTCACTGCATGGGCGGGGTCACTGACAACAGCAGCCATGTATGCAGCAGGTACGTTATCTTAAGTTAGTTTGCTTTGATATTTTAATGATGTAATTTTGTTGTTTGTGCACATATATAAGTTGATGCTATTATGTTGCATTTTTGTTCTGTAATATCCTGTCTTGAATGAAAAGAATGGTTATATTTCAATTGCCTTTTCTTATATGTGAATACGTATATGTATTTGGAAACATTAGTATAAAGCTGCCTACTTTTAAAATGGAAGAAATTATGAAAAGTGTAGCACAAGAATAAGAGAAGTACATCAGATAGCACTTTGCGACAAAAGATTCAACATTATACTGGAAAGGAATGTAAGGTGATAATCCGAAATTGATGAAAAAATAATTAACCAATCATGTTATCTTCTATCATATATTGCTCGTGCATGGTTGCGATTATGGTAATCCAAAAGTCCAACCTACAATATATGTTTAACACATCAAGGTCATGTGAGTCGTTAACAAATCACATTTCATACAAACAAAATGTCGTAGGGAGATGAAACGCAGTATGTATGTAGAAATAAATTATGAAAGTCATACTGAATGTCTATACATTGTAAACACCTTTATGAATGGACGAATACTTCAGTTCCTTTATTTAACACACAAACTGCATGTAGAGCGATTGTTTTTGTTTTCAGCAACATCTTGGCAGCTCTGCGTGGAAACGGACTTTTGCTGTTGATGCAGAAGAGGTTTCCAGCAAGGCTTAAGAC
The DNA here is from genome assembly GCA_916613615.1 of Steromphala cineraria. Taxonomy (NCBI): domain Eukaryota; kingdom Metazoa; phylum Mollusca; class Gastropoda; order Trochida; family Trochidae; genus Steromphala; species Steromphala cineraria. The sequence continues at coordinate 9,419,536 of OU744734.1, read as the reverse complement.
CCCCATCTCATTTCTTCCCCTCTCTTCCCTATTTCAGGCGCAGAAGAAGAAAGAATACCGAAAACGTTCTTCGATGACAATGAAACTCACTGTGGATGCTTTGCAGGCTTCAGAAAGAACATCAGTCCTTATTGGCCAATCAGAAAGCTTCATCATTCCCTAGTGACCAATCAGAAAGCAGCATCATTCCCTAGTGGCCAATCAGAAACCAACATCAAAACTTCGCGGTCTCCTAACTTCTGGCTTATACGCTGAAACGACAAATTTAAATAATGGTGAAAATTATATACGTGTAGCCTTTACCGGCTTAACGGCGAGTTAACCTTTTCGTATTCGGCTTGAAATGAAGGTTTAGAAGAACGTTGGTCATGTTTTAACTATTTGCTTTCCAGGGCCCTTCTCCGGGATGCTCACGAACAAGTTCGGGTGTCGGCCAACTATAATGGTTGGAGGGGCCGTGGCGGGGGCAGGGTTAATGCTCAGTTACTTCGCTCCCAACATCTACTACCTGTACTTCTCATTCGGCATCATGACGGGTATGTAACAGTTGCAGTGTTTATACCATCCCCGTATCATGTTCCTAGAGTCAGATATCCGCCTCTTCCAATATGTTTTTTCGTGAATGGTATATTCATTTTCTGGAATTGATTGTAATGGTAATGTTTGCGTGTTTTGCACTTGAAAATGACGATGTCAAAGCTACATTCAAACTCGTGTGGGGGAGCGAGCTTGCAGGCAACTTCATCTTGTTGATTAACAGCACTTCGATGAGCCTAATATAAATATTTGATGACTCAGCAGTAATCACTGGGATATATAATGTATCCACATTATGCCAATTTATCTTGCTTGGAATGAACAGCATGAGTGTTTAAAACGGATGAACACGGTGCATTATCATTACACCAAGACTAATAAAAAGTTACAGGCTATTTGCTGATTTTCGAGGAATAACTCAAAACTTGCACTGTAAGCACAAAAAGCTCACAATCAAGTTCTCATTACACCAAGACTAAAAAGTTACAGGCTATTTGCTGATTTTCGAGGAACGACTCCAACTTGCATTGTAAGCACAAAACTGAAGCTAATCCAGTTGATCTTTGTTGCTAGATGGTTTATAAGTAAGATAAGAACTGACAGGTTGTATGTCAGCTGTTCATGACAAGTGTCCATTTCACGTTCATGTCGTATTCCTCGGAATACAACCGTACTTGACCAAACAATCGTGTGACAATGAATTATGGGATTACATTCTCAAAGCCCAATTCGATGTAGACACGATAAGAACATAAAGGAGGTGTAAACGATACTCGAAAAGCAAGGAGGAAGAGAGGAGGGGCCTTGTCCCAGTGACCCATATACCGGTACCTGAGACAGTGTAGCTGATAGATACTCAACATAGACGCACTTGACTACTCCTCGTGTAACTTGTCACATTCATGAAGTAGAGAGATATTATGCATTCCACCGAAATTTGTGGATTGAGAGACTCGTCTCTACAAATAATTCTAGAAAACGTATATTTTATCTAAAATAGAAAAGGAGCCTTTAACTAAGACAAATCGTCCAGAAGATGTTGTAGACAAATGATAATGAACTCTAGTCTTGGTGTTAAGTCATTGTTTTTAGTGCAGCGCTCGGTGCATCGATGTTTAAATATCAAGTTCAGTTGCAATGGGCTAAAGAGTCGGCACTTAAGTTTGATGGAATGCAGTTAGGCTTCAGTTAACTAGTGACTGATAATGGGGCGAATTATGCCTTGCGAGTGAAAATGTCAGATAGTATATATATAATATACTTACATAATGCGAGCCGAAAATATTTTACATTAGAGAAGTGTCTTCTGATATCAAATATATCAACACAAGTTGATAAAATAACACATATCTGAGGTTTGCCGAGGATTTTTACTTTTATCAAGGAGGATGGAAAACAGTTTTGGATGATAAATGTTTTTGACTGCCAATCACATTATTACTTTTAAAAAGAAATATTGATCGCCGTGTCATTTGCAGTAAATTTTTCTAACACTTTTATCTTGCACAGTCTGTCTTAAATTCTTCCTGTCAACATAGTTACCTGTTATCGTTTACCAGTCGCACCTGCGAGCTCGAGTCCATATAACCATGTAACCGAAGCAAGCAATAGTGAAAACAGTTTTAGTGTAGTTATCTACTTCCTGAATCGTAATACCTCAAGTATGACTCGTCCTGCCGCGATTTGTCATTCCAACTTTTTGCTGACATATTACCGTAACATGTATGCTTTTTATAACTCATGACGTTCTAGAATGATGTACTTCCCATTTTTTGTCAGTAGTACAATGTAAGAAAAAGTTCATCAAATGCAAGCCATGAATCCCTGTCAAGAATGCATGTGTTAAAAACTAACTTTATCCCATTTATACCACAAGTCGTGACATAAGCAAGCTAACACCGTGAAAGTGTTCTCATTTAGCTAAGTGGACTCTTGTCTTTTAGTTTGACAAATACATATCTAACAATAAGTGGCGGAATTTACCTCCCTCGAGTTTAGTACACGAAGGTTACATTGCCTTTGCATCGGAGTATTGGGTTGTAGTTAAGTTGTGTTTATAAACATATGTATTTCGAAATAATTTAATTGTGTCTGTTTTTAGCTTGTTTCAGTACCAATCGCTATGGGTATATGTTTATAAACAGTAATGTTCTTAATTTCCGTTATGTCCATTAAGTAAAGGGATATTTTTGCATCAAATGTATATAGTTAAAGTTTAAGCATTTCATATGCAGTATTAGTATAACAGATTATTGTTAGTATTACACTGACATAGATTTCCATACGGTCATTACCTAAGTCATCGGTTTATGAGCAAGGAATTTCAATATATTTCTATTGTCTCGTTCATATCGTATTTTATGTTCTCTTTTCAAATACGTTATCAGAGTCAATTGTAAAGTGAATAGTTTCAAAACGACAATGGAACTAACAGTGCGACATCTGTTGACTCCAGTAAATCATTTGAAACTGGTTTTGCTGTCTGCAATATACGGGACTATTGTTGGTTGTAGTGTGCGAAAGTTACCAATAAATAGCCATCATCGTTAAGTAAATATCCATTTCTGCATGTTGACCTATATCTTTTCATATCTTATTGCATCCTGCTACATCAGCGTATATGTTTCCGCTAATGCTACAACCCATCCCCTGATATCCTCCTATTTATATATTCTGTCGTATCGCTGACGGGTGGTTGCTTAGCGCTATTTATAGCCTGTCTGTTTTCAATCAAACTATTTCGAACTCCATACACTGTTGTGTAGTGATGTCGCACATGGAAATCTAAGAGCGCGTGATTTGGAGCTTAGCGGGAGACTGCAATGAGAATCAGATTTACTATCTAATAGCACTCCTATTGGTTAATTTGAATCAGGAGGTGAGCACGCGGAACGAAGCCAAGAAACTAGTTTGCCGCTATCGCTGAAAGGGCGTCCATTGATTGGCTTGCTATATATAGCGATACGACAGAAGACTATAGGAGGATATCAGGGGATAGGTTGTAGCATTAGCGGAGACATATACGCTGATGTAGCAGGATGATCTTATTGATTTTGCGAGTTTTATTTTATTTTTAGTAAACAGATATAGGAGAAATATATTTAATTGATAAGCATTTTATGATATTAAAAGAACAATGTTTATTTCACATTGTTTTTTTATCCAGATTGAATTATTATTTACGCCAATAAGAACGGGGAAATCAAACTCTTGTATGGACCCGTCCGACAATCTTCGTTTCAGGGCCAATATTTGAAAGTAATAGAAGATTAAATAAAATGTTATAGTTTTCAATTTAACTTAAGGTTTAACATAATCAGTTAAAGTGAAAAGGAAAACCAAACACGCTGAAATTCCGAAAAATTCCGTGTTTCAAATCCATGGTCGATGACGCTAAACTGCGAGGCAAAATGGCAAATGCATAAACAATAATACCCCAATACTGAAATAAAAATGATGATGATAATGATGATGGTGATGATCGAAAAATGTTTGAAGCGCCAACAAGGTTCGTGTTTATTATATCTACAATGTCTTTAGATTCTTCTTTGGAACTGAAGTATCTTGGTTATAATGCATCGTATCGTTGCTAATCTATCTAGCTAGCCTTGTATTTACAACCTCCTCGCCCATTAATCAATTATATATATTTATGATAAGAGCGAACAAAGGCACGATAGAAATCAGGAAATATAGCGGAGATAATTGCAATATTTGGTCACTGGTGGGAGCAATGATACGGCAAGCATTGAAGGTTCATGACATAACTTCCATCGCGTGAACCTGCACTCATTTATTATAGATAGCAAGGTTCTATACTATAGCCATGGTGTATGGTGAAAGGTTTGTCAGTGAGAATAACATAGTTACCTCAACGTTGCTGATTTAAAATAAATAGTGTAAGAGGTTATTCAAACTGACATATTAAATATTAAATATTAAAACTGACAAACAAGATAAGATTCATGTTATATATCAAATTTTTGTCGCAGATATTTCACAATTCTGCGTATGATCACTGTCATTTGCTCGCTGCAAAATATGAATCCAAAACACGTCTCCCTCGATGATATAGAATTGGTAGTCAATAACACACAGTTAAACAAAACAATGGAAATCGTATACCGTAACGGAATCGCCAAGGTAGTGTAAACTCCGATCCATCGAGTTGAATTGTTTGATCACCGTAACCAATGGAGCAAGACTTTTCCCAGTACGCTTACTGGTATAAATTATTGAAAAGCTGGCATTGGTTTCCGAACTTTATCAAATCGATATCACTAATAAACGTAACCCTGTAGCAACAGTACAGATAGTTCAGTTATACATTGTTTTAAAATGAACCAGTGATAAGTAATAGTTTACTGGATGGAAGGCTCGTAGCCCTTAATGTGTCTTAAGCCTCTTTATGTTTCTTTTTTAATCGAAATTGGGATTGTCTGGTCTGTTTTAAATGCAGAACGTGTATGGGCGAGTTTCAGCGGTTATTGAACTGTCATGGACATCTATTCATTTCATTTATAGTGCAATAGTACTTGAATGAATGAATTGTTTATAGTGTCACGCATACAATAACATGGTGTATATGCACATGAATATACAAGATAGATTATTATTCTGGACCTCAATATGCCGAAGAGACACGGTGAAAAATCATAAATGCGCATACAAATAATAAAAATAACATATATAGTATCAAGTACATATATCTTTTCTTATACCGCTTATGTTTGGTGACTCTAAGCTGTGTATATAACCATTATCTAGGGTCTCTGTATTCATATACGGCATTTACAGGTATGCTTGTAATGGATCAATTGTGTGATTGTCATTATAGCAGGCTGATTCTAGGCCAGTACATTGTGAGTGTGATGAAAGCTGACAGTATTCAATAAAGCTTTATCTATCTTCAATGTTATAGATCAATATAGTTGAGCGAGTTTGATCTACTGCTTATTAGCAATTGTTAACATGTGTATATAAGACGGTCATGGTGAAACAAAAATGCTCTGTCTTGGATAAATATTTATTGATGTCATTCTCATGCCAAATCAGTACATACGTTTCAGATAAAAAGTTAAAATGATAGCTTTTAAAGTTGCTAAAAATAACATTTGTTCGATTTCAACTGAAAACTGGGTGTATTAATTTGATGAAACCACAACGAATTGTTTCAATGAAAAAATACATTATTTTGTAGGTAAATGGTATTTACTGAAACTATTTGCCTTCAATGTAATACCGTGATTATTTCTCTTGTGATTCATATTTCGTTGTTCATTTTATAAATTTCTTACATAAGCTTTTGAAAGAAATCTTTGATAATCTTTTTTTTGTGACATTACTTAATTATTATGTTAAAAAAAAACCCAGATTAAGTGAGCAAATGATAAAAATGCTGTTGGTAGTTTTATATCCCCCAGCTCAGAATAAACATAACCGTTTGTTATTTTGTCAATTATACATACTCAGTTGTAAAATTGCGATTAAATAATTTAGTCCCACTACCACAAAAATACGCTTTCACGTGTAGTCAGCAGAATGCATAACACAGCTGGCCTTGGAAAATGTCGTTATTCTTATAGCTTAGAATAAAACAAACATGTTTTCACGACCTGGACACGCTTGGTTGACCATTCAGGACGACGACGCTTCTTAGATATATAGATAGGACACGGTAGACACATTGCCTTTCAGTTTCTTTAGCGTTGAGATTTTCTCTTATAACATCCTTTTCAGAAATGCAGGTTTCTAGAGAAAACGTATTTCACATTGAGATAAAAAAAGGACGACATCTGCCAAAAAATATATATCATATGGACTATTTGACTTTGCCTCTATCAACGTGTTTTTGATATTTTGATTGACACTTTTACAGCCGATATTGTTTTTTTAAAGTTTGCTTTAGCAGTATGTATTTTTAAGTTTTATTACGTAACTATAACTTCATATAAGTGGAGAGATTAAAATATGTTTAATGTTGTGTTGAATTAAAATTGTGATGTTTAAGTCTTATGAAAAAACATATTTTCGCTTTTATCCCTTGGGGTCGTTTCACGTAAAAGCATTACCGTTAAGGTTTACCTTGGTCCTAGCCACTAAGCCACTTTCTTTGATTGGCATTCTTGAAGTTGGTGTGATGAACAATAAGGACAATTCTTATGGATGAACAACTTCTTTATTCTGTCATCAATTGTTTGACAACGACATTAGAATCTATGTCGAAACGTCGCTTTCACAGAATAAAGAAGTTGTTCATCCATAAGAATTGTCCTTAGTAAGCCACTTTGCAGTAACCATGGAGCTCTCGACCATGATGGTCAAACTCTCTTGTACATTTAAATCCATGCATGACAATAACCGAGCGAGTTTCTGTCATTCAATCTACGAAAAACGAGCGAGATTGCTTTTACTAGAAGAAAAGTTTCATTGAGACTTATACCAAAATGTGTATATAGGATATCAACCCTCCTTTCAAGTCGTCAATTACATTTTTTCATGAAATGCCGTTTCCAGAACGAGGTGGTCACGATTTTTTAAAATTCTGTGCATTGTCCTTACTAAAATGTCATTAGACCATATTGATTTCATCTAAAATGCTTTTGAGTGTCTTTATGTATATTGTTTGTATGTAATTCTTTAGAATTGATGGGAATACGATTGATTTTCAGGTGCTGGCTTCGGTATTGCCTATATCCCTTCCATAACGGCGGTGGCCCAGTACTTTGACCGATACAGAGGGATCGCTACCGGAATGACGGTGTCCGGAGTCGGAGTGGGTAACTTCATCTTCCCGCCACTGATCTCAATCCTTCACCGCATGTTCGGATGGAGGAACTCCCTTCTAATCTCAGGTGCGATCGTCTTGAACATAATTGTGTGCGGAGCTGTCATTCGACCAATCAAAAGGCTGGACGTACGTCACGAGGAGAAACAGCAAATATTTGACGTCACGGCGTTCCGGAAGTCAGCTTACATCCTTCTGGTCTTCAACAACATTCTCGTCTGCTTCGGCCTCTCCATCGTCTACCTACATCTCGTCGCCTACGCCGAGAACTGTGGCTGGAACGAGAGTGAGAGCTCCATGCTTCTCTCTGCAATTGGAATATCAAACGTTTTTGGACGCTTTGTCCTAGGATCCTTGAGCAACCATCACCGTGTTAATATCATTCTGTTGTACAGTGTGAGCTTTGTCCTGGGAGGAATGGCCTCCTGTTTCTTCCCCGTGCTGGGCAACAGCTACATCGCTCTCGTCACCATCTCCTCTCTCTTCGGCTTCTTCACCGGATGTTTTGGTTCCCTACTTCCGGGTATCCTGGTGGAGATCCTGGGGATCCAGAGGTTCGCTAACGGCTACGGGTTCCTCATGGTCTTCATGGCGCTCGGCCAGATGATAGGAGGACCTTTTGCTGGTAAGTTAGATTCCTTCTTGATACTATTAGTTTGTATTGCTTTTTGTCTATTCGTTGGGTTCGGTGTTTCTAATTTATAAAAAGTTTTTTTAAATTTACTAACTTTTCTGCCCTTTAATCATACAGTGGTATTTGGTAACTATCATGTTGTATTACAGCTTATATAAGATAAAGATAAAGATAAAACTTTTATTATCTTGAGGGAAATTTGCTGCCAGAACAAGTCATTTAAGAAACCCTACAACACAGAAGCACTTCTCTATAATCGCAGAGGTATATGAGCACCCATACCAAATATCTCTCTGTTATAATCTCCAATTCATGTTTTACAGGGTTCCTGTTCGACGTGACCAAATCGTACAACACGTCCTTCTACGTGGGCGGATCTGTGGTCATCCTAGGCGGAGTCCTACCACTCTTCAAGGCATGTCCCAAGAAACTGCCCAATGAACTCGACGCCGAGATCGCCGTTATATCCGAGGAAAAGCAGCCACTACCGGCGTGATAGCCAAATATTCCGGGGTTAAATCCTGTGTAATAGCCGGAGTCTAAAAGACATTACAAATGTGTCAATGATTAATTGATGTCGAGGACATCTTGTATGTATGTTGAATCATGCAGCATCCACTCCAAGCGTGATATTAGGTGGTTAATTCATATGTGAAAGCGATAATCTGAAAGACGTTACCAGAGGTTTATGAGTAATTGATGACGTCAGTGACATTGTATGTATGTCGAAGCATTCCCCTAGTGCAATAACGAGGTATTCCTGATGGTTCCAAGACAAACGTTACGCTGATTGGAAGAACGCATCACATAGCAATATCTACCCGCGTTTATAACGGGGAATGTGGATGTATGATGGTTGGTAACACATTGAGAGGCAGGTGACATCGAGGACATATATGAAAGATTACATATGGAGCAAAGTGACTGTGATTACGAAAGCGGCTGTGTTTGTCTGTTAAGTGTTTTGGAAATATATAGAAATGATATTTATCATTGTTCTTTTATCGTCATGTTGTAATGACTATTTTTGATTTTGTTGTTTCTTATGACATAGAAATGTTATTCTTATTCTTCGTAAATATGGATTGTTATTGTCATTCATTATTTTGCAACGTTTAACGTTCTCATGAGAATAATCCACGTGTTACAGTTTGAAGTATACACATGGTCATTAATAAAGCACCACCTCAACTCTTTTCTACTTTTATGATTTCTTACAAATGTTAGATGATTATTTCGATCGTTTTCGAAAAAAAACGTTTAAGTAACGAAGTTACCATTCGTAAATATATCTCAGATGGTGTTTATCAATGGGCATGTGTATACATCATGCCATTGTTGTGGAATGTCACCAGGGAAGTACTATTTGAATTGTTGAAATGCTACCACTGGTGTAACACAAGAGTTGGTTACAAGAAATTTCTGACGTGACACTGGTACTGTTGACTTTACTGATGTCATTACTCTATAATTGTTGGGATCATTGTTGACGTTGTTATGTATATAATTACGTTGCTATGATACAAACATCGGGTATGCTGACAATTTAAATATACTGAATGTTAACGTTGAAGAAATCATTTTAGGTATTGACATTTTACAACTTTGTTTTACGTTTAAATTTGATGTTTGATTGTCAAACTGTTACTGTATTGTTAAGAAGTCTACATTGTCGACAGAGGTAAATATATAAAAATATATTGTCTCACTGTTCGAAAACAATTTACCCAGCTGTTGACATTTGAATTACATGGTTAACGAAGAAGAACGAACTGTTCATGAACTGTTCCGGTATATTGTTGTCCATGTTTTCTGTAGAAAAGATCTTAATTTCATAAAAGGCTGTGCTGTAGTTAAAAGAATCCCTTCTCCAAACCTGTTCAGTATTATACAAAACTGCTTTTAAAATGCTGCTTGAACTCCCAATTCCCCGAAAGCTAAAGCCAGTGAACATTATACACACAATATACCAGTTGCTCGTTTTCTCTAGAAATTGATAATGTAGCCTGTGGTGAATATATGACTTTGTCTTTTGCCTGTAGTGAATATGAATTTGTCTTTTTCCTGTGGTGAATATATGACTTTGTCATTTTGCCTTGAATATGATTGTGACATTTGCCTGTCGTGAAAATATATGACTTAGTCTTTTGCCTGTGGTGAATATGTTTAACATGTCGTGTGTGGTGAATGTATGATTCCTTCTGTTGGCCCCGGTGAACATATTACAGGGTAGGTTTCTTGTGAAGGGAAAGTCTTGGGTATGTTACTGTGGTGCTTTTTCTGACTGTGATATTGCTGTTATTGTTCTTGATCAACAATGGCTGTGCTGATAGGAGCTCATCGTTATCTGACACCGACTAAATAAAAACTATTCTCTTTTACCCACCTGCTACCTCCGGGTAAAACTAGATTCATTGAGAATCAAATACTCCCACTACAATCAGAATTATCCATTCATTCTCCATACAAGTTTCTGTTTGAATGCATTCAATGAATCTTCATCAATCAAAGAATTCCTTTTTTTCCTCTATTACATTCATGTATTGTTGTTTTCACAGTTTCTTCCAACCCTGACATGTAAATGGCGTTTTATAGTAAAAAGTTCAAAAATGTATTTTGTACATATGTAATATATCAAGTATTAAGCATAGCTTCATCTGTTTCCTTATTCCTGTAGGAGGTTAGGATGATACAAACGTATTCTTTGCACTGTACATAGTTTCCTGTTTGTAAATTGCAATATGGTTGTTGAATTGTTACCATGACATCGTATCACACGCTCAGGATGCTATGCTTCAAGATGATTAAGTCGTTCAAAACACAATTGCCAATTATTTGTATATTGTACATACATATACGGTATACTATTTGTCCCTGTAAAGATTGTTGTAACAATGACACAATTATAGTTTGTACATGTACGTGATACATTTCCTGTACAGTGTAAGATTTTCGCACAATGTACGAGCCGAATTCATTTTTTCTCTTAGAATAACAAAATCACTCCATAAAAAGTTTCTATTTTTGAAAAAATATGAACTTGTGCAATTAAAGAAGATAAAAGAGTTTGATGTCAAAAGTTGGTTCGCTCCAAAAAAAGGCTTGATCTTAAGTCATTCAAGATAAATTATTTTGAAAAGAAATTAAAAAAAAGGACCCCTTTGTTCCTCCTACTTCATTATAATTTTTCATTTTGATGCAAATCCAAAATTCCTATGTTTCAAAATGTTCATAAATTTGGCCACTTTTTCCGTTCATGAATATCCCGATTACGACGGTACAGCAAGTTTCGAGGCAATTTGATCTGCAAGCATTGATAAAAGCATCGCTGTCCTTGGTATCCAATCGAATGTTCACAAACGCGAGCGACCGCTCGTGAGCTAACTGTGAGTTATAGGTTTCTGAAAGGAGGTTAGTTCTCTGATTGATAATTGCCTGAGACCAATCGCATTTATAACATGTCAATTTGACGGAAATGTTGAGCAATTTTGTGCTGTGAACGAACCTTCAATACCCTTTAGAAATGAGAATGTGGAAAAATCCTTGTTTACCGATGATTTATGATCTGCATCAATGATTTCCTTTTGTATTATATACATGAATGTCTTATGAATAAACATATTTTTATACAAATGAAAATCCAAAGTTTGTTTGATTTGTAAATTAAAAGTTGAACATGTGGTACATGCCGAGCAATATAGTGCTACTGAGATCACTTGGGACCAGGAAAATGTCGAAGGAGAAGAAGTTCTGGAGTGAAAAGACAAATATTCGGCACCAACCTCATTTGTGAGTAAGGAGAAGGTTCTTGAAGAGAGGGAATCGGTTTATATAGAACTCACTGTTGAAAAATCAGAAAAGCAACGAGCTGCTTTCAATGAGATTGAATCGTTCCTGTGTTTTTGTCAACACTTATCCTTAATCAACCACGCTATGATAAAGGGGAACGGTTGAGAGAAGAAACACGACATGTAGCTCATTTGGTTGATAATTCGCCCGTCACCTTGGGTTTCGACTCCGTTAAGCCCCACGTTAAGAGAGGGGTTTTTTGCTTCTTCCAAAGAGCTCAGCATAACAATATAGAATAATACTTGATATGGCGTTGAACTCAATATTGCTACTTGGTGCGGAGTACCAACATTAATTTCCAATTTACATTTTATTGAGGACTTAAAGAATAATATGTTCAACTATTAATATTAATATTCCTGAGTTTATTTCTGTATTTATGTAAGATTGATGTTTTCAGCCAACGTGAAATTGTACATTGTCAATGCGTGAATAATATTATGAATATGAATTGGTAATATTAAGCAGTCTGGTAATATATTCATTATTATATGGCTTTGTGCCTGAAGCATTATATTTAAACGACATGAACACGAAAGGATTTCTTTCAAATTTACATATTCTACCCTGGTGTGTTTTGTATAGAGGGGTTATTATTCGTGTTTATTGAAGCTTACGTCTCGCAACACGCTCTGTTGCATAACTCGTTACCTACTGATAGGCGTGCACTTGAATTAAGATTGAACATTTTCAAAAAATCTGCAACGCTTCTCTGAGTTTTAGTTTCTGGTCTTCGTTGAAGTGAACATTGACTGTCTGAGGAGTCCCAACTCCATCTTCTTACGCAAAGCCTTAAACGCCAGTTTCTGAACTGTCAGTTTTATGCCTTGCTGCATACCCTTGAGTTTACTGTGCTTTCTCTCTTACCTGTATTGGGGCACTATATAGCAGCATAAAAGGTAAAGGGTCTGCAGCAAGGCCTAAAATGACATTTCGGAAACTGGCGTTTAGGCTTTGAGTAGGAAGATGTCCTAATTCTTGCAACTGCAACGATGGTCGAAATGGTATTTTCTTTGATTTGAGTAATCAACTAACTTGGTGACGTACTTAATGTGGCTGTTGTTGGTATTGGGAGCACAAAAAGACTTAACACTAAGGTTAACCTTAGCGCCATCCTTAGCATTGTACTAAGGCTACCTTAGTGACTTGAGGCAACCTTATTATTTTGTGCAACAGGGCCCTGTTGTTGCATAATTGAGTTCAATAGCCCTTACAGTGTATGTCGTCACTAGTCATTTGCAACAAGAAGGACCAATAATATACAATTGTGATATCATTATATAATTATGTTTAATTTTCTACGTAAACAGGTTATAGTTTTTTTTAAACAATGGGGCAATGATAAATATAAACGGGAAATATGTCTACGCCCAAACTCTACATCTAGTTTTCGAGTACATATTCTATATGGGCCAGTCAGGTATAGCCGTTGGGAGATTTGATGTTAGATACGATTGTAATGAATATGCTACGCACCAGGTACCATACATAATTATCTATTCCAGTTAAAAAAACTTGGTTGTTGCGGTAGAATTGTGACAAACAAAACAACATAGAAAGACAGCCATGTGGAACGGCGTAGTGTTGTACTAGTAAACAGTGGCATGTAGAATGAATAAACAGAATAAGATCGATAAGAATGCTTTTGTTTAGCAGTTTCCAAATGTGTTATCATTTTCCAGAGGTTTCCTTATAAAAAAATAACTTATGTTAACTTTGACAGTTAAAATACTCAATCGCTAAAGGGACATTTCTTTAAGTTGGATGAAATTGCAGATACAGCAAATCAGAATCGCGATATTGAATCACAGAGAAGGCGAATTAAACCAACCTGTATCGTATCTGACCATACTCCCAATACCATCAACCTCGAGATTCAAATAAAACATCATTGTAATTGTAGTATTTAAAAATTGAATTAAACGTAACATAGACAACACCCATCATTGAATATGGTTATAAAGAAGGTTTGAAGGTTTCTTTATCATAAGTTCTCTGAAATGAGGTCATTTGTGTTAATTGGGATTTAAAAGTCTTTCCTTTAAAAGTCAATAAGTTGGAATTTAAGTAGCTTCATGCACAGTCGACGTCTTCAAGAACTAAGCTTGAACAGGAATTGTCAGTGGTTGTCAGTACTGAACTAGAGGATGTGAGTTTTACCGTAGCGTCACGCACTGCCAGCCAGACTTGAACAATAGAATGTTTATTGTCATCAGCAGATAATGAATGTACATGATTAAATTAGAACACGTGGTTTCTTCAGTTTGCATATGAAATTAATTATAGACATTAAACAGAATGAATGGATACAAAATACTACTACTACTACTACTACTACTATTGCTACTGCTACTACTACTGCTGCTGCTGCCGATACTACTACTACTACTACTACTACTACTACTGCTGCTGCCGATGCTACTACTGCTACTTCTACTACTGCTGCTGCTGCTACTACTACTACTGCTGCTGCTGCCGATACTACTACTACTACTACTACTGCTGCTGCTGCCGATGCTACTACTACTACTACTACTACTACTACTTATACTACTACTACTACTACTACTACTACTACTACTACTACTACTGCTGCTGCTACTACTACTGCTGTTGCTTTACTGCTATTACTGTTGTTGCTACTGCTACTGTTACTGCTACTGCTGATGCCATGTTGCTGTTACTACTAAATATGTTACTGCTATTTCTGTTGCTACTACTACTTCTACTTCTCCTGCCTCTTCTTCATCGACTGCTTCTACCACTGCTACTACAAAAACATATGGAAAGTTATTGAAATAGTTATTGTGATAGAACATTGTCATATTTTCTATACATGAGTAATGAAACACAATGATGTCAAATCAAAACAGTTTAACGATCAGATAATGTGATGGTCATTGTCATTGTTTTCAGCTGTTACCTGTTTTAGTTCAAGGACATGTTATTTCACTATAATGAACGCGTTCAATAACTAAAGATATACACGCACTCATAATAAAGTGAACAATTTCAGCTCCCGAAAAAAGATATAACTATTATCAATAGAGCGATCCACAAAGTGTGACCAGAGGTGTCCTTAATCCTTGCGTATTCTTCTCAAATCCAAATTGCTCATAAGCTGTTCACACTGAAATGTATAACAGTAGTTTTCGCTGGATCGTTGATAACTTCAATCATGTCATGACTCAACTATGAATCATCGGGTTACGTTATGAGATGTCTGACCCACTGTAGATAGTTGACATAAGCTAACATTTATAAGAGAAAATTTGAAGATTAAGATCTAAGAAAAAAGTGAAACTACTCCTTCAAATTGCATTGTGTTTACTTATATATATGCTGCTGTATAACTGTACACGCTTGAAAGACTCGGAAGCTGAGTGTGCACACCAACTCTTATGTTCTCTTTTTGCATAGAGCATAAAGCCGAGAAGATAAACCCCACCCTTAAAGTACATTTCCGAAAACCTACGATATATATCTTTATAAAAACTTCACCCAACCGAAACACGACCGAGCCAGTTCTATGTTACCGGTTGTCTTTCTTCTATACAAACTAACATGGTTATGCAGAGAAAAGTTTATAGTTCAACGTTATTCGTGATTCGGAGACCCGGTTTTCTCCCGTGCCAGTACAATGTCAATGCAACCTCTCTATAGCATTAGCTTCTATAGTCAACAGTGTTCCACGTGGATACACATGAATGGTTATGCGACGCAGAGACCATAAGTAGTAGTAGTAGTAGTAGTATATTTTTTATTTAAGTGTCACACGCACTTGAACATGTTATATACATACACATTGTACAGCAATATAAAAACAGTGCGTCGAGCCACAAACTGGCTTATGAGACACTAAAAGAGCATATTTTACGATAAATAATGTTGGATACAAATTATACTAAAAATATTTAAAATTGAATTAATAAATAGAGATAAGAATATAAAAATAAAAAAATAATAATAATATTAAAAAACAAAAATTAAATAGATGACATTTCACGTCTTTTAAACATATTTAGAATTGAAGAAGCTAAAATATTTTGCAAATTCTTCATAAATGCTCAAGTAGGTTTATCAGTAGACGCATAACCACATCAATATAATGGCTACCAATTGACATGCAGCCAGCCTCACACAAGTCTGTGTTGTATTTGAATCGGTTCTTGCATGCATGATGTCATAAACAGCTCATACATTCATCCATTCTATTCATACATACGATTTATATTCTTGTAGAGCAGAAGCACAACTGTTTGTACTACAAGAGCTTCTCCTCCTTATGCTAGGACTACTTCTTAACTTAGAATACTGCTTCTAATACTACTATCATTGCGATAGCTACTACTTTTACTACTACCACTGCTACTGCTACTACTACAACTACCACTTCCACTACAACTACTTCTACTACTACCACTGTTGCTGCTACTACTACTACCGATACTACTACAACTACTGCTACCACAACTACAACTACCACTACTACTGCTACTACTACTACTGCTGCTGTTGCTGCTGATACTACTACTACTTCTACTACTACCACAACTACAACTACTGCTACTACTACCACCACTACTACTGCTACTACTTCTACTACCACAACTACAACTACTGCTACTACTACCACCACTACTACTGCTACTACTTCTACTACCACAACTACAACTACTGCTACTACTACCACCACTACTACTGCTACTACTTCTACTACCACAACTACAACTACTGCTACTACTACCACCACTACTACTGCTACTACTACTACTACCACAACTACAACTACTGCTACTACTACCACCACTACTACTGCTACTACTTCTACTACCACAACTACAACTACAACTACTGCTACTACTACCACCACAACTACTTCTACTACTACTATTACTACAACAACTACTGCTACTACTACAACTACTACTGTAACTACTGCTACTACTACGACCACTACTACTTCTACTACTACTACTACTGCTGCTATTACTACCACTACTACTACAACTACTACTACTACTACTACTACTACTACTTCTACTACAACTACAACTACTACTACTACTACTAATACTACTAGTAGTAGTAGTAGTACTTCTACTATTACTATTACAACTACTGCTACTACTGCTACTACTACTACTACTGCTACTACTACTACTATACTGGGAAGCTAAACGAGGTTACTACAGAGATATCATCTGACAGTGCCAGTCACCCATGTCCTGCCCGCTGTATCAGAGATCTCGTGTCGCTACTGTCAGTGAGTTAATAATACACGTACTATGTCTCAGGTGTGGGCGTTCCTCAAGAGAGATAGATAGCACCTGACACATACAGTCCCAGTGACCTAGGTCGTTACTTGAGAGTTTGTGATGGGTAACAGTAGATTTCTGGCTTTATATAAATATATTGGCGTGTTTTCTCGAAGAGAGGCCCCGGCGTCCATATGTACATGTACGTAGACAAACAGACAGACACATTTTTATTCAAGTCTCGCCTCAACATGATACATCGATAAAAATACATAAAACATAAAATACATAGTAAAACGTTGAGTCATTCCCTTCGGAATTATGAGAGACAATTATATCATTATGTATTAGCGATGAAGCTTTCGTGAAGGTTTTCCGTCAAACTACCGCTGTCGACCGAGGAATATACCGAAATATACAGCTGCGTACCTTAAGTTTGTTATTTAATATGGGTTTCCTGGTGCAAATATCATGTTATTTAGCCAATCACAGTTGCATATTGATACTTCTTTTTGGAGCTATTCTTTGAAAGAGTTTTTTTCACACACACTATCTTTCATCTCAATATATTAATATGGATGTTTGAAAAAGGACGTTATGGGATGAGAAGACTTTGCAAGCCCAGATGATAACCCGCTGGGATGAGTTTGTAAGCGTTGAGGAAAGAAAGTTGAGCAGAAAGAAATACCGAAAGCGAAGCTGAATTTCTTACTTCCAGTGATGCTTTCTTTCCGAGGTTTTGAAGTCCCAAGCATAACCTCGCTCTCGTGTTTTAACTAACTTGATACCGTAATTATATCAATTAACAACCCGCAATCATGTGTACACACTTTAGTATGTGTCAACATATTCATAGACTGATCAGAAAAGAAATGAAAAAAATAGAGCCATTGGCTCTGTAGCTCATCAGGCTTCATCATCAATTATGCTGTAGAGTGTTGTCAATGTGATTCCCTCTTTGTAGAGGCCACAGGGTCACCATTCAAAAATTCAGTATATAGGCGACAAGTTTCAGTTTTCGAGGCCTTTACTTCTGATGAAGAAGATGAAAATAGATTTGAAGGACGTTCCTGTTGCCTTTATTAGGGGCAACAGGGTCACCAAAGCTACAATTCATAATCATCACTAGTCAAGGAGTCTGTACACAAAGTTTCAGCTTTCTAGGCCTTATACTTCTGGAGAAGAAGATGCAAATAGGTTTTTAGGGCGTGGCCCTTATTAGGGGTCACAGGTCCACCAAAGCTACAATTTATAATCCTGACACTAGTCAAGGAGTCTGTACACAAAGTTTCAACTTTCTAGGCCTTATGCTTCTGGAGAAGATGAAAATAGGTTTTTAGGGCGTGACCCCTGTGGTCCTTATTAGGGGCCACAGGGCCACTTAAGCTACAATTTATAATCCTCACTAACCAAGGAGTCTGTACACAAAGTTTCAGCTTTCTAGGCCTTATGGTTCTGGAGAAGAAGATGAAAATAGCTTTAAGGGCTTGGCCCCTGTGGCCCTTATTAGGGGCCACAGGGCCACTAAAGCTACAATTTATAATCCTCAATAATCAAGGAGTCTGTACACAAGGTTTCAGCTTTCTAGGCCTTATGGTTCTGGAGAAGAAGATGAAAATAGCTTTAAGGGCTTGGCCCCTGTGGCCCTTATTAGGGGCCACAGGGCCACTAAAGCTACAATTTATAATCCTCAATAATCAAGGAGTCTGTACACAAGGTTTCAGCTTTCTAGGCCTTATGCTTCTGGAGAAGAAGATGAAAATAGGTTTTTAGGGTGTGGCCCCTGTGGCCCTTATTAGGGGCCACAGGGCCACCAAAGCTACAATTTTTAATCCTCACTAGTCAAGGAGTATGTACACCAAGTTTAAGCTTTCTAGGCCTTATGGTTCTGGAGAAGAAGTCGAAATTCCACAAAGTTTACGGACGGACGGATGGACGGACGGACGCCGGACACCATGCCATGCCATAAGCCCATCGGGCCTTACAGGCCAGATGAGCTAAAAATACCAACAACTGTCAATGTTGTATGTATGTCGTATTTGATTTAACATTTATTGTTAGATCAAATAACTTCCTAATTTCTCTTTAATTCTGAATTTAAATGAGCTTCCTCCAAAACAAACAATGTGTTCATTGTTCATCTCTATCTCTATCATTTCCTACAAAAAGGTTTTGTTTCATAAATCTAAATTTACATTGGCTTTTTAACTGCTCATGACAGCACAGTTGTCTTATTTTTTTTTTTTTTTTATTTTATTAAAGGCTATTTGTTGAATAAGTATTTTGTAAATTTTCTCTTTTTTAATCAAATAATCGACACATTTGTATGCATTGGTATTTTTTTATAAGTCTTCAAATAGTTGATAAATGATTATAGTTTTCAATTCGATCTTTGGACTTTTGAACCCGAACACGATTCCTTTAAATCTTTTATAACGTTATACGTCCAAAGCACATTTAAACATTACCAAACTAATCCGAGAATTAAATGCTGGAATATTCATTTTGCGTACTTTCAAAATATGTTTCCAACTTTTGATTATCAAATGTCACCCAATACATCTGCACATCTCAATAAAGGGTATTAAAAAAGAATGGCTGGACAAAGTGTTCAGATATCTAATCTTTTACACGCGCTTCGGCCAATTCATACTCTAGATTGACATTGTAAACTGGGGACATAACTCTTACAGGACTACAAGCAATAAACGCATATCCAATCTAAATAAATTTGGATCAACAGATTTTTTATTTTGTAAACAGTATGGCCTAATATAAAACCTGTTAATCTAAATTTATTTAGATGTGTTAAGGTGTTTAACATCATACCACCAGAAATTTATATAATTATAGGTCTTAAATTAATATGAATCGAAAAATATTGGAAAAAAAATGGGGTTGATTTTCAATAAATAATCATTAACAAATAAATTGTCTGAATCGCATTCCCTGAATAATAGCCTGTTGTACATGTGGCTGTCAAAAGGGCGTTTGAAATAAATCATCATATGACACTTACTTCGTTGAGTGAAATATGTATGTACAGAGGTCCAGATAAGCTTTTGCCTATGTCGGTATATACCCGTATTTTGAAAACTGATTGGGTATTTTTAATTTTAAGTGGGTATTCATACTTTTTGATACCCACCGATTTTTCCGAAATATGGGTATTCAATTCAAATGAAAAGTTTAATACGTTATACAATTTTCAACAATAAAACACAGGCAAACTGTATTTTCTTGTTGACTTTATTTTCATAAAATTATTAAAATATGACATTTGAAAAACACATTCTGTAGCATGAGTTTACTGTGTTCATTAGGGTGGTTAAGTAAGAGAAATGATGATGTACTCATAGGAGCATGTGGAATATTTAGACCACGACTGCTGGTCATGATGATAAGTCATAAGTGAACAGGCCATTAAAAGGGCAGTAGCAAGTTTTTAGGGGGAATATAAGGTGATGTCAGGTAAATGAAAATTAATGGTTCCAATTGAAAGACAATGTATTTAAACTAAATGAAGCAGTAATGATTCAAATAAAATATAAAGTAAAGTTTAGCCATGCGATTGCTTTTTCTTACACAAAATAAATTAAAGGTGTTCACACAAAATGGCCGCCAATGGATTTTATGTGAATCTTCATACTTTGTCCTCTGACCATGGAAGATTGGTTTGTGTAATGAGATTTTTGACACTGTCAACATAATACATTTAGCATTAACGTACAATTATCAGTAAAATATTCAAAATATAAAATTATCAAAAAACGTGCTACTGCCCCTTTAAGAAGTGGTAAAATGCTTGAACGGTCGTCATTTATGGCAAGGCCACCACTTATCAAAACATATATATTGTACAAATCTCTGACGGAAGAGCATACACTTTCGATCTGATTGATCAAGAAATAGCAGAACATACGAGGTTTCAGACACGATAAAAATAAGGGGATATTTTATCTATCAAAATCCCCTTGTCAGATATAAGAATTAATCTAAAAAAGCATGCGAAAAAGACTGATGGAGTTCAGGATTAGGGAAGTTTATTTTTTTGCTCTTGAAGCCATGTCATGCCTTAATTTGGGTCAGATGAGCTACAAATACTGTAGAAAAAATACACACGCCTGTGTATGAGATGACCAGGGGAGAAGTAATTGTCATTTCTCGTTTACTGGTTTATGCATCCAACGATAAGACCATATACGAATGACAGAGCTTTACCTTAACTTATGTTTTTTCCTATTGTTTCCTATTTCTGCATCTGACATATTACACAAAGATTATTTATCCAACGCCCGGTTTTTAGATTCTGGAAATGCAAATATACCGGTGATATTATTTCAGTGGAAGATATCGTAGACTGAAAGTCAGTCTAGCAGAGTCCGGATGGGCGGATGCTACAATACTGTTTCTGGTGAAATCAAACACTGTCTCTCAAATTCTTTCTCTTTCTCATAATGTGTGAAATATTGTTACTGAACTGTAAAACATTAGTCATGTTGTTCGACTGTCTTATTCTGAGAACCAAAACCATGATTTTTATTTCTGGGTTTGAAACCTAACATTTCATTTGTCAAAATATATCATACTTTTGATTACATATGTGTTTCCAATAGAACTGTATATTTAGAAAACAATAAAAAAAATCTATTCAAATGTTGGAAGGAAGTTAGATTATTTAGGGCAATGAAGAAGAAAGATATGTCCATTCAAGCATACATATAAATATGTATAATAAAAATTATGATCCTCAGAAAAACGAATTTCAGAATCTGTTCTCGCGTCGGATGTGTTTTTGATTGAAAGAGAAATATCAATATGGAATTTTAATGTTGTGATCGCGTTTTAATTTCAAAGAACTTGTTTACTTCTACATTTTGTTTGATTTACAATATATAATTACTCCGAGACTGTGAGACATGCTACTACTGATGATGTGAGATCCATGTTAACACGGTCCGACTGTAGGTATAGCCGGTGAATGAAATGTCGCAGACATGTGTTCAATCAGACCACGCCTAGGTTATGTCTAGTCTCAAGGGAGGAACAATTGTACAAAAGAGTAAGCTGTTAGTATAAATAAACTTATCTTTTTTATGTTTATTTTCTCCCAAAGACGACATTGCTGGATTATATCAGAGTAGAAAACTAGAGAATAGATAGTTGTGTGGTATCGTTCAACTTCTATACAGATTAACGTTATAGTTTGCATTTGATTTTATTAATCACGTATCCTTTAATAAGTAAAGCCTTATGCCAATTCATTCAGGTATGATCTGATTTGGAAAGGTTGAAATTAAGAAATTTTAGTTTTACCAGAATCTTTACAATAAGACTTTAAATTCATGTTCCCCTTGTAATTGCTTCTATTCCTGTCTATTAAATTAAATTTAGTTAATTAAATAGATATCGATCTTACGGCTATTACATAAATAGAAGTTCACTTAATGTTTTATTTGCATGCATATAATCAATTTAATCACTCTTTGAAGTTGCACAAGCAAGACAGCTTCATCAAACAGATTGTCTGTACGCGCAGAGATCGTCCATCGGCTAGTTCTCCCCTGTATGGCGTATTCGTACGTCACAGGAACAGATCATAGCGACCTACCGGTGTAAAACAAACATCTCCAAATGCCACACATGTTTGTTAATACGCCCCTTCATCCGCACGAGCAGAGTCGTAATGCAACGTGCTTGAGCTTTACGTGAGCACCTGAATTGAACTGTTCTTTGATTTGGGAACACTGTGCATTATTGAAATATTAGGTCAATATAGGAGATCTCTGAATACACAGACGTACTTGTGTACAATGGTGCTTGTTAAGTGGTAACATGCCGTGATGAATTTCTACATTACGTTTAAATAATGAAGTTATTGTCATTTTACCCCTTTATGAGTAAATATATATTTATAATATTAAAATATTTTGCGTGCCATGGCACTTGGCCATAGAATATTCATCCTTATAAGGTTATTGTAAATTGTCGTCTGTGAACATATCTGTGCCTCTTCTTTGAGTGGCATTTTAGAAGTTGAAGGTCAAATAAGGACGCTATTTATGGATGACAACCTCTTTATTCATAGGGTGCGACGTTTCGATACAGATTCTTGTATCGTTTTCAAGTCACTCGTTCAGTTCTTCTTAACAAGAAAAGTAACATGAACTGACCGAGCTTTGAGAGAAGAGAATGTACATAGATTAGGTGATTGTTATAAGAAAATATAACTGAATTTATATAAAATATAAAAATCCACAAATAGTAAAATGCTTTTCAATATTATTTTGGTACTTAAAGCTATATCATTATTAACTACTAGTAGGCTCATTTACATATTTATTCTTCATCGCATAGTATTTTCAAAATAATGAATATTACGTATTACAAAATGAATATTTTTAGAAGTCAGCTAGTGAAGTAATTCAACGTTAAACGGTAATCATCAATTATTATTTTTTAATAAATTTTAACTGAAATGTAAAAAGGACACAATGTGATTGTAAACGTTCATTTGGTTATCATAAATGTAAATGCTTTTTTCACAATTTTGTAACAAACATGACAAACAGTAATAAAAATACCTAAATAAAATTATATCTGATTAGTGAAATGAGCATGTGTATTATCGTGTAAATAGAAATCTCGTTGCATGAATTGTAATCGGTATGTGGAACGTTGCAACAAAATGTGAAATTAACAATAATTTCGTGCAATGATTACTCCCTCAGGCGGAAGTCACTCCCAGAGTTCCGTTTCAAAGCTTCCGGTTTACTGCGCGCCAGTTCGTATGGCGAAAAGTGACAGAAAATGGCTTGTGCAGTCGAAACGACGCGAGTTTCCTTGGAAGATTGTACATGTCCAATATGTATGTGTATTCTTATCGAACCTGTCACCATGCCATGCCACCATGAGCTCTGCAGACCATGTTTCAAACAAAATGTCGAGGAGGCAAGTCTGCTATGTCCGATGTGCAGAACGAGGATTGGCACCTGGGCACGTCATGCAACCAAAACAAAAACATTGGTCAATCAGACGAGATGGGAACAGATTCAAGAACTCTTCCCGAAAAGAGTTAGGCTAAGGTTGGAGGGAAAAGACGAAGAAGATGACACAAACGATGGTAATACTGCATTAGATGTTAATGTGTATTTGTTGTTTACATTTCAGAATTTTTGTAGTTTCACTTTTCCTTGACAACTAGTCCATTGACAGTCATATTCTATTTTGGGCAAAAGGGTCGCATATAATTATTGAACCTTGCATTAATATTCATATGATTCAATGTTTGATTTTACCTTCTGCTGCCTGTGCAAATTGGTCTATCAATAATGGCTGAGATGCCTGGATTGCAGTTAAATATTAGGTGCATTAGACTAAATTTCAGTCTCTGAAATGAAAATACATATAAAATGCAGTTTTCTACTATTAAAAATGAAAGGAGCCCACTGAAGCTGTTGAGTTAGACTTGCTATAATAATATAGACTTGTGTGGGTCTTTAAAGATATTTTGTTTCAGGGGCTGTTAGACAGACTATAGGTGCATGTCAATCTTGTGAATTTCCTTTTTAGCCCTGAATTTGTTGATTGTGATGGTGAACTTAACATAACTAGTAGGAGGATGGTCAACAATGATTTATAAATAACTATCGATTATAAATAATGTCGCACTAAAAGTACATTCAGTTAGTCAAAAGGACAGTCCTATCGGGATATTTTTTGTGGAAACAAAATTCAAGAGTACTTTCCTTTATAAATATAATATATGTGATTATTTCAAACTTATTTTAATATATGTTAGTGGAATTAACGTACTAAGTAATGAGTCTAATTGCATAGAAGAGAATGCATTGCTTCGTCCTCTTAAATTTCTTTTCCTCTAAAAATACCTAGATAAAAGAGTCCCTTTAATCTGAGTGATCATGTTTATGCTCAAATGTTTAACTTTTAGTAACAAAATTCATCATGATTGCAGGGGCTTACATTTTTGTGTGACACATCGTTATCTTTATTCTCTATTATTATGAAGTTAAAGGTTTCTAAATATGTCTTGATTTACTTTTATTAGGGATGTCACGATACACCGATACATCAATGCATCATCATGGTACAGTTCATGATACAATACACGATACAGTTTAGTTACAGTGTATCGTGATACAAGTTTTGATAAATATCGTTCATCTTTTTTGTGAATATCGAATCAAGAAATCAAGAGATAGCCTTTCTGTTCATGTTAGAGTTGGAAAACAGAAGATTAAATTACTTTTTCATAAAGAAGTTGACTTGTTTTTGTGTTTAGATGTTGGAGGCTCCGATAATTCTCATAAGAAATATCAAATTTAGATCTGTGAATTTGTATCTCAAGTAATAATTGCGCATTTATTGTATCGTGATATGTAGCGAATCGTGACCTTAGTATCATGATACATATCGTATCATGAGGTACCTTTATCGTGACATCCCTAACTTTTATGTTTAAATAAGGGAACAACAAACATTTCTTATCATTTTATTCATGAATACATAATACTTCCAGTTCCTTGTTCTGAGTCAAAGTTGAATGTACGAACAGCAAAATTTTGAATCTGCATCCCTGGTTGTGTTCGTTACTTTGTGCCAACCTTATTTCCATCCTAAATTTAGTAAATAAAATGTGACAATATCTTGATGAATTTATTAGTTAAACATATACTTTTTTGTCCAACAGTAACACTATTTCTTGACTGACATTCATTAACAAACGTCTCATGCCAACATTCGAGGTGATATTCGTCTATGAGATAAGTCATGAATAATATGTCACATTGAAAAGAAATTAAGAATAATGAAAGAATTTTAAATGAATTAATTTAAGGAAATAAATTTGATAAGAACCTCATATGAAAGAAACAATCATATCAGGGATTACCTTGGTTACCATGGTATGAATGGGAGAAAAATCTTCTCTTGGCCTAATATACCGGTGATGGGATTTTCAGAGAAAACAATGAAATGTTTGAGAGAAAAAAAATAGTTTTGATTTTTGCAGTGAGACTTTCTCCCCTCATAAGTGTTGATAATGGGATATCTTCCAAAATCCCTGTCCAAAGTGATCAATGTCACGATATGTATCCTCTAAACGATATGATATATTGTGGACCAATGTATCACAGTGCGAGACTCAGTATCGTTACACCTTAAGAATTAACTATTTAAAAAGAAATTCTGTTTGCTATCCCAGTTTGCCAGTTGATATTTCCTTGATTAATGTTTTATTTCATAGCAAAAGGCCAGAGAGAATTGATTGGTTGGTTTTTGAGGGAAAAAGGCAAGATGCAGAAACAGAAAAAGATTCTCTAGTGTAGGAAAAGTTTTATGTATGCAGCAGGTACAGAGGTGAATAAAAATAACTAATTTGTTTTCTGTTAGCTATTAGGTTAGGCTAAAAAAAATTATTTGGAGGGATTCTGAGTGTCATTTTTTCATCTTTGTCATCATTCTGCACATCAACTTATGATGTCATTTGCTCAGATTTTGTTGTGTTCAATTTCAAAATTAGCAATAATGAAGTAACAGAAAATCTAAAGTGAATGACAAAGTATTGTATTCCTTAATTGAGAGACTTGATACCGAATAAAAATATGTAAGGATATCACAGGAAATAATGATCTCACTCAGAAAACTGAATAATGAAAGGAAGTGAAAAGCAGTCTAGTTTATGTTCATTGGGACATCTGTGAATGAAATAACAGTGGTGTCAGCATATCCCCCGGTCTCCCTCCTGCATCAGACGAACTGTACCAGGGCTCCAGCTGCATTCATATTCCTCCTGTATTTACACAGTACGCAATTCTCTTCAGATATCAATAGACATGGTGACATTCACAATTGTCTGTGAACTGTAGCTTTGACCTACCCTTGTTACAGTAGGTCATTAAGGTCACACATGGGTTGGGCAGTGTTGTCCCTAGGGGGTTGTTCCTTTGTGCTTGATAGTCCTCAAATAATTTTGTGTGTGGTTGTGCTGATATAATACTTACCAACAGTGGAAAGTGTTCCATATATGAAAATACAAAATGTTACCACCCGTCTTTTGAAATAAACTCTGGTAGGAATGTCATGGGTATCTTTACTATCTTATTTAGATAATTTCCTAAGATGGCACTCATGTTTCACTAGTGTTGATTGAAACATGTAAAGGAACAAGAAGAAAAGGCTTGAAATTAACTTTGATTAACTTGAATTACTTCTAGCCCTGTTGTCATTGGTCCTTCTCATATAATTAAAATAATGCAAGTAGAGTACTCTCAGTCTCAGAGTAGTTTCCCAGTTGCTAATCAGCTGAGGGGGACATTTGGGCTATTCCCTTGCAATGGTAGAAGTATCCTACTTTTCATTCAATGCACACCAAACCAAAAGGATAGGCAAATTTCCCTAGGGCCTCCTCTGGGAACACCACTGGTTTTCTACTTTAAATACAAGATCCTTTTGCATATGATGATATCCATAGATAATAGATATGACTCTAATTGGTGTTTATTTGATAATATGAGTGCATCCTATTATTAGACAGATAAGAAAACACTGTTTAATTTTATATGCCCCCGAAGCGGAGATTCCGGGGGTATATTGTATTTCACCTGTCCGTCTGTCCGTTTGTCCACAAAAACTTTAACCTTGGTCATAACTTTTGATTGGTCAGAGCTAGGTCTTTGATACTTGACATATGGATCCCTTGTGATGAGACCTTTCAGATGACACCATGACATTTGACCTTGTGACCTTGACCTTGACACAGCGAGCAGGATGCATCCGGGGGCATTCGTGTTTCACAAACACATCTTGTTTGTTTATCTTATTCTGGAAGTCAGGGACCATTTTCAGGGTTTGGGGTAATTTTCTGAATTTCAAATGGGCCATTTCCCATTGGATCAATACTCAATAGTAAACTTCAAGATGTTAACATGTTTTCATCCAATGTGCAAAATGGCCCAAGGCCCTTTCCCAATCACTGTGTAGTAATGATTTTTTTTATCATCATATGAATACATATTATCAAATTTGTCCCATCACATAGTCACAGGTATTTCTAGGTATACAATTGAAATTACCTATTGTCATGAGTCACTAAGGAACTATATTAAATGGAGCCATGGTCACTGTTAACTTAATACAAATACCTTGTACAGCATTCCAATATTGACACGACATGTGTTGGGGGTTTTCTCTTCACCCGTGTATTAGGTGTTGGCTGTACGGGAGCCCAGTGTTTGTTTTGAGAGGTGTATCTGTTCTGCATTAATTGCTTACAGTTCTCATGTAGTTAAACTGACATTGAGAATCCACATCTATTGCTTGGCTTGCACTTGTGTTAGGGGGTGTTCATTGAAATAAATTGTCCAAACAAAAAGTGTAATGTAAGGAAAGAAGAATAATCATAGTAAGTGAATGAAATTTGGTCAATAATTGTTATATCAAGTAAATAAAATGAAATAAGGGAAAGTATCTGATGTTTGCTCTTTTTAGCTCATCAGGGCCTGGATTTTCAAAGCTGTCTTAATGCTAAGATAGTCGTAGGCCAATGTTGATGTATGGTACTTACTACTATCTAAGCACTATAAGAGAACTTCAAAAATCAAAGCCCTGCCCTGGCTTAGGCCGGCTCTTCTCCAAAAAGATCTAGGGAGGATTAAAAATTGTAGCTTTGGTGGGCCATATGGGCCACGCCCTAAAAACCTATTTTCATTTTCTTCATCAGAAGCATAAGGGCTAGAAAGCTTAAACTTTGTGTACAGACTCCTTTACTAGTGAGGATTAAAAAATTGTAGCTTATGTGGGCCCATTGCCCCCTAATAATGGCCACACCCTTAAATTCTATTTTTAAAGCAATGAAATTAAGGTATGTACTCTTCATGTAGACTTGCTGAGGTTTTTATCTTGTTTAAGGTCGGGATGAATTGGAATTGTTGTCCTGTCAATGTTTAGGGATATGATTTGCTAATTGCCAATTAATTGGCTTTAATGAAACAGTGTGTCACCAAGGGTAGCTAAGGCAGATAAGATATTTATGTAATATCTTGTCAATTATTGCCAGTTTATGTATTAAAACAATAAAGTGGTTATGGTCAATTTTAGATATTTACATTAACAATGTTTCTGAATGCAAATAGGTAATGAGTTTGAGCAGAGGGCTAAAGATACCATATGTTTTTACACTGTTATCAAACATGTTCAACATTCAACAAGCAGTATTTATGTATATTGTAGATGTATAATTGTGCGATATGTGCAAGAGATATCAGAGGTTATACTCAAACACTGTAAAAAAAGTAAAACTGTAACTCTCATAAAATACTGATCCTACCACTGGTATAATACAAGCATTAATCAGGCTAGAATGGGAGAAACCTCATTGCACCAATTAAAGTAAGTTGTACAATCATAAAAGCTGTTTCAAAAGTTGGGTAATCATTTTTAAAGTCTTGGTCGTTTCCAGACTTTATTAAAAAACTAAAATCTATTTGACTCTGCAGACAGAACACCTTGATTTTTATTTCCCGCCGCACGTTTAGTGCGAAGCGGGGGATATAGTATTCAGCTCCGTACGTCCGTCCGTCCCGCTTCTTGTTAGCGCGATATCTAATGAACCGCTCAACCTAGAATCTTCAAACTTGGTACCAGTCTTCATCTGGGGAATACGCAGACCTGAAAAGTTTTCGGTGACCTTGACCTCATTTTCAAGGTCTAGGCGAGACTTTGACCAGTTTTGAAAATGTTGTTAGCGCAATATCTAATGAACCCATTAACCTTGAGTCTTCACGGGGGACATAGTATTCCGCTCCGTACGTCCGTCCGGCTTCTTGTTGTTAACATCAATTTGCGGCGGGGGATCTTGTCACCTTTGTGACAAATACTTGTGTTACAGAATATGGGAATTGCCAGGGACAAGAAGCAAGCTTTCTGTTCATTGTTGTGGTTATATACAGTGGATCAGGATCAGGATTTTATGACTTGAGCTGTGTATAACTGTGAGATGATGTATGTTTCAGTGACCTTCCATCCGCCAGTCCATCTAGCAGCGCCGGGAGAAATACGCAAGGAATATGAAGAGGAACTTAAGAAGGTAAAACTGAAATAATAATAATATAATAATTGATCTTAATTTTCAGTGATATTAGTGAAATTTCAATTGATGTGAGATAGACTAATAGCAACAGAAACAAACTCAAAAATACTTAGTTTCATTTTTGCAAGATTTGTATCAATGAACGCCAGGGTATTATTTTACCACTTTCATCTTTCATCTCACTTTTGCAGCAAATTTAAGATTGTTGCTTACATCCATAGTTTCGGATATTTAGCTTTACACACATGAATACCCTCCATCTTATGTTGTGTGACTTGCCTTATGATGTCATTCAATGTGGTTACCATCCTCGATAATCCAACGCTTCGATTCGTTTAATCTACCAGGAATTTACCTTCAAACCTAATTACCAATCTTGATAATAAGACCGCTAGTGATGATTGTGTTCAAATCATCGTTATCAGGAGTTACTTGCCCTTAGCTGATATCTAATGCTTTTGTTGGCGGCTTGTGGTTGGTCACCTGAGTTAACGCAAGAACACGCGGTCGGACTCAGTAGAGAGGATACCTATCAAATTAACAAGAATGGATATTTTAAGACTTTTGTTCCACGAAACTAGCCCCACGATTTTAATCAAACTGTTTGCACAACAACTAATTAGCGTCCTTTTTTTCAGCTACGCCAGCAGATGGTGAGTGAGAGGAAGAGAGAAGAACTTGAAAGTGAGGCTTTGATCTGCCGACTACAGGAGGAAGAAGAGGCTGAGCGCGCTCGGCAGCAAAACCTTGACCAGATACATCAACATGATGAGATCCTTGCTCGTGAACTTGGCAAGGTCATTAATGAGGTCAGTTTATCTTTGAAATTGAGCTTAACAGTAGTTAGGGATGCATTTAAAATCAAATCAGACTGATGAATTTTTTTTGGTTCAAATTTAGCTTAACAGTAGTTAAATTTATATCATTTGTACTATTTATACTAATGCAGTATATGAATTGAACGCTGATATTTATGTCATCATGCTATAAAGATTCAATTCTTTGGTTTGAGATAGGATGTCTTAAAAACTCTTTTAATGGAATTCTAAGAATTAAAAGTATTAGAAGGACACAAATATTTTTAAAGTAATGACATTTAATTTGCTGAAAATAGTAGAATCTATAAGGAAACTAACTAAGGTTTAATGAGACTGTTGATCTTCTATGCATATATGCTATATCTTTATCTAACTGCAAAGTTCAAGATTTTCCTTTTATTTTCCATGACTTGACTTACCTCACATTATATTCCAGGCGGGTGCTGACGAGCCTATCGACCTGCTGTTAGAGGAAAGCAGGGCGAGACTAACAAGAAGTAGTTCCGTCGCAAGCAACAAGAGTGAGAAGAGCACCTGCGGACCACTCGATACGTTCTTCAGCAAGGGCAAGTCATCAACTGAGCCTCAGCGGACCTCGCCATATCCATACCCATGTATCAGTCCTTCAGACAAAGAGAAACTCAAAGGGGGAGGTAACTCTCGATCCAACTCCTCCATCGGGAAGAGAAGTGACACTAGTAGTGTGAAAGTAGACCTGAATCCTTTCAACCTTGTGGATCACACATACTGTCCTAATCCTAATGCGCCCAAGTCCAGTACAGTTGGGAGACCTCCTAGTGATGAGATCTTCACTATATCAGACTCCTCTTCAAATGCATCGAAAGATATAAGTGATACTGTGAAGGAAGGTGAAGGTACCAAAGACCGAAGTGAAAGTGCAGGCAGCAATGATAGCATCAGTAATGAATTGTGTCACTTCAAACCTATCCTCTCGTGTCCGAGAACACCTCCTCGCAAAATGGCTGACGGCAAGCTGGTAGATCCACCGGTTGTCAGGACAACACCGAGGAATCTCTCGAGGAATGGGTTCGGGTCTCCTGCTGGGAGTCCTGGTCTGGAGCCAGGGAGTCCCATCATGCAGAGAAGACTCTCTGAGCTAGCACAGGAGAGACAGCTGTTTGTTCAGGAGAGATCCAAATCCACTTCAACAAGGACTTTTCCTCACAATTTGAGAGAAAGCAGCTTAGCTGGTGATGTGTCGCATACAGGTGCAAAACATAATGATACAGAAGATATCGACAGTGTTCCCAATCCACACTACTTGAGAGACTCTAGTCTTGCTGGACATGGTATGTGTCGACCTCCATTACATGGGGACAACAAAACAGGTCTTGGTTCCAGTTCTGGACTTCTGATACCTCTGGAGCCTGTCCTTGAGGATCATGGTGACTTTGATGACACTGTGCTTCTTAACATTAAAAAACCCTCGCATTCAAATGAACTTTCAACCAGTAAAAGTCCTTTGCATGTGATTTCTCCCTCAGTGGATAAGAATAAACGTTCTCGTCATAATTCAAAAGATGCAAAGGCTTTGACTCCTAACCAGAGGTCAATTAGGGATTGGTTTAAGACTGAGAACAGAAGTGAAAGCAACTCTGCTGACCTGTTTGAGGACCATGTTGAGCTGATTCCTCTGAACAATGGTAGGTGTGGTGTAGACTCAGGTGCAGGGGGTGAAGGTGCAATGGTGGACAGTGACCTAGACCAGGAGGAGGTGACTCATAAGAAGAGGAGGAAGAGACACAACGTTACAGGTGAAGGTGATGCAGCTGAGATAGAGACTCAAAAGCAGAAGTCAAATGGTTCAAGGAATAGGAGAAAGCCAAGGCCAAAATTGGACATTGATTCGGATGGTTCTGTGAGTGATGAAGATGTGTCCTTAAAAGGGAGAAATGGTGGTGGTTCTAGGAAATCTAATAAAAGTGCTAAAATATCTGATGAACACTTGACGTCAGAAGATGAACATGAAGGACACAGAGATCACAAATTCATCCATAAAGTTGATACAGAAATTGCATTTTTGAGTGATTCTGAGGTGTCATTTAGTGAAGGGGAATGTTCTGAGGACGAAGGCACATCCCCTGCTCGTAAGTCTCCTAGGAAGAGAAGACCAAAAGATGATGAGGACTTCGAATTTGATCTTGACACCTTGGACATGAGCGACACTGACATGTCTTTTAATACCCCAGTGAAGAGAACAGGAAAAGGCAAGAAGACATTAGTTGATGAGAACGGGGCAGAGGAACATCCGGATTTGAAAAAGAAAACTAAACACAAAAGGAAAATTGTCAAAGGACCAAAATTTGATTCAGATCAGTCTGATGATGATTTTGTTTCAAAGACAGTCAGGAAAGCAAACAAAGGTTTCGACAAGGAAGATGCCTTGGGAACCTCTGATGAAGACACTAAACCTCAGAAACAGAAAGCTAGAAAGAAGAACACCAAATCTGTTTCTGACAACCAAACTCTTACTGCTGTTCGGGACAGTTCAGAAGAAGAATGTGAAGTGAAAACAAAGAAAGCTAGAAGAAAAATGTCAAAGGCTGTTGCTAAAGATGAGAAAGTGGCTAGTTATGAAGATAATACAAGTACAGGAGAACCTAAAGCAGAGACTCTTCAGGATCAAGTCAATCATAAGAGAAAGAATGCTAAGAAATTAGACCATGAATCATTTAAACTGGAAAAGAAACTTAAGTCTAGACAGGGTAAGAAAAAGGATGAAAATTACAAGGCTAATGTATCTATTTCAAGTGACTCAGAAGACGGTGAGGTTAAAAGTATGACCAAAAAGCCAGCCAAGGAAATGAATATAGAGAAAAGAAAACAAAGGAAAGGGAAAATTAAAAATGATGAAGGAGAAGATTCTATGTCAAGTCACTCGGATGAAGCAGAAGTTATAAAAAGCAGGACAAGGAAACATTCAAAACAAGTTGAAACAGAAAAAGGGAAGACGAGAAAGGGAAAGAAGAAAATGGATGAAGATGATATTGAAGAGGAGTCGAGTAACTCAGGTGAAGATGAAGTTATCAAGGGCAAGGCAAGGAAACAAACAAAAGTAGCTGACATGGGGAAAGGGAAGACGAGAAAGGGAAAGAAGAAAACAGATGAAGATGATATGGAAGAAGAGTCAAGTGACTCGGATGAAGATGAAGTTATCAAGGGCAAGGCAAGGAAACAAACAAAAGAAGCTGACATTGGGAAAGGGAATCAGAGAAAGAGGAGGAAGACCAGGCATGAAGATATAGAAGAAAGTATATCTAGTGAGTCTGAAGTAGAGGTTATTAGAAGAAGGATAAAGAGGAAAAGTGAAAGGGATAAGATTGAGGATACTGAAGAACCAAAACAACGTAAACAGTCCAGAAAACGAAAAGCTCCAGTAGAAATTGCCGATCTTACTGGGCAATCAACATCAGAATCAACAGCTTGTGCTGAGAAACCTTCCAGACGTGGAAGAAACAATGTATCAAGATCAACTCTTAATGTAGATGAAGATTTGAGCGAGGCTGAATCAGTTAAAAGCGTGAAGGAAAAACCCAAGAAAGTCTCTCCTAAGAAGCAGTCCCCAAAGAAGACCTCACCAAAGAAATCTCCGCCTAAAAAAGAACGACCATCAGAGAAAGAGGCACATTCTCCCTGGAAGAAGAGAAGGACAAAGCTAAAAGAAGATGAAAGTTCCAAGATGGGTCTCAAGAGATGTGCAACAGAAGAGCTGTTGGAAGAGAATGTTGATCCCAACACCAACCGGAACAACAGCAGCAATGCTCCAACTCAGAGCAAGGGCAGAAGAAGGACCAGAAAGGCGATATCGGACACAAGTTCTAGTTGTGAGACTGGACAGTCACCCAAGAAGAGGGTTCATATCGACATGCTTGATTGTGATGATGTCTTTGAGAGTCCATCAAAAACACCGTCAAGAAAACAGAAGCAGAAAGCTGGGAATTGGAAGGGCAAGACTCCTGTGTCCAAGAAAGGGAGGAACCGGCATGCATCAAAAGACCAAAGGTCGATTGTTCAGTTCCTCAGTGGGGCGAGTGACGCCGACATGAGACAGGATTTGGATGAAGAGCTAGCTAGTGATACAACAGAAGGCATCACTCAGGAAGAAGAGGATCGCAAAATAGCTCTCAAGTTGCAGAAACAGTTCAACCTTGAGCAGAGGTTCAGGATGAATGCAGAGCGGTTCAAGGGTGGGACAGAGCAATACCAGTTTAGAAGGAAACCCAAATATGTAGATTGAATTACAGAACCCTGATTACCTTGTACTTACTGTGTGACCATGGTGGTCTGGATGCATAACTTGCGATGTACCGTCAATCAGAAATAGTGTCTTATCAAAGTGAGAAATTGAAGTTTACACTGCTGATGCAAAATTATGGAACATGAATTGTTAGATGATAATGAGACTTTTATTATATACCAACTCTATTTAAATTTTAGTACCAATGTATCTTTTTTCTGTTTGCCGGTTAAGAATTCATATTTTAGAAAAACCCTAAACATCACTTTAATATTTGTCCATGAAGTGCCATACACACAATATTAGATGCAATTTATGTCTACAATTTGAAATTTCTTTAAGAGGCATTTAGAAGTTGGTAAGATGAATGAGAACAAGTTCTATGGATTTACAACTTCTTTATTGCAAGAGTGCAACGTTTCGGTGTAGATACTTACACCGTTTTCAAGGAAGTGATGACTTCCTTGAGTTTCTACCTACACCAAAACGTTGCACTCTTGCAATAAAAAAGTTGTAAATCCATAGAACTTGTTCTCATACAATTCAAAAGATGCTAAGAAAAGCATATAATGAAAATTACAATAGCTTGGATCCTACAATTCATTGTATCCATATTTTATTACTTATTGTTTGCGGGCAATTTGTGAAATTTTAGTGAAATCATCTAAAGGGAGATCACTCATTAAATTTTATAGGAAATAAAGCAAAAATGTTTCATTTTGTCAAGGGTTTAACTTGCTGCTTCTTACATGTAATGATACATCTCAATTAAATTTGTTCAAGTCTGATAATAATGTTTACTCACAACGTTGTATATACTTGTATATATCATATAACACCACTCAAATTTCCTAACACCTTATTTGGAATGTTCATATTGACGTATTTGGAACTTACTGTATAGAATGTATATAATAAATAATGTCCCCGAACTGATTTATCTGATTCTAGATATTTTTCCATTTAAATTTTGTTGATTTTTAACATATAATCTGTTTGTTATGATAATGTAGTTTATCATATTGGTTCCATAGAGGTGTGAACAGTTTCCTTTTATACATTCTAAATAATAGTGTTGATTGCATAAATTTCTTGGAAGTTGCATCATGATTGATTTGAAATAGTGAATTGTTTCTTTTTCTAATAATCTGTATTTGACTACTGATAAAAATGGTTGTGTCAAAGTCTGTTGTCAAAAGAACTCTGTTTCCTTATTTCCAAGTGCTATTGATAGGTAAAGTTACATCAAAAGTAATTTCAGCATTAATGTTTTGTTGCCCTGCCAGAACACACTTAGTCAAATCCTTAAATGAATAATAATATATGAGCAAGATTGTTTTCGATTTTATATAGTTGATTTTTAGCTATATTTATTATTGTGTTACATATGAATAAAATCCATTGCAATGACTTGTGTATTTTCTTGAGGAATGACAGAATATTGACGTTACAGCAACATCTCATCATGAACTTGACAAAATAAGTCAAGAACTAATAGTTTGATAGTCATAAGTGGTTGGAACCTTTGAGAATTTGCCTTCATGAGTGAAATGAGGGGAGATCTTTCTTGTGTTTGATGTCTGGGAAAGTTGTTGTTACCGGTATATTAATTTGCAAAAGAATTGCATTACACGATAAGGCTATTCCATAGTGAAGTTTCGACATAGAGACAGAACAATGTCACAATATGTGCATAATGTGATACTTAATTAGAGATACAATACATATCATGCTATAGTAAACGCAACATTATTGAGGAGAGATACCACTAACGGATCTTGATTGGATATTTCTGAACAGAGGTATTTAGTAACCAACAGTTAAACACCAGAACAAGCAAACTTCTTTATGAAAATCTCACTTTTTGCAACTTAGAATGATAAAAAACACTATCTTATCAAGGCTTTTCACAAACTCGGGATTTTGCGATCCAATATTCACCAATATATGCATCAACAGTCACTGTTGTCAACCCACGCATCAGTACATTTTGTGAGGTGATTTTAAGTTAAACATTGCTTTATAAGAGTTATTCAGTGTTGTGAAACCTGCAAGCATTGGCTGGAACTAGCATTCCAAGTGTTGTATTGCACTTAAATTCAGTGTACCATTGGCCCAAACCTTACACTTCTCTACTGCAGACTTGCCAAACCCATGGTGGGATTCGAACCAGAGACCTCTTGATACATTTTGTGAGATGCATAATAATTTATAATGCCAGTAATTGTCATTTAACAAATTTAATGTTTGACATAAAAATTTACATATTGTTTTAAGCAAAACTAAACCCATAAAGATAAACTCTTTTTCACTATGAGATACAAAAACCCTATTGTTGTTTATGATACAAAAAATTCCACAATATGCTTTGATATCAGTACAACAATTGTAACACCCATGGAGTTGTTTTATACTATCACAAACCACAAAATAACACAACAAAAGTTGTAGAATGATTACATAGTTTATTGCATAGTTTCTCAAGTCATTTCATTAGTCCGAGTCGGGTCCAGCATCCACAAAACTCAGCAACATGGCATCTACATCGCTGCTCTGAAATCAGAAGGTATTGTTCAATTGAAATCTAATATTGTAATCATTTTTAGAAGTTAACTATAGTATTTGTTGCATAATACAGTGTCTAAAATAGATTGAAAACCTAGCCTGTCCTGAGAATTAATTCGTCGATTCCTTCAGGGAAAATGAAGAAAAAATTTGAAAAGTTTCCAGTCCTGGCAAAAAGTAGCCAGTTTAAGGACTGGGGGATGGGCTATTACACTGCATAACAAGGTTAAGTGATCAAATGTAAATTCAAAGTTGAAAAACATTATTCCTTGTGATCTGACTGAACATTATTATGTACATTCTTTTATTCTCTAAACACGGTCTGTATGCAGCTTAAGGGAGATAACTCTCTGCACTTCATAATACTGTCTACATACGGAATGTCACAAGGCAAACAATAAATCATACAACTTTAATAAGGCAAACCCAATATACTCAAACCTTACATCAACTAAAGCAATCACTTAGAGAAAACAATATGCAAAAAAACTTACATAAACCAAACATTCAATTAGAGAAAGTAATATGCAAAAACCTTACATAAGCTAAACCTTTCAATTAGAGAAAACAATATGCACAAACCTTACATAACCTATACAATTCAAATTAGACAAAACCAAAGGAATCGAACTCACCCTTTTTATCTCTGGGCTTGCAGTCTTGACCTCATCTGTTTTAGATGTCGACGGTTCAGACCCTATCTGAACTTCCATGGCTTGAGCTGACTGTGGCATGTCTGCGCCCTCTTTAGAACTTTCCTCGTTAACATGTTCACTTTTATTAATCTCTTCCATCTCTTCATCAGAGCTTGATTCCTCATCATCATCCCTTCCTTCTTCATTCTGCCTTTCTTTATCATCTGCATTTTGGTTTAAATTCGGCTCAGAAAGAGCAGATGATCCATTTCTTGTGCTTTCATTAGAATGTATTGCTATGGAGACCGATGGTTGACTGTGATTTCTTTCTGCTATAGATGAACTTGAACTACCACACATTTCTACAGATAATTCTGGTATAACATTTGTGCTCTTGGGAATTGATGTAGCGATGTTATCACTCTGGTTGACTGATGTTTCTGTTCCATTTTGAGAGTTTGTTTTATCACCTAGACTGACAGAAATAGTATTTTCACTAGCTTTGTCACTTTTGTTGGCATTTTGGTCGAGTTTCTCCAAGTTCTGAGCGTGAGATGTGACATTGATGGGGGTGGATGTTAGTTTAGGAGGCTGGAGACACGGAGCTCTGGGGTGGATCAAACACTCACAGGTGGAGAGAGCCTCTTGGCAGCTTACCGACACCTGCAGTTAGAGATGATTTACTGATAAATTAAATAAATATGAACAAAATATATTCAATACAGTATACAGAATGGAAACAAATTTGCAAACTAGAATGAGGATAAAATCTGCCTATAAAACAGCACTTCATAGTAAAATACAAACAAAATCTCAAGTTTTATAAACCTTTTTGATACTATGCAATAGATTCTTGGTAGACAGTTGCACATTGTAGTGCTTTAGCTATTCTTCAGCATATCAAAGTGGTCCACCTATCAATTTACAGGAAAATCCTGCAGTTCTTCATGTACCATTTAATGGCAAAAATTATCATTTCAAATTTTATCTATGTATCAAAGAATCAAATAAATGAAATTCTGTGTAAGTCTTAACTTTCAAACATGCTTACTTGCAATATTCGGAAAAAAACACTGGGCTAAGGAAATCAATCTGGGCTTTGGTAATAAATCATAACTAAGTTTCTTAAAAATTGATTCTGAGAATTTCAAACCAAACTCAAACAATTTCTTACATACTAAACACAAACTAGACATAGATGATGATTTCATCCCTCAGATATTTAATCGATTCTGAGAATTTAATACCAACCTCTATACTCGAGTCCTGTAGTCCAGCTCTGAACAGCCCAACGCTGACATGACAAAGAGAGGCAACTCTGGGATGACTGACAGTGGTGCACGCTAACAACACACGGTAGAGAGCTTCTCGACATTCAGCATTATTGTAGGGGACGGGAGCATCTAGCACTGTCTTCTGGACCTCCAGTACGGTGCTCACAACACAATCCACTATATCCTTGGGTAAAAAGAATTTGTCACCTTAGTTTCAAATGTTGAACATTTCTTTTACAAATTTTTACGTCTGTCTTTTTAAGAGGATACCTCAGATGTCTGTGTAAATAAGGAATATGGTTTCATACGGTCAAATATTTATTTTGCACATTTTATTTTCAGTTTTTGTATGTACTGGTAACTTACTTACCGGTATATTTACAAATATGTGAAACAAGTAATAAGCTTGTTTTGAAATCTGACAAACAATTATGGGAAGACATTGGTACATGTGTATGGTTTTATTTATTTTAAATAAGAGAAATTCTGCAAATAAAAAATCCAGAAATCTACCTGGTAACTCTTCTGCTTCAAAAGATCTCCAAAGCTCCTGACGTACACAGCTAACACTGAAACAGAGTGATTTACATGGAATTTTACAACAAGAGATTGGAAAAGTACATAAAGATTGTTCTGAAGACAAACTTAACAGATGTCCTCCTTCAGCGTTCATGATTTATGAATAGTGGATATACCCTACACTAATGTTATAATATCTAGGCTTTACAACAATTCATGGTTCTTTAGGAAAGGCAAAGACTTTGAGCAATAGAAATCAGAAAATCCTTGGGTAAGGATAAAATATTTTTGGACCCTTGGGAGACCTTTCTAAAATTTAAGTATGTAATTAGTTGCATAAAGAAATTATTAGTTTGGATATCATTGATTGCTTGTAAAATCAAACCAATGTCAGGAAGATTTTCAAAATTACATACAAGGGCAGTCATATTGGGGTTCATATTTTGCCCTACGGCACTTTTTCACTGTGACGTCATGTTAAAAACAATTCCATGACGTCACAGTTCGCCTATGATTTTGCAATCTATCGAGGCCTGTGGCAGTAAGTCCACCTTTACCGAGAAGTAGATTTTAAGTATTTTCTTAAATTTCGCAACTATGGTAATAAACAGAATATTATACGAGTGTCCATTACATACCACGTTTATGACACACATGTCCAAATATCAGTATACCCCTCGCTATCGTTAGAGAAATACCAAGACTAAGGCACTCATGTCCTAAATATAATATGCCATGGACACTCATGTAATATCCTCTATACATCAATTGTTGGATATATCCTCACCTTGTAGAGCGGAGACAGTGACAGTGCTGTTAGCCCGAGAGTCTATCTTCCTGCAGGAACTCATCCCACTGCCCAGCTCCTGGTACGATCCTTTCTTCTTCTTCTTGCTCGGAGGAGGGTCCATGCTGCTCTTCTTGCTGTCATTCAGCTGCAACCAAACATCATGACTTTTAATTGATACAACACCTCTGAATTGTTTTAAATAAATGTAAACTGAAAATATATTTTTCAACATATGATCCCCATTCCTTCATATATGAAGTTCTACAACACGAAAGCACTGGACAGATATAATTATATATATGTGAATATACACAATGCTGATAATTTAGATGTTGTTATTTAAATCTTTATAACAAATGCTACTGGACTAGGATTTACAAACTCTTCTCTGCTTTCGTTTAAAAATTAAGATTTATTTTTATACGAAAGCAGAGAAGAGTTTGTAAATCCTAGTCCAGTAGCATTTGTGATAAAGATTTAAATAATTTTTCTGAGAACTGCACTGAAAGTCTGAATATAATCTGATCATATGTCATCTTAAATGTACAAAAAAAATATGGAAGTTCGGAATATGAGAATATGTCCTAGATTCTTTGGTAACTTACACTCAAATGGGAACAGATGATTGAATAAGTGTTATTTCATGTCTGAAACGGAATAGAAAACTCAAATATGAACAGTTCATTAAAACTTTACTGTTTCATGTCGTAAATGGAAACTAATTTCAATAACATAAAAATACCTACCCTTAGCGTGTCAGTGACTGGTGGAACGTCATGAAGAATTTCCTTAACAAAATCTTTCTCTTCAGTGATGAGGTTGGATGAGGTTCCAGCTATCAGCAGCCATTGTCTCAGACTTCTGTAAACTGCCCCGCGGACCTGGCTGTAACATTATGAATACGTCACTTTTAGAAGCCAAAACAAAGTGATCAACAGTCAACCTACTGAAAAACAACTTCCCAATTTAACCCAAAAGGAAGAAACAATTTAATCTGGACAATTTTGGTAAATTACATTCCTCATAAGAAGATCTATTTTGCATAATTCCCCCGTGTAATCATTTGCTAATTTAACCCTTGCTGTTATTTTAGACACCTTTTCTGTGACAGATCTTCAGGAAACTGCACCTGAA
Organism: Steromphala cineraria; assembly: GCA_916613615.1. NCBI lineage: Eukaryota > Metazoa > Mollusca > Gastropoda > Trochida > Trochidae > Steromphala > Steromphala cineraria. Next base: position 9,377,370 of record OU744734.1, on the reverse strand, counting down.
CTTGATAGTTAAATCAGACATCTACTTGAGAATTCAACCTATTGCTGATGAGTGGTTTGGTCACTACAAAATCTGGTGCAATGTATCAAAGCTATATATAAGTGTACAGAAAGCTGCTGTATAAAAGATTTAAAAAAAACTTGCCATGCAATCATCTGGAATTCAAACATATTTTGCCGGATTGCTGGATTGTTCCCATTTTACATAAACAGTTAAAAAAACAACGGCACATGATGTCAAAATAAACCAATAAATTGTTCATAATATTGTAAAAAAAAAAACCCCAAAAGCAATAACTGCATCAAAAGTTATATTCTCTAACCTGAGTGGTGTGTTGTTGCCATAGACATGTTCCATATGTGTGAAGACCATCATCTGCATGTACAGCTTGTTCAAGATATCACTCAGGGGAAGTAACTCTGTCCTGCAGCTGAATATTTAAAATAACAAAAATTCTTGTAAAATGACAATTCATTTATACTTTAGTTCATACATAATTCTAAAAATGTGGTAAACTCATATATTGGAAATTCATTCAGGATGATCCAAAACTTGGAAAATAGAATGTGATCTCAATCAACTTTCTATACAGTTCAATTTTTTATACAAGAAAATAGCATGCAACCCATTCTATCTGGACATATTTAAAGATAACAAATGATTGGTGTATTCCTGAAGCAGCAAGTAAAGAAACATTCAGATAATCAAGTGTTGAATAAGTACCTAATGATAAGAGATGTTAGCAGATCAAGACTTATACAGTGCAGTTCAGGCAGTCTTGAAAACAGTCGGATTCTGTCGGGTGTAGGTCTGGCTAGCTGAAGAGAGAAAAGAAGTTTTGTTAATGTTGTATTGAAAAGTAAGATTGATATCTGTGCACATTTATTCCTTTAATAAGAGAAATCCCTTCATATTGCATATTGATAGTCACATGTGATTACTTAGTTGCTACATCAATAGCTATTGAACGAGCACATGCTCTTCACACTGATAAAGAAAAATAACATCTCTTGTCATGTGTAAAACCCCAAAACAAAATTTTGACTTATTACATATCTAAATAGTTAACACAATATCATCAACAGTTTTAATTATTTGAACATCAAACATAAACATCAATCAATGATGGCAATGTTTGAGGGTTATTAACCCTGTAATTTTTGAATTTATAATACTTATGCTAAACCAGTTTTTTGGTCATTGCTTCATTGCTTTTATTGAACCATTTTTAATCATCACCTTGTGAATTACACAAATTTGTAATGGTAATTACAATTTAAAATAATTTATTGAAATCTTAAAACCTACCAGCATCTTGTAGTTGACTGCTAGACATCTTGATACCAGCCTGACGATGTTAAATCCAGGGACTTTTACTGCTGTGCTAGACTTTGTTCTGTTGGTGAAACAATAATAACTATATGCATGTCTTTATCAGAATAAGTTATGATCAACTGATCATTGATACATTTTCCAGAAAACATTGTCTACATAAAAACATTAGTCAAAATAAACATTTTATATGAATTCTCATATGAACATAAGAACCACAATCCCGTTTAAGAGAGCTACATCTTGTTAGTTGTGCATGAAACATACATGAATTGCAATTACTCTCCATATTAAAGCATCAACAAGGTTACAAGGATACATGTTAAGTTGAAACAACAAATCACTTGACAGAAAATACAATCTGCATTGGTCCTTATGCACCAATCCTGCCTTAACTATATACCATATAGGTACTAACCTTAGCAATGCCTGAAGACACAAGGAAGCAGTTTTGAATTGACCAAGCAGAACACAGCTCCGCTCTGGTTCAGTATCAGGTGGGGAGGTGAAGAGGCAGCCATCTTGGTTTGTGATTATTCCATTGGGTTTTGTGGACTTGCTCTCTATAGAGGCACAACATTTGTATTATAATAAATTTATCATCTGTGATACTGTAAGAAGTTTCAAGATAAGATTTTTGGTCTTTTGAGACGAATGCAGAGCTAAATTTAATTGCACAGTTTAATAATGTTAAAGGGGTACTTTTCGTTTATTAATTTCTTAAAGGGGATCAACAACCTGGCTCGTGAAACCTCATTGACCATCGTTAACAAGAGCATCCAGACGGGTAAGGGGGGTCCCATGACACAAACTTGGTACCGGCTGTCAGCTGTAAGCGGTTCGCAACCAAACGATTTCGTCCCTACAGAGTATTTACGACTCTTTCGGGGCCCTGCTAATAAAACACTGGAAGTTAAAAATTCAGGTTGCAGACCCCCTTTAAGATATATCTGTTTTGTCAATCTCAAATAAACAATAATTTGTAAAATGAAATAAAAATAGGAACTCTTTTAAGTCACAAGACCGTAACGATCACAATTCTGTTAAGCTTTATCAATTCATATGTACGTATCCATCATGAACAGCATTGCCTTATATTGTTTTTGATCTTGAAATTCAACATACCAGGTTCAAGTCCTTCATATAGACAGGCTAGAATTTGATGCAAGGTGTTCATCAAGTTCTGACACTGTTCAGTCCATCCGTCCACATGACGACCACTTGCACTAGCACTGCCACCTAGACTAGCTGTGCGGGCAAAACACTCAATGACTGACGGCCTCGGAGTGGAATCATTTAACTTGCGCGTGATGAAAGCCAAGATCTTTGACTGAAACAGACATGATTGTTTATGGGCAACGCATAAAAGGGAGTTTTCATAAAACGTTTTCCTTTCTCTTCTTCAAACAGGTCCTGGATAATCCAGAGTAAAAGTAAGACTGATGCTTCACTGAACTCTTGTCCCACAGTAGACTCAACCAATACTTTAATATGGATTGGTGGCTTTACTGTGGAACAGAGTAAAGCTGAGAATTATTGGAATATTTACTCTTGATTTTCAAGAATTCTATAGGAAGAAAACTGAAGTATTTTTTATTGTAGAAATATATTCATTATTGAAATACACTTCCCCATATCTATGTAAATTCAAGAAACAAGGCAATGTCTAGTTCACATAAATCTTTAACATAGAACATGTATAAAAGAATATAACATGACAGATAGATTTTGGGAGTAATGATTGAGTAAAGAAATGATTGAATTCAAACTCACCCTAAATGCTCTGCATGGACCAGGATAGCAGCCAATACAGACAGCCAGACATTGAGCTGCCTTCTCTAGCCACTGTCCAAGCAAAATGATCGAAGAAATTGTGATTGCATATAGCTCCATACATGGCAAACCCTATACTGTATAGCCTCAGGGACAATGGACAGGCAAGTGCAGAATTTCATAATAAGGTTATTTTCTGCATTCCTGACAGCAGATTTACGCAATTTCAGAATGCTTTACCAAGGAAATCATTGCAAATTGTCTGTTGCTCTAGAAATAAGCAACAGGAATAACAGTTGAGCATAGTCAGTTTCTATTCAAGGCTTGCGAGTCACAATCCAGATTTCTTTCATAACTAAATGGATCTTATAGCCAGTATTCCAAGGATAGGTGGGAAAAAAAGGATAAAAACATTCTTTCAATGCTTGTATAAATCCTGAATTGATAGTGAATAGAGTTTATAGGAATTTTACAAGCATAGACTTAAGGCTAATAGACAACAAGTCCTTTAGGGCATTTAGAAGTTGCATAAATGAGAACAGCAATATTTTCTTGATAACATCCTTCTTTATTGCATACATGACATTCACAGTATAAGCATACTTATTAATGATCAGGGAACTGATGTAGGAATAAGGATACTCTGAAACATCATGACTTTCATAATACAAATATTGTTATTAGAATTGTGACAATACAGTCAAGTCACTATACATATCACTATATTAAAGAACGATAAAATTTGATAGGATTCATGTCATGATCCCCAATGTTCAAAGTATTTGATAGAAAAAACAATATCTGAATGACAAGTATCTTGATTTAGGTTCAATAAACAATTTAAAAGTGATTAATACGTATCAAGATACAGAGAAAGTACCATGGTATTTTTATCATCTGATTAAGTATCACAATTCCCAACCATGTATCAATATATCATCACAACTCTGCAGAAAATCCTAAACTGTTTAGATGACACTTACAGGTGAGGTAGCTTCCAGAAGTGAAGGTAGGAGTTTGGGCAGGATAGAGGACGACAGTTCACGGGTGAGCTCAGGGAAGTGACTTCCGGTCTCCACCAACTCACACAGGATATCACAACACAGCTGCTTCTCACACACATCTGCATGGGACTGGAAGTAGATTAAGGGTTTATTACAAAACATGTGGTCAAAGAGTTCAATATTGGTTACATTTGCAAGAAGTGAGTAAGGACTTCATGGATATTTAACTTTTTTCCTTCCTTGGTTGATGCATTTAATTGACATAAATTTTTTACTGTTTTAAACAGGATGGGACTAGAAATAGATTTATCACAAAACATGTAAACAAAGAGTTTAACATTGGTTACATCTGCAAGAAGTGTGTAAGCAAGAATTAATGGATATTTAATTTGTTCCTTCCCTGGCTGCTGCGTTAATTTGTCACTATGTTTTATACAGGATAGGACTGGAAGTGGATTTAGTGTTTATCACAAATCATGTAGACAAAGAGTTACCATATGGGTTTCATCTACAAGATGTGTGTAAGGAGTTCATAGATATTTAACTTTTTCCTTCCCTGGTTGCTGTGTAAAATTGACTTAAAATTGTCACTGCCTTAAGTACAGGGTGGAAATGGAAAAAGATCTTATCAGAAGAAGATCAGAGTTTATATCAAAAGAATGCAGACATAAAGAGGTCAATCTTCATAAGAGTTTAATTTGCTTGAACAGGGATTCCAGAAGTACATGTATTTACTTTCTAGAGTTCAATGATATTTAACTTATTCCTTCCCTGGCTGAAATGTATAGGACCATATTCATCAACAAAGTTGACAAAGTATTGGGACCAAAGACCTCATATTTGAAACAGCAAGTTGCCAAAAATTGTGCCTCTCAAACAAAACGATATCGTAATGAAATAGTAAGTACACTACAAAATATTCCAATATTTTGGTGAATATGAATGGAGTATTCTAGCACACATCATAATTTGTTTTCCAATCCATTATATAAACTTTTCCATGAAATAAATCATTTTGAAATCACTTATGTCTATTTGATGGAAATCAACTTCAATGTAAAAAGAGTTAGTCACCTGCAAGATTTGAATGAGTAAGTTGAACCATGTCTCAACATTACTTGTGAAGACGTCTGTTGAACACTGATGGACCAGTTTCTCAAGCAGTTGAAGCCCATTATGTCTAGCAACATAGAAAGTTTTTTTTTTAGAAACTCATGTCTATTAACAAAAACATAGTTATCCTAACATACAGTATTTAGAGTATCATGATCAGTTTCAGGAAGGATGATTTAAAAAATTTTGCATTATATATTTCTGCCAAAGAAATTGAATAACTACACTATATTTTAACTATGACTTAAAAAAACACGAACATGTAAGGTGAGACGAGGTGATCTGGGGTTTATTGCCGCTTTCAAGGTTTAAGAATATTTCACTTATACTGCTAGTATTATTGCAGGGAGAAAGCCCGCAACACTGGTACTGCACTGAAATTCAGTGTAGCATTGCACCTTAAGCTGACTGCGTGTAGAACAGTTCTCTACTGCAGACAAAGTTGCCGAGCCCCTGGCGGATATGAACCCCGGACCTCCTGATCTGAAGTAGAATGCACTACTGCGCTATCCCGCCCCCCATGAACATGTAGCACAGATGAATCTCTTAACGAAATAATTGTTACGTGTGCCCATACCAATACAAGGGAAATCTAATGTAGCACCATGGATGGAATTCAAATTGAAATCTTAAAAACTCTTTTTAATAAAAGTACCGAGGGTACAGAAGCTCACCTTAAAATGAATGATGTGGTAAAATTATTTAATTATACATGTAACCATCTTTTATATAATTGATTATGGCTGCCATCATGATTTTTTTATCTTTTAAAATACTAGTCTTCTTTTGGAAACCACTAGAGCTTGAACAAACATTAATACACGATTGATATAATCATGATAAGTTAGCAAGCACTAGGTTTTTGTATAACTTTTTTGTATATCTATGGCTGAATTGGTGACCATCTTGTACTTTTTAATCTTCAAAATGCTACTTTTATGTGGGCATCCGTATTAATTTCATTATGATATCTTGATTGGTTTAGGTGTATCCATTTAAATGTCATTCATTACTTACAGGATGGTGGCCACTTACAATTGTTTTGTAGTGAATCATTAATATGATTTCAAGATTATTTCACTGATGGTTATGCTGCATGGGATATTGAGAATCCCAAAAGTACAGATTTTTCAAGGAAAATGAATGACTGATTGAGAGGAAAGTCATAAACACAGCAATGCATAAGACACGTTTATTTTGTTCACATAATATTTACATGTCAAGTGACCATGAGATGTCTTTCATTAAAGTATCAATTTATTTAACACTCATACAGTACTATAATGGTAAACATTTTTGCATTGTCAAATCAACAGAGAGATATGACAAATCAAATTTCCTTACTTTTCTTACTAAACCCTTTTCGATTTTTTTCATATTTATTCCACATCAACTTATCATGTAGATTGCTAAACACAAGGCTTATTGTAGACAAGTTTTGTGTAAGTTGTTATTCTTAGAAAGAACATATCACTGTCATGAGAATACAAGTCCATAACTTTTATTGCATACACATGGGCCATGGCCATATAGCATAATGCTCTGCCATATCAATTGGGTCAAGTTGATTATGCAACAGACTAGCAGCTGACACTGTGATGCTAGCAGCCTGCCTTGGGATGTGTATTAGTGGATAGTGGAATATCTGAACTCTGGTTGACCCCTTATGTGTGGTATTTAAAGGAATATAAGGGAGATACCATTGTTTAAAATTTAACATGTTTAATGTGATTTGGTTTTTGCAGCTAGTTGCCATAAAGATTTTAAACAAATTAATCAATTATGTTTGTCTTTCATCTTAATTTTTTTTAGAAACACTTAAAAATATAGAACAACTTGCACGACAATCTTAAATATTCCATATTTAAGATAATATTATGATTAGTAAGTTCAAATTAGAGAATTTATATGGTGCCAGTGATCACTTGATGAAAGCTTAAAATTTAATAATAATGATGTGTCATCTGCAGCTGAAAAGTCAATATGGCTGCTATTACGGCCATCTGGGATTCTCAAAACTGAAACGTCTACCTTTCTGTGAGGAATCACTATAGGTATAACATACTACAATATAAAAATGATATCTAGATTGGTTTAGAAGAAATAGTCTTTGTCATGAAATCTAATTGAAAATTCAATATGGCTGCCATGGCGGCCATATTGGATTCTCAAAACTTAAACTTCTACCTTTCTGTGCGGAATCACCATAGGTATAACATACTACAATTTCAGAATGATATCTGGATTCGTTTAGAAGGAGTAGTCTTTTTCATGAAATCTAATTGAAAATTCAATATGGCTGTCATGGCGGCCATCTTGGATTCTCAAAACTGAAACGTCTACCTTTCTGTGAGGAATCACCATGGGTATAACATAATACAATTTCAAAATGATATCTGTATTCGTTTAGAAGGAGTAGTCTTTTTCATGAAATCTAATTGAAAATTCAATATGGCTGTCATGGCGGCCATCTTGGATGCTCAAAACTGAAACGTCTACCTTTCTGTGAGGAATCACCATGGGTATAACATACTACAATTTCAGAATGATATCTGTATTCGTTTAGAAGGAGTAGTCTTTTTCATGAAATCTAATTGAAAATTCAATATGGCTGTCATGGCGGCCATCTTGGATTCTCAAAACTGAAACATCTACCTTTCTCTGAGGAATCACCATGGGTATAACATACTACAATTTCAGAATGATATCTGAATTCGTTTAGGAGGAGTAGTCTTTTTCGTGAAAGTTTACGGACGGACAGACGGACGGACGGACAGACGGACAGACGGACAGACAGACGGACGACGGACGAAGCGCCATGACATAAGCTCACATTTACTTTGTAAAGGTGAGCTAAAAACATGACACCCTTATAAATAATTAGCTTAGAAAAGGTTATATTCATAACAAATGTTAGGGCTAGGTCTTTTTCAGCGAGGTTGATTAGCATGAATTATACTTACCGGTTGGTTGCTGTATTCAAACAGCTGTGTATGTGACCAATAATTTCCTGCAAAGCTGACACCTTCTAAAAATTAAGAAGTTATATTATTAGCATCATGATTATTAAATACCTTGGGATATTAATAAATGTATGATATGCAGTTCTTATAAAATAATGTTTTTTCAAACAAACTCTTAATTCCTTAATAACTTACCGGTAATTAACATATGCATGTTGATGGACATGGATGATAACAAAATAAAATCAAACATTATTTATATGAAATATATATTGCATTTGACTTGGTGTTTATAAACTTCAAGTGTAGACTGTAGTCAGTTATTTTTTTAAAATGCTATACGACTTGAAAAACGTAATTATATAATTGAATATCAACCTGTATCCCTAAAAGCTTGTGATAATCAATGACTGCGAAGTTGTCAAGCGACTGCAAAGAAGAATTTCCATCTTCTTTAGTGAATGAAATAATGCTTGAGACCACGTTTTCTCTGTAGTCTTCCATGTTGAAGTCTCGCAGACCAGGAAATTGCTCGCAGCTCATTGGTTCAAAATACATAAGGGAGATCACTCTCATTGAAGTCGTCAACCTCATGGTTGTTTATGAAAAATGTTTTGGTAAGATATGTTTCTTAGTTTGCGTCGTCAGTCGTCATGTGTTGGTAATATATGTTAAAAACTTTATCAATACGTGTTTAGAAAAGTATGCAGTATGCAAATGGTTCCTAGTCTTTATGAAAATTGATACTTTTGATATATTTTTTTCAAATTATTGTTTTACTTGAAACAAAACTAAAATTTAAAAGGTTGAAACTCTACTACGATCATAACACGAATAACAATTATTCATAAACATTAGTTGCTTTTGTCAAGGTTTAATTGTCTAATTAAAAGGGAAAAAGTCAACTTTAAAAACACACTTAAAATTATGTCTGTTAACTACAATAATGGTACATGATAATTCTTTAAATAGTGACAAATGCACTTATTCAGTTCTGATAGCTAAGTATTTTCAACTGCTCAACGTTATCAACTTTTGCACACCTGAATAACACTTCAGGATTCAGAGGTTCTTGGGTTCAATACTAGCTAAGAAGGTGTAGTGGAGATCTCGATGAATATCGTAATATTTCTTTTCAATACCAAATCTTTTATTTCCTTCAAAGATTGAATTGGAATTTTTTTTGGTGTAAAATAATTTTCATTAACATACCTATATCTTATAGGATTCAATTCAAGATTGTAAATTGAACATGAATGAAATATGATTCCTTTCACACTTTAACAGGTAATTGACATCACTCTGTGACATTATGGCAGATGATCAGCTTCATCCCAACACTCAGGGTTTGATCAATACTATTGACAATCTGATTGGTCCAAATCAATCACAAAGAGGTCAGAGTTCACAATCTAGGTCAGAGGTTGGAACACAAGAACTCATGGAGAATATTGATCAAGCTTTGGAGGAACCAGCTGTGGTTGATGGGCAATCAGAACTCCATTCTGCTGACCCTGGTATGTGCTTATTTCAGTACATTGAGATAAGACACTCTGAATATTTTGTCGGACATCAAAAAAAAAAAATATAGTTATGATAAATGGCTTTCTTTAGCAGGTCTCTTTGATGAATTATAGTTGTAATAATGTCTTTAGAAAATACTTTAATACATCTTCATATGCAAAGACTAAAACGCCATTTTCCGAACTGTCAGTTTCATTCCTTGCTGCATTTTCTGTGCTGATATCAGTGCCCCTACAGGCGATTGTTAACCTCCAGTTACTTTCTGATTGGACTATTGCTTACTCTCATAGTAAGCTAGAGAGCAAGCACAGAAAATTGAAGGCCCTGCAACAAGGCATTAAAATTTAGGCATTTTAGGCTTTGCGTAGGCAGATGACTTTAATAATGAACATACCTTTTGTGAATTTTTTCAATCATGAAAATTATTTTATTTAGCCTTTACATAATTATAAGTGACATCTATCTTCACCATTCATTTAATGGGTTTTTGTTACTACAGCAAGACAGGAAGAACTGAAGGCATCAACAGAAGCTCAAGCAATTGTACAAGCTAATGTTGTCCCCACTTCAACGGAAGCAATGGACTCAATTTCTCCTGATCTCTACTCAGCATCTCCCAAAATAGACTCATCCAGAGGAGATTCTGTCACTTCTTCAAACATCACCTTATCAGGGAAAGTGGACCAGTCCAAACTAGGTTTAGACAAGTCAGAGGAAGAGTCTATTAACTTAGGGGAGAGTGTTCACTTGTCACATGAAGATGAATTGGTAAGAGAAGACCAAGGGAGACAACCCATTACAGAAAATGAGGAGAGGCCACCCATTACTGAAACTCTTTCCTCTGATAGTTCAAATAAAGATTCTTCCAGTGCCTTACCTGCTTCTCAGGGATTTAGGTCAAGCATGTTCCTGCCTCGTGTTATGAGGAAATCTGACAACTCTCGAAAGAGTGAAAAAAGAAAAGAGGTTGAACCAGATACAATAAGTGAAGAACAGGAAAGTGAAGTTTTACAGACTGCAAAGAGGAGTAAGGTTGAAGGTGAAGAAGTAACTGAAACACCCGGATCATTGCTGGGAGTTACCTCCCCTGATACTGATGAAGCAATGGTCGCCTGTGTGGATGCTGATGAGTAAGTAAATTATGTACTAACTTTACAAAATATCTCAAACTTGGGCCCCAACAAAACTCAATGAAGGTTTGAATTTGAGAAACAGCGAATTGAATTAGTTAAAAGTAGATACACATATTTAATAATTGAAGGAATCGTCATTTACTGATCTGATGTTTTCATATGTTTTGGGTTAGTCCTTGTGTAGTTTTATTTAAAGATTCAATACTTTTTTTGTCCTTTTTCAAAAAGCCAATTCACATACCTGACAATTATTATGCGCTGAAGAAAGCATAATATATATGATTGCCGAAATTTCATATAGCCTGTACGTGATTATGTGGACATATCTAATGTGTCATAACTATCTTAAAATAACTACTTTATGCTTGAAAAGTATCATAAGATCAGTCATAAAAGAATGAGCCATTTGTATAGGATTTTCAAATATATATAATTTCTGTTAACAAATTGTGATTTTATTTATCATATTTGCCTAAAGACAAAGCTTTGTGAATCACATGCAATTGTTTCTATTCAACTTTATATAACATGATAAAAATTCAGAGAAAGGTATGTATTTGCCAGATTGCATGTGTGTCAGCAAGACTTCTTTGATTTCAGAGACTATTCCACAAGCCCTACATACCGGTACAATCTGACGCCGTATCAAGTAACAGGTGCTTGGGAGGAGTTTGAGAAGACACCTGAAAACTATCTCAGAGGATGTAAATGGTGGGTTTTCTTAGTTTAACAATATCAAATATAGATGCCGTTTTGTTTGATAAGTAGAGATTGGTTGAACAATCACCATCATATATGCACATGAATTTTCTCCTGCTCAAGTTAAGTTGCAGCTTTCTTTGTAATGCAAGGCATCAGTCGTGTTTCACACTGCACTCATCTGGTGCAACACGATGCAGATACACATGAACTGTATGTTTCTCTGTTATTACAAGGCAATTCCTTTCACTTCAATTAAAGAGAATTTTCCAAGTGGGTACTTCTCATCAGTTGTAGTCGTAGAACTTTGTTTTAGCTCTTCAATAAAATTAAGTATCAAATTAATATCTACCGGTATATCCAAGGTCACTGATTTTCTAAATCTTTCTTTGACCTGCCAATATAATCATTTGAAAGATTTTGACTACATCAGTTTCCATATTTCCATGTCTAAATCTATGACTTGGTAGAAAAGACTACCCTGAGACCCAAAACCTATTGGCATTGACAAGATTCTTATTTTCCTGAGTCTCATTCAATTCCAGGTCCCCTGATGGTTCGTGTGTCCTCACTAATTCCAACGACAACTATCTGCGACTGTTCAACATGCCTGAACAGCTGTACACAGGCTCGCAGGAGGCACTTGGGGAAATGGTGAGTCTTCTTTGAGTTTGACATCATTCTTGTCAAGTAATCATTATTCTCTCCCCACAGAGGTAGGTAGGTAGGTTAGCTCTTAGAAGGCACTTGGGTGTGTTGTCAATGTGTTTGACATTTAGCACAAGTCAATTATTATTCTATTCCCACAGATGTAAGGAAAATACCCCAAGTTTAAAATACTTATACGAACAGTTCTCAGATTTCCAGCAGGTCCCCCTAATGGCAAACATTTGCAAAACAAACTATCTGAACATTTTCAGCCAATGAAAACACTCTTGCATGGAAAGCATGTTTGTCATTTGACCTATGACAGGAATCAAACTATGTTTCCCAAAGCATACAGAAATGACAGAGGCTTTCAAAATGGTTATTTTTGAAACAGTTTCACTGATTGCAGATCTATCTTCCATTGAAACAAATCAGGATTTTATGATTTTTTACAGTGAATTATTTCAGAAAGGAGGATTGAAGATATTCATTTGCAAACAAACGTGGCACTTGAAGAAAAGAATCCATGAAGCAACTTGTATAGTAGTATGTCTTTCAAAGTTGTGTATTGTAAATGAAACCAATTAAGTATTTTAATAATTTCAAATATCTTGATTGTAGTACAACATTATGCCGTCTCACTAACTTTGATTAGATCTGGCGACACTGTTTACCTCCTCATCATGTCAGATATCCAAGAAAGCCTTTCAAATTACAACACATTTATTCCTTTGCAGTTTACAGATTTGTAAGGTCCGTTTTCAGTTCGTGTGTGTGTGAATGAGAGAGAGGTAAAAGGACTATGCTGCCCTTAACTTTGTCCATAGATTTATGGAAAACACACAGGGTGATTACCCGACCCGAAACGCATGTGCTCGTCAATAAAACTGTCTTTTCCAACAGGAGAGTTCCACTGCAGAGTCGCTGCAGACCACTAAAAATAGCCCGTTACTGTACTGGTAACGGCACACTCCCCGCCTGATATTTTACCAAAATATCACACACATCAAATTTGAAATGAATATTAACATAATGCTTTGAAAAAGGGGAGATTTGAACTTAACAAAAGTCTCTTGATTGTCTTATGGTGAAATCACATTATTTACAGTCTATTTTCTCATTCGTCGTCCATGGATGACATCAGGAGGACCAATTCTGAAATAGGACGGGTGTATAGTGTGGGTTTGCCTTGACGCATAACCCGCACCACTACTTTGCGAACATGGGAGTCCGCGCTGTTGAGGCACTTCTCGATGACTGCTATTGGCCACTCGTTTCGGGAAATGTTCTTTTCCTTTAGTAGCACAAAGTCTCCAACTGCTACATCGCGGCGGTCCGTCTGCCACTTTCGCCTGTGTTGAAGGGTTTGAAGGTATTCATTCCTCCAACGACCCCAAAATATGTCCGACAGCACCTGCACTCGCTTCCATTGAGCTTTATACATGTCTCTAATGTCTAATTGGTCCATCTCACAAGTAGCTTGATCTGTCTTTTGTGTTAGCAGAATGGCGGGTGTGAGAACAAATGGGTTTTCTGGGTCCGTTGACACAGGCACTATGGGTCTACCATTGATGATGGCAGCAACCTCGGCCATGAAAGTTGTTAAGGTTTCATGGGTTAGTTCACCAATAGTTTTGTCACTCATGATTGACTCTAAGACACGACGAGTCAAGCCTATCATTCGCTTCCATGATCCACCCATGTGTGATGAGTGGGGAGCATTGAATATCCACTCTGTTCCATTAATGGTGAGGAATCTCTGAAAGTTTGTGTCTTCTATATTCACAGAATCAGGTGTGGCAGCGTCAGTTGCACCTACAAAGTTCGTGCCGCGGTCGGATCTAAACTGTGTCACCTTTCCACGCACACTTATGAACCTCTTGAGAGCATTGATGAAGGAGGAAGAACTCATAGTCTCGATTACCTCGATGTGTATAGCTCTCGTGACCAGGCACGAGAACATTAAGGCCCATCTCTTGCTATTGGCAACACCTCCTCTTGTCTTTCTTGAAACGATGGTCCAGGGGCCAAACGTGTCGATGCCCACAAAGGTGAACGGTGGAGCTGGAATCAACCTGTCGGGTGGCAGGTCGGACATCTTCTGATATTCTGCCTTGCCCCTAAGCTTTCGACACTTGAAACATTTGTGGATAACTGAGTTGATCAGTCTCTTTCCGCCAGTTATCCAAAATCCTGCTTCTCTAACGGCGCCCTCGGTGATATGACGCCCTTGGTGTTGCACCGATTCGTGGTAGTGGCGCACAAGAAGAAGGCTAATGTGGTGTTTTGCTGAAAGAATGATAGGGTTTTTCTGATTCTTGTCAATCTTTGCGTGCTTGAGTCGTCCGCCAACACGGATCAAGCCTTGCCCATCTAGAGTTGGTGAAAGATTGAGAATGGGGCTGTCTTTTGGAAAATCAGATTGGTTTTCCAAAGCTCTGAGCTCCTTGCTGTACAGTTCCATTTGAACCTGACGAACCGCATAAGTTTCTGCTGAAGCACAGGATTTTGCATTCACTCTACTACAGTTCAAGGTTTTGTCTTTCATTTGTCGAACAAACTGCTGTAGGTAAGCGATTGCCTGGGTGAGTCTTAGCCAACTTGAGAACCTTGAGAACCTGTGTGAGCCGAGGCGAGGGGGTATGATTGCTTGATTAGTAACTACAGTTATCTCTGGCATGTTTTCCTGATCAAATTCATATGCGTTAGAATTAATCTGGACTGGTTTTGGAGGGCCTGTGAGCCAGGCACTGCTGCTAAGGTTTGAGGCAGACACAGATCGGGTCCCTTGATCTGCTGGGTTACAGTCTGTTGGCACGTAATGCCACTGTTCTTTGATGGAGAGTTTCCTGACATGGGATACTCTATTAGTCACATAGACGGAAAATCTCTTTGTGTCGTTGGACAGATATCCCAGGACGATGCGGCTGTCTGTGTAGTAGTGGATCTGATCTGGAGGTATCTTCAAATGATTTGCAACGAGCTGTCCTATGTTTACTCCGAGCACGGCAGCACAGAGCTCCAACCTTGGGATGGTATGTCCGTGGGATGGGGCAACCTTTGACTTTCCTAGGATGAAACCTATGCCATCTGTAACGCTCGTGAGGTAGGCGACAGCTGCAATGGCCTTTTCTGAAGCATCACAGTAGACATGGACTTCTTTGTTAGCTGTGGTCTTAAAGGATTTTCCAATATAGGTACGAGGAAGATTCAAATTTTTGAGATGTTGTAGGGCATCTTTCCAACGATCCCATCGTTCTTGGTGTTCTGGAGGGAGCGGGTCGTCCCAGTCCAATTTTGTAGACATCAGGTCTCTCAGTATAATCTTTCCTTGGATGACCACTGGGGCAGCTATACCGAGAGGATCGAATAGGCTGTTGATGGTTGATAGAGCTCCACGCTTAGTGAATGGTCTATCTTCCTGAGGTACACTGAAGGTGAAAGTATCCTGATTTATATCCCATGACATGCCTAGGCTTCGTTGGAGTGGATACTCTTCTGTCCCAAAGTTCAAGTCTTTCAGGTCTTTTGCACGGTCATCTGAAAGGAAAGCCTTAAGCACAGTGGAGCTGTTTGACGCGATCTTATGAAGTCGGAGATTTCCGCAGGTTTGCAGGGCACGTTGAGTCCTGAGCATAAGATCAACAGCTTCTTCTGATGTGGGTAGAGATACCAGTCCATCATCAACATAAAAATTGTTCTCAACAAAGTCATACACATCTTCTCCGTACAGTTCCTTTGCAGTTTCGGCCGCTTTTCTGAGCCCAAAGGTGGCAATAGCTGGTGAAGGGCTATTTCCGAAAACGTGAACACACATCCGGTATTCGATCAGGTCATTGTCTGGGTTATTGTCTCTGTACCACAGGAACCGAAGGTAGTTCCGGTGATCCTCACGAACACGGAAACAGTGGAACATTTGTTGAATGTCTCCCATGATTGCGACAGGTTCCTGTCGAAAACGTAGCAATATCCCCAAGAGACTGTTAGTCAGATCAGGCCCTTGAAGAAGGACATTGTTGAGGGAAATGCCGTCATGTTGAGCTGACGAATCAAATACCACACGTACTTGATTCGGTTTCTTGGGGTGGTACACCCCGAACAGCGGCAGGTACCAACATTCTTCACCACTCCTTAACTCAGGTGCTGTCTCAGCATGCTTGTTGTCCAAAATCCTTTGCATGAATTCCACCATGTGTTGTCTCTTTACTGGGTCACGTTTGAGGCTGCGATCCAAAGTCTTGGCACGTTTGACAGCTTGAGTTTTATTGTTGGGTAGGATGGGTCTAGCTGATCGAAAGGGCAGGGGTGCTACCCAGTTCCCTCCAGGGGCTCTACACATTTCTTGTTCCATGATTTGTACGAATTCCCTATCCTCAACTGATAGTCCCGTCTTCTCATCATCGTGTGTAGTGTTGAAGACAGATATTCTTTCCTGTTCGACTTGGAAGGATACCAATCCTGGATCACTCTCATAGTATGCCTGCTTGAGATTGAAGTTATTTTGGCATTGACTGAAGATAGAAGGTCTCTCATTATTCAGAAGATTAGTCTTGTTAACTGTGATCCTGTTTGGTTGGTGTACCTTGCCTAAACAAGTCTCTCCGATTATGACCCAACCTAAGCACAACTTCTGGGCATAAGGGGTGTTGCCCTCCCCTATTCGTTGGTCATGGACATGGTGAACCTTCACTAAATCTCTACCGATTAACAGGTCGATTTGGGCTGTGTCGTCGATTTGTGGAATCAGTTTCGCTATATCTTCCAGGTGTGGGTAGCATCTCGCTACTTCTGGGGTTGATATTTCTTCCCTGTTGTTAGGGATCTCTCGGCACTCGACAAGTGGTGGGAGATCCAGGCGTACGCTTGAATCAAGGGACTCTACTACAAATCCTTCAGCTCGTCGTCCAGAGGAATCTACGACGCCAGCACATGATGAAAGTGAGTAACTAATTCTCTCAGCACATGAGTTGAAGTGGTCAAATAGCGTATCTCTTGCTAGGGAAACATTGCTCTGATCGTCGATCATTGCGTAAACTCTTTTTGTCCTTCCGGGTTGACCTTTTGGGTAAACGTTCACTAGAAGTGTCTTAGCACACGATTTTCCTCTGAAAGAGTCGCCACAAATCTCGGTACATTTTGTTGCTATGGAATCATTAGGAACCTTGTCTTTCTCCCCGCCGTTGACTTTTCCTGGTGGCCCTGAATTCCTGAACTCTCTTTTCCCAGTTCTGACTACATGTAGAGCTGTGGCATGAGAAGTACTGCTACATTCCTTACACTTGATAGGTTCCTTGCATTCTGAGGCTTTATGTTCTGTTGATGCGCAACATCTGTAACAGATCCAGTTTTTGTGGAGAAATTCCTTCCTTTCTTCATATGGCATTTCTCTGAATCCTTGACAGTTGTTCAGTTCATGTCTTGTATGGTGAAATGGACATCTGGTTATTTCCTCCTTTCCAGGTTTTGGTTCCTGTACTTGTGTTTTGCGTGAATAGACGGTAGAAGCCTTGTTAGGTTCATGGTTGCGTTCTCTTTTTGTGAATGAACTGTTTGCAGATTCGTAGTTAAAGCTTGGGTCATTCTTGATCTTGCTTATTTCTCTTATGAAGTCAACGAATACTTCGAATGGAGGGAATGGTACCCGATATCGTTCTTTATATTTGAATGCTGTATTCGTCCACTTTTCTTGAAGGCCGTAGGGTAGTTTGCTTACAATAGGGATCACACCAGACGACGTGTCAAAGTATGAAAGAAGAGCTCTATAACTGTCATTTTGTTTCACGGCCTCAACTTCTGAAAGTAGGTCGGCAAGGTCATACAGTTTCTTGTTGTCTTTGCTTGTCAATCTTGGGAAACTTGCTAATCTTGCTTTGAGTGCCGCTTCAACGACCTCTGGAGAACCATATCTTTCGTTGAGTCTTTCCCATACACGTTCCAATCCTCTTTGAGGGTTGTGCGCGTTTGCCGCTCTAAGGCTAAGAGCATGCCTGCTTGAGTCTCGTCCGAGCCACTTTACTAGAAGGTCCAACTCCTCACATGGTGATACCTGTAGCTCGTCCATAACGCTGGCGAAACCTGACTTCCAAATACCATACGATTCAGGCTGATCGTTGAAGTTTCTAAGTTTTGACATCAGAAGATCCTTTCTTAACAGATATGTTGAGAAATCTGCGACACTGGAGGGGTTAAATGGTGCTGCATTTGCATTTAACTGTGGAACATCCTTGTACTTCTGCTTGGTACTTGTAAACTCTGTCTGGTTTAACTCGAGGTTATCGGTCCCCTGGTTTGTGGGATCCTTCTTATGATCTTTGACGTATGTCTTTGTCCGCTCCAGAGGGTCGTCTGCTGGTAATGATAATTTAACAGAGTGTTCTGATGGCTCACTAAGTGCTTGTAGGGCGTCTACCTCTGCTTGTGCGAGTGCTACTTCCTTTTGTTGCTGTAACAATTTCAGCTCTGCTTCAAGTTCTGCTTTCTTGCGTTTTGCCTTGGCCGCACTAAGAAGTTGTTCTTCGTCTGCAGCTGCCTGTTCTTTCATGATACTTGCCTCCTTTTCTGCATACTTGACCCCTGCCCTAGCGGCCTCTGCCTTGGCTAGTTTCATTGCTATTTCAGAGGGAATGGATTTCTGAGTTGGAGCAAAGCTTTTGCAGGTTTTTCTGGTTTTGTTACTTAAAGTCTCCATAGCACTTTGTATGTTCTTGTCAAACCTGAATATTGCTTGGCCGAAAGCACCTTTACATTGACACATATCATACTTGTGTTTCTCTAATTCTCCTTGACTCTCCAATGTATTGGTTCTCTCAAGAAAACTGGATAATTCCTCACTGAAATGAGTAAATTTGTTGTAACTCTCCTCAAGAAGTGCTTTCCCTTTAGAAAGTGCGTTCAAATCCTTAGGGCAATCATCACAGTAAGATATGTTTATGTCTACATGTCCCCATGCTGCATCCATTTGAGATCTGATTCTAAAGTGTGTAGCTGTGTAGAGGGCTTCTCCCTTTTCTGTAAGTTTACGAGTTCTTGAGTCCTGTACATTCTCCTGTTTTTCATCTTCAGAATTTTGTCCTCCACTAGCACCTAACCCTTCATTGTCAATAATATCTTCCTTTTCTTCAGACAAAACCTTATCCTTAGTTGTCGTTGACATAATGTTCCAATATATGAGAGGGTTTCAAAACACAGAATGTTGATAAAATTCTTGGAATTTTATATCAATGTATTTGATTTTTGGCCTTATAGGCGTGCCATACTTTCTATGATTTCAAAGCGCAACGTCACTTGTCCTCCATATGTCGTGTTTCATTTTGAGATAATGGGCGTGCCATATTTCTATGTAAGTTTGATATGCTAGTTTTTCATATATTTGTCGACTGATGCCAATGACTACTGATACAAAACGTTCATAGAGTTACATTAAAGCTGCATTAAAGTCTTTTACTGTACTCACTAGGCTTTAGAAGTCCTTTTACTATGCCGTCTCACTAACTTTGATTAGATCTGGCGACACTGTTTACCTCCTCATCATGTCAGATATCCAAGAAAGCCTTTCAAATTACAACACATTTATTCCTTTGCAGTTTACAGATTTGTAAGGTCCGTTTTCAGTTCGTGTGTGTGTGAATGAGAGAGAGGTAAAAGGACTATGCTGCCCTTAACTTTGTCCATAGATTTATGGAAAACACACAGGGTGATTACCCGACCCGAAACGCATGTGCTCGTCAATAAAACTGTCTTTTCCAACAGGAGAGTTCCACTGCAGAGTCGCTGCAGACCACTAAAAATAGCCCGTTACTGTACTGGTAACGGCACAAACATGCTGTGACATTTATCTATATTTCAGCTTTGAAATCTAGAACACTGTATAATCTGTTGCAGAAATCTGTGTTGAAGATGAAGGAATCAGAACTGGTCTATGATTTCTGCTGGTATCCTGAGATGAACTCTTCTAATCCTGCTTCCTGTTGGTGGGCACAACTTATTATACTTTACACAACTTATTATACTTTACACAACTTATTTTACTTTACACAACTCATTATACTTTACATAACTTATTATACTTTACACATCTTATTATACTTTATACAACTTATTATACTTTACACAACTTATTATACTTTATACAACTTATTATACTTTATACAACTTATTATACTTTACACATCTTATTAACTTTACACAACTCATTATACTTTACACAACTTATTATACTTTACACAACTCAATATACTTTACACAACTCAATATACTTTACACAACTCAATATACTTTACACAACTCAATATTCTTTACACAACTTATTATACTTTACACAACTTATTATACTTTACACAACTTATTATACTTTACACAACTTATTATACTTTACACAACTCATTATACTTTACACAACTCATTATACTTTACACAACTTATTATACTTTACACAACTTATTATACTTTACACAACTCATTATACTTTACACAACCTATTATACTTTACACAACTTATTATACTTTACACAACCTATTATACTTTACACAACTTATTATACTTTACACAACTTATTATACTTTACACAACTTATTATACTCCATACATATAAACAATTAAGATTTAGAGCTCATTTGCTCTCTCTGTCCTTCTGCATTTACATTACAAGTTACATTTCTTTAACACTTTATATCTGAATCTCCTGACATAACCGGTAGTTTTTTCTGTTGTCTTTTGCAGTCCTGTGTGTATCTTTGAACCAACTTTGAATTGATATTCTTTATTTTAATAGTCACATTTTGTTGTCATTTCAACAGTTTTGTCAGAGAAAAGTGTTTAAAAAGTAAATAATTCATTTGGAAAGAGAGGGGCAAATAAAAAAAAAGTAATATCCCTAAAATCGACCAATTTTCATCCAAATGCCTGTATGGTTATATTATGTTTATAAATTGATATTTAGTTTAGGTCAAAATGATCTGTTAGTTTCTTATCCTTTCACCCCAGTTTTGCTAGCACCAGCAGAGAGACTCCAATCCATATGTGGGACGCCTTCACCGGGGAACTGAGGTGTTCCTTCAGGGCCTTCAACCAGGTGGTGAGTAGTGGCATTCATTCATTCATTCATTCATTCATTCATTCATTCATTCATTCATTCATTCATTCATCCCATTTATACCTCCCATTTATACCTCCCATTCATTCATTCATTCACTGGCTGAAATATTGCCTGGTGTAAAACAATAACTCACTCACTCAAACTCTATATTTACCAGGTGATGCAGCAAAGGAGAATTAGTAAATTTAGATTTTTTTCTTTTTGTATTCAAACATTGGCTTTCAAACTTTTGTATCTCAAATGCGTATCTTTTTTTTGAATATGGGATTTTTATCCTTTTGTCGTAATTTTGACCAATCAAAACCATTTCAAGTAACAGTTACAGTAGTAGCATGCAATGAAACCTCTGACCAGGAATCAATAGTAGGCATAGTCAGTATATTGATGCAACTGTTGTTACCTCTATCATTCCCACAGGATGAAGTGACAGCCGCTCACAGTCTTGCGTTCAATACGGACGGCACCAAGCTATACTGCGGCTTCAACAAGATGATACGAGTGTTCGACACTGCAAGACCAGGGAGAGACTTTCAGAAGAGACCCACCTACTGTGAGTGGTAATAGACAGGAAAGGGGAGAGTCTTTCATGATGTTAAAAATATTGCTGAAGTGACATTTAACTTCATCTCACTCAGTGATGTTAGATAAAGAATAATATGATATTTGAATCAGAAAAGTATTGTCATGGTCTAGTAATGAAAGTTTACCCTTTCTTCATCACAGAATATTTGACTTGCAAATACCAGACTAGAGTATGGTAAGGTAAGTATAAATAGAGGAAAAAGCTAAATTTTTTGTTCAAATACTTTTCAATGTTATTGAATATGGATGTGCAAAAAGTAAATGTCGCCCTTTTAAAAAACTCAATCATGTGTGGTTGATCAACAGCTGCCAAGCAGGGCCAGTCTGGCATCATCTCGTGTATAGCAGTCAGTCCTACAGAGCGAGGTCTGTATGCAGCTGGGTCTTACTCTCGGACCAGTAAGTTATCATTTCAGTTCTACTCTTGCTACTCAAAATAGTATGTCTATAAATAGGCCAGTAGAAATCCCCCCAAATTTAATAGAACCCGGACATTTTCGATAACAGACAAATATCTTTAAAAAATGAAAGATTACATGTCCCTAAGCCTCAGAAAAAAACCCAACCAAAATCAACCCCCGGCAAAGATATTTTTTTTCAGTTGAAAAATCATACCATATCACTACAAGTTGATACTACCATTGTAAGTAGTTGTACGTCAACAGTACGTTGTAGATGTAAACAAACATGGATGACAGCTCCCATTCAGAATTTTGAGAGGGAGAAAGACGGTGTTTGAGAAGTCAACTAGCATGGAAACATCTCCAGAAAACATCACAGGTAAGTTTTTTTACTTGACTTTGATAATACCTGGTTATTTTGATTTTATGAAAGAAAATATATCAGACATAGACATGTTTATGTGACTCCTCTAATTAAGCATTAGCATCAAGTTTGTGGAACTGCAACATCATGTATAAACATTCAAAATAACTATGAAATCAACAGCAAAAGCCAATAGATCATTGTAGTTTAACTTCAAACCAATGTAAAACCAACTTAAACACTATAATAAAG
Source organism: Steromphala cineraria (assembly GCA_916613615.1). Lineage (NCBI taxonomy): Eukaryota > Metazoa > Mollusca > Gastropoda > Trochida > Trochidae > Steromphala > Steromphala cineraria. Next base: position 9,354,487 of record OU744734.1, on the reverse strand, counting down.
CTGTACCTGGGTGATTTTTGCATAAGGGCATACTAGCAGACGCCGCATCATAGATACTACTTTCCCATCAACATATTTTGTTACTGAAAGTCTTCTGCTGACTTCATTGGTGAAAATAAATTTCAATTTATTTTAATGACACAAAGGGAACATAAAGGTACTTTACTATTTCCACTCACTTGTTACACACTTAAATAACATCAACAATATGTCATGTCCATTAAAAAATCAAATTTGAAACTTAATTTTAATGATCATTTTAATAATGTGTAAATCTATATTGTAATTTATTTTTAATGTTTTTCAAGTTTTAATGTTAGTAAATCCAAAGAATATATAGAGACTATTTCATTGTTTTTGCCGAATATCATTTCTATCTCATCGAGTGGAGTGAGAAAGTGATATTTTCACGAGTGGCGCAGCCACGAGTGAAAATGACACTTTCTCACTTCACGAGATGAGATAGAAATGATATTCGGCAAAAACAATGAATTAGTCTATTTATTATATAATTTTTAGATCATAAAACAGAGTTGTCAGACATCGGAAGGCAAAGTTTTGCTCTATGATGAATGACAGTCTAGCAACTCAATTTATCCTTTCTCGGTAAAAAAAAAAAGTTCGATAGAAATAACTCGATATTTAATCGGAAATAATTTTATGAAAAATATATGATGAGTGGATGTTAAATGATATCAGATCCACAACATGTGTTTGGTTATTACTAGGTGAAACAAAGGCTCCTTATCTATTTTGGAAAGTCAGTTTTGACGCGAACGGATACAATGAGTGAAGCGCTATGTCGGTGTGACAGATCACTCGCTTCGTAAATTTATTTTGCAATAAAATGAACAATTATTAACTACAGCAACAAGATATGAACTTCGGGTGGCTTTTGGATATCGAAGGATACATTGGCACTGTAAACTGAAAACAGTTACATACCGAAAACATCCTAAAGAGTCGTTTTTCTTCGATCCTAACCAACGCCGTGACGCGAGGCAAGCGTTCGATTTCCTCAAAGGGAGATAATCGTGTTTCAAAGGGAGGTAATAGGTTCGGTCCTACTTTTCTCACCGCAGTGAAAATATGGATTATATTTTCACTGCAGTGAAAATATGACTTTCTACTGCTTTTCTTAAAATATGGATTATATTTTCACTGTATAACCCTATATTTCATTGCTAATTATATAATAAAAGAACTTTATTATTCTTTTTTTAAAGTAAATGTGATTTACCCTAAATTAGAGAATGAATTGTCAAAATTTAATATCATATTATCATTCAAATAGGGTCAGTCATTTTTTTATAGTGTTTTGATTACTGAATAGAAAATTTGCATTCATACCATGAACAGGTAAGTTTTTTTCTGCAATTTATTAAACAGTTCACATTGTCAGATTTGCAACAGAGACTAAGAACATACCTTCCTGAGGATGTAGAGCCATACAGCATAAAGCACTTGAAGAGGCGACTGACAAATCATTTTGGAGAGAAAATCACATTTACAGAAATTGATGGAAAGACAAATGTTCTCACCTTTTCGGACAAGGCAAAGTCTATTTTACAAAGTTCCTACTTTGAAGAAGAAACAGAATTTCAGGAAGAAGTCAAACAGGCAAACATGCTTGGCAAACATGTGAGGAAGAAGCTTGAAGATATAGAGTCAGACAATGCAAATTACCCATCACCACAAGACAGAGATCTTTCAAGGCTTGAATCCATGGTACCAGATGTTCTCCTGGCTTTTGTGAATGGATTAATGAGAAGCACATCATCAGAAAATGCAAAAGAAAAACAAAGACTTGAAGTGGTGTCTCTTTGTCATGCATTGATGCAAGCTTCTGCTCCTCAATCATTTATATCACCCTTGATTTTATCAACAGGGCTGTTTATCCATCAAACAACAAGATCCAAAGTTTTACTCAATGCTTTTTCAAAACTTGGATTTTCAGCATCTTATGATCAAGTAATGGAATTTGAAAAAGCTGCAGTACTAATAGAGTCCATTGAAGATCTTCATCCAGGTATTGAACCACACAGCAGTGGTGGGGGATTTTGTCAGTGGGTTGCTGATAATTTTGATTATAATGAGGATACCTTAACAGGATACAATACCACACATGCAATGGGTATCATTGCTTGCCAAACTCCAGCCTCAAAACACAAGATAATGGTACCACGACAGCGGACAACCAAATCAGCTGCTGACATTGAATCTTCTGGAGATTTTAGAAGCATCATTCAACCATACAGACCAGCAGGCTCTAATCTATTGTCAAAAAAGAAATTTGAAATGTTGCCAAGTATAGAGATAGGATCTTTGAAGGATTTCCTCAAGCTTGATACACTGTGGATGCTCTCAAATTCAAGATTCCAAGTGACGCCAAATTGGCAAGGATTTATGTCAGAGATTAGTCACGGTGAATGTCTGTCGTCTTCAATTCTCTATCACCCAATCCTACCACTCAATCCACAAACAGATGAAGCTGTTCACAGCACTATGGTGTTGATTGACAAACAGAGAAAGAAATCTAGACAATGCTGTGCAATGTTGACATTTGATCAAGCCATATATGCCAAGGGTTACAAGATTAAAGCAGACAATCCAAATGAGTTTCAACATCTGCAATTGCGTCTAGGAGGATTCCATCAACTTATGTCTTTCCTTGGATCTGGTTGTAAAGCAATGGAAGGATCCGGTCTGGAAGAGGTTTGGTCTACTGTTTACGCCAAGAACACACTAGGAAAGATGTTTGAAGGAAAATCCTACACCAAGACTCTTCGAGCTTGCCTCTTGACCAGTGCAGCTTTGCACACTCTAGTAATGACGCATGGAGAAACAGATCAGCATGAAGATGGGGAATTAGAGACTGCTGCAAGTGCAAACCAGTTCAAGGAACTTGAAGAACTAAGCACTAAGTTGCTGAGCAAAGAGCAAATGATTCCCGATGTCACTGACAGCCCTATTTTGGAGGAGACTTTTAATAGGATGGAAGAACAGAAGCTATGCCTAGGAAACTCACGGACTGCAAAATTGTGGTTGAACTTCATGTCTTTCATATCTGTTGTCCAGATGTTTGTCAGAGCTGAAAGAACAGGGAACTGGCAGCTGCATCTAAAGGCCTCTCAAGAAATGCTACCATGGTTTGCTGCTACTGGCCACAACAACTATGCAAAGTACTGCAGACTCTACCTTCAAGATTGGATGACACCATGTTCATGTCTTCTCCGACCTCTGAGAGATGGATTGTTCACAATCCGAAGAAAAGACAACCAGTTCTGGAGTGGCACATGGAGTGATATGACTATTGAACAGTCACTTATGAGAGCTGGGAAGACACCAGGAGGTCTTATCAACATCACCCATAAAGGTGGAGCGCGGACCAAGTGGTTGCTGTCTGCTCATGTAATGGCCCAGTACACAGATGCAATACGCACACTGACAAGAACTACCTCCAGTTGCTGGTTTGATCATCACCGTGATCTCAATCCGGGGCGCATTTCTCAGGATTTCAAGGATATGAATTCAATCTTACAATTTTTGAAGGCTCACAACCCTTTCAAAGGGGGAGAAAATTCTCAGCTAAGAAACATAGCCACTGGACTCATTGCTGACGACCGTGTCAATATCGACAAAGTCATGACAATAGGCAACAAAATCCAAGATAATATCACCAACAAATGTCTTGGTGAAGTGACATTCAAGAAAAGCCAGCAAGCAATTACATTTGCTGTAATGAAGAAACCAGTGAAGCTTTCAGATGGAGAACTTATCCGGATGTCTTCTACAGAGATGTACCAAAGGCTGTTGTCCCTTGCTTGTGCCTCAGGTCCTCCATCGGCGAGCGTGTTCAGCTTTGAACTTTCAGCGGTTGCCCCTGCACTTTTTCATGAAGATGGTTCTATGAGAAAATCACAAAAGTCTCATCTAGCTCGGCATATTCTAAATTCAGATACAAAAGTCACTGCTACCGAGAAGGCCAAGACAGATATAACAGTGTTTGATGGTTGTGCAGTACTTCAACAGATGAAGTGGCCAAAAGTTGGGACTCTTCATGATGTATGCCTGGCCTACAACATCATCATTCAACAAAGAACCTACAGTTCTTCACCCTCACTAGTTGTGTTTGACAGCTATGAAGTGACAACAACAAAGGAGCTTGAGCAGAAACGTCGAAGATTGATGAAAACATCTGAAGCTGATGTTGTAGTTGAGGCAAGGACACCTGTTCCATCTGATCAAAGTTCTTTCCTTGCAAACAAGAAGAACAAGCAGAATTTCATCAACCTTTTGTCAGGATACCTTCAAAGCTCAGGAATAGATGTCAAGCATGCTGGTATGGAAGGAGATGCAGATGTTGTGATAGTGAGAGAGGCAGCAAGATTGTGTCGATCCCACCAGTCAGTTCAGGTGATCTCAGATGACACTGATGTCCTTGTCCTGCTTATCTATCACATGGACAGAATGTCTTCAGTCTATATGCAAACGAGAGCATGCAACATTTCGATAAAACAAGCTCAACTTTCAATAGGAGAGACCATGTGTAATCTTTTGCCATTTCTCCATGCTATTTCAGGATGTGACACCACATCCTCAATCTATGGATTTGGAAAAGTCAGACATTTCAATTACCTATCTGCATCTGCTGCCCTTCAAGAAAAAGTACAAATCTTTGGAGATGCTGCTGCTTCTAAGGATGACATTCAGCGAGCTGGTGAAACCTATGTTTCAGGACTATATCCTGGAGGATGTCAAGGGCGATCTCTCAACACTTTACGCTATTTGAACATAGCCTCTACTAGATATGTTCCAATTGAAAGAATGCCCCCAACATCTCGGGCTTGCTACTTTCATTCCCTACGAGTTCACCTTCAAGTCAACACTTGGCTCCAGCTGAGGACTGTTCTGAACAAAGAAGAGTATGGCTTCAGTGACTCTGGTGGTAACTTCTGTGCTGTGATCACCGACAGTAAACCAGCTCCTCCTGAACTCTTGAAAGAGATCCGATGTGCTTGTAAGAGTGCAACAAAACTGTGTAACTCTTGTAATTGCCAAAAGATGCAGATCCCTTGTAGTGTCCACTGCAAGTGTGAGGGGGTTTGCCATAATGGAATTGAGTAGAAGTGAGCCCTTGACTGACATGTCAAACAGTTGAAGAATGTTGTGGTGTAAGTTGTTTCCTACACTTTGTAATGCATAGACAATATGACAGACAAGTAATGATAATGTGCATTTTGGAATCCAAATCTATCAATTAATTGTACATTGAAACTGATCAATTAACACACAATTTCAACTATCAAGAGGTGTTCTGAGTTTTGATCTATCCCTAACCTAAACCAGCACTACCGTAGCAATTAAAACATTTTTCATAAATAAGATATTCAATCTTTTTTTAAATTTTATTATTTAATGTCATGTTACAACAGTCTTTTATAAGCCAACAATATTAATATCCCTCTGAAGCCTGTCATAAGACATCCTTATCACTTTAAGAAGTTGATTTCAACCTGAACATTTCTTACCTAAAAAGACCAATTTTCTCTCATTTTTCATGCTTTTTGTCAGAACATTATGAGATATGTTGTCCATCCAAATGTATCAATGACCCTTAGAAATATGTTATAAAGCACTATCTAACATTGTAATCACAATTTACAAGTATTTTGCAACAAGTAAATTTTTTTAGAAAAACATCAATTTTCTTTCATTTTTTATGGTTTTTTACCCAAAAATGGGACAGGATATATATAAAAAGTATCAACAACCTTTAGAAATATGCATTGATGCATGATCTACCATTCTAATCACTAAATAGGCATATCATTGAACAAATGTGTTTTTAAATAAATTATTCCAATTTTCTCACTTTTTTAAAGGTTTTTGACCCAAAAATACATGTTGCCAATGGTTGATTTTGGTTGGGTTTTTCATGGTTCATCAGCAGGGTTATAGGGGTCACTTAAAAACAAAATTTGTCTGTTATCGAAAATGTCCGGGTTTTTCATGATTTCTACTGGACTAAAAGTCTTTTCTCCTAAAACCAATAGTTAGTTTGAATGGTAAGAATAACTTCTTTGCTTCCTTAAGACCATCCTGCTACATCAGCGTATATATGTCTCCGCTAATGCTACAACCTATTCTGTCATATCGCTGACGGGTGGTTTGCTCAGCGCTATTTATAGCCTGTCTGTTTACAGTCAAACTATTTCGAACTCCATACACTGTTGCCTAGTGATGTCGCATGTGGAAATCTAAGAGCGCACGATTTGGAGCTTAGCGGGAGACTGCAATGAGAATCAGATTTATTATCTAATAGCACTCCCATTGATTAATTTGAATCACGAGGTGAGCACACGGAACGAAGCCAAGAAACTAGTTTGCCGTTATCGCTGAAAGGGCATCATTTGATTGGCTTGCTATATATAGCGATACGACAGAAGACTATAGGAGGATATCAGGGGATAGGTTGTAGCATTAGCGGAGACTTATACGCTGATGTAGCAGGATGCATTAAGACTAGAGTTTGTTCATTTAGTTTTTGACTTCCTTCAAATTGGCATTGCAAGGTTTCCAAAACAATACTTTATTTCCATAAAGCAAGGAAGATCATATTTTGATAATATCATTGTTTGATTGGGATTAAAGTTTAAAATTTATTGTCCTTCTTCCAATATGAGGTGAGACAGGGATGCATTTTGAGGAGTTTGATTTAAGAAGTATTAAGTGTGAAATTACTTGATTCATCAGTAACCGCATTTGTCTCTTTAAATCAAGCCATACTCTCACTAAGTGAATTTTTTTTTGCAGTTGCACTCTATCATGAGCCTAAAGGTGAGATGTCCTGCATGTTTCAAGGTCAGCAAGGGGGAGTAACTCATCTCCTGTTCTCCCCAGATGGCAACAAACTGTATTGTGGCGGTAGAAAGGTATTTACTTGTGATTATTTTGTATAATAAAGAAATTTGTTTAATGTGTACAGCTTCTTAATGCCCTTCAAAAGAACTAGATATATTTTAAAAAAAATATTTGCAATCTTTTGACACTATATTAGCATTGAAGGAATCTGAAAAATATCAAGACTGAGACCTACAGAAGCCAGGAATGACCTTTTTGTAAACCGATGTAGTTTTTTATTTTGCCATATTTGATTTTATTCATATCAAATGAGGTATTAATTACTGGTACAGAAAAGTTAGAAACAAAGAAAATGAAACTGTAATAAAGTTTTCCTTCAAAACTTTAGGACCCTGAAATCGTATGTTGGGACCTGCGGAAGCCGGGCCACATCCTGTTTGTGGCTATGAGAGATGTGCGGACCAACCAGCGGATATACTTCGACCTCGACAGGTGAGTTGTTTTGAAGGACTTTCTTATTCTAATTGAGTAGCATGAATATTTTCAACCCTGGACAGTATAGTGATGGTGAAGAACAATGTGATTCAAGGTCATAAATGAACAAGATTTGTAGCTTACCGGGTACATCTGATTTTAATCAATTTTGATATCTTCTTTTGTGTCAAAACAAAGAAAATTAAACAGAAATATCCTGCTAGATGTTGAAATTTCAAATATAAAAAATGCAATTTTTGATACAGGTTTTGATTTCGGTTAAGAGTGTGAAAGATAACAATCTCTATGACATCTTCACAGAACGGGCCAGTACCTGTTGTCTGGTAACCATGACGGCAGTGTGAGTGTATGGGACACCCTCCAAGCCCCAACCACGACCGCCGATGCTGAACCTCTGCTATCTCCAGTGCTCACCTACCAGACACACACTGATGTGGTCAATGGTCTCAGGTACTGGGGTTATGTTTTACTTGTTGAGTGTTTGAGAGGATTGAAATCACTCTTCACCTTGATAGTTACAAAATAAACACTGGTTCCATTGAAAGTCAAAACATTCACATTGCATTCTGCTAACAACAAAAATGATTTCTTTTCAAGGTATGGTGCAATAAAGTACACATAAGATTAAATATAAACTTCAGAAAAGGAAGACGTATTTTGCACCAGACAGGAAGAAATATTTCCTTTGTAAATTGACCTTCACAAAGTCAAATTCTTCTTCTCCAGCATTCACCCAACGATGCCAGTGATGTGTACAACGTCGGGTCAGAGACACTACCCATCGCTCGGTGACAGTGACGACTCGGACGTGGAGACAGCGTCAGTGGCTGACAGCATCGACTTCAGCGTGCGACTGTGGTGGTTCCCTCAGGAGGCCGACTCACAGCAGGCTGGGGTGTCTTGAGGACATGGCTGAGACTTTTATTTGTAAATAAAGATGTAATGGGAAAATTTGTTTTGTGTTATTATTATGATCATACTGCTGTAACAGCCTATATCTCTACATACCTGATATCCAGCAGGCCAAAACTCTTGTATCACTTAATATAGCCGGCCAATCAAATCATGTGTTTTCAATATAGCGGCACCTACCCAGATGAGCATTTGTAACTTCTGCTAATCTCGGCATTCTATAAGAGAGTCATTGCTCAATAACAGTTAGGGAGTTGGAAATGAATTGGCTGAAAACATACAGGCTATTAAAAGGAACCATCCATGAGGGATACAAGGGATTTGGCCTAATGGATACCGGGGACATGTATGTGTTGGAGCTCAAAGAGGAGACATATATCCTTTTGTGGCAGGATGGTGATTATTGACTTATAAGGACGAATATTTTATGGATAACAACTTCTTTATTCTGAGTACACGATGTTTCGATACAGCTTCTTGTATCGTTTTCAAGCATGAAAAAACTTATATCATGCTTGAAAACGATACAAGAAGCTGTATCGAAACGTCGTGTACTCAAAATAAGAAGTTGTTATCCATAAAATATTCGTCCTTATTTGACTTCCAACTTCTAAATGCCACTCAAAGAAGATAATTGACTTGCTTATTGCTCTAAACTAACATATACTATGCACTGGGCTGCCTTCAATTATGCTATGCTCCAATGATTTTGTTCATCTTACTTAAATTTTGTAGAGATGTGCAATGGAACGAAGTTGAATATTAAAAGTTAGCATTACATGTTTTGTTTATCTTCCCAGAGCAAGATCCCATCACATCTTAAAATTCACAGCATGAATTAAAACTCATGGTTGAAGAATCAGCAACCTTGTCAGTGATTGGTAGTAACCTATTGTAACCTAACCTATCATATTCTTTTGCAAAGCCTTAGCGCCAGTTTACGAACTGCAGTTTTATGCCTTGCTGCTGACCCTTGAGTTTTCTGTGCTTGGTCTCTTGCCTGTAGGGGTGCTATAGCAGCACAGAAATGTAAGGGGTCTGCAGCAAGGCATAAAATGACTGATCATGGAAATGGGGATCAACCATGATAACTCACACTATAGCTGACACTGTAAAGTCAGTAATGAACTGTTCTATCTTAAGTGGTGTTCAGTATCAGCAAATTTCAGAATGCTATTCAACCCTTCTGTACTGCTGATTGAATTAATTTACATAACATAATGTCTTATATTATGAGTGAAAGAAAACCTACGGCTCCGAGGTCTTCTGCTCAAGGAAAATCCAAAGGGAGGTTTAAACCTCAAGAACAATCGTTTGTATTAGGGAAATACCCAATGACCATTTCGCCCTACAATACCAGTAATAGCAGTACATTTGTGTTTTTAGAACAGAGATATAGAAGAAAATATCGAAGTTTATTGGAGTGAACCTCTATACTGGGGTACAGAGGTACTGTCCGGGCAATGGTCGACGTTTCCCGATGGCCTGGATTGGATTGGAGGTAGATGGCGGGAAATACTGGCAGGTCATGTTGGGTTCACATCCACAGGCGCCATTTTGTTTCCATTGACCATAACAGAACTCGTTGTGTTTGACGTACTTCTTGCATGTTCCTGGGATAAAATGACATAACAAAAAGACAATTTGTTTAATGCTGATGAGAAGTTTATCTATCAATGACAAAACAAGAAAATGCATTATAATTTCAATCTCTAGGCCTACACTTCAGATGGACCATAGAACAGTTGGCTCTGATGTTGGCTTAAATAATATTGTACGTCAAATGAAATTTTATGATTACACATGCTGTTGACAACAAATATGCTATCATTAATCCACATTTCTGTTTGTTGTAAAGTCAAGTATGTGAGGAGAATACAACGTCTTGAGGTAAGACGCAAAAGGGGGTAAAATGGGCTAGGAGTCACCAAACATGTAATTCAATATCGCCATTTGCCAAATGTCTATGTACCACAACATAGATTTCAACTTTCTAAGAAATATTGTTCTGAAAGGAGAAGAGTTAAAATATTTAAGAAAAAAACTCGGAAATAGACGAACACTAATGGATATACCATGAGCCATGAGTAACATGTTATATTTGGGATCACACTATCTACAATAGTACATATTCTTGTACTTTTTCGGGCCGAGTCCTATTCGAACCCACACCCTCACTATCTGATTGGCATAAATCTCTAATACATAAACTATGAGGTCAAACATTCGACATTATGACCAAGCTTCTTTGATAGGTATTTAGAAGCTGGTTGATGAAGAAGAACAATCTTTATGGATAGTGAACTTCTTTATTGTATGAAATGCGACGTTTCGGTGTAGATACTAACACCGTTATCAAGCAAATGGTACTGGACATTGTTCTTCTTCATTATGACCCAACCTAAATGAATGATAATCCCCGTTGACCAAAGAGTCTACACGCAAAAGTTTAGAATTCTACGACTTCAGTTCTTGTGAAGAAGATTAAGTTATCTTAAGCAAGAACTACTTTAAGAGCGAGTATAAATGTATTCGCTCTCATATCTATGTTGTGAAAACAAAATATATTATTGATATGCATAATCAAAAATATTTCTGTACAATTCCATAACAAAGTAATGACTGGACTGGAAAAAGTTGTTACTTATCAATATTTTTACTTATCAAGTCTTTTCTGATGCTGTACAGCTGCGAATCTTAAGTTTGTTCACTTACCTTCGTTTTCTAGTGCAAATATCATGTAATTTGTAATGTCTTTGAGACATCATATCATTGTGAAAACGAAACTGGTAATGATGAAATTTCACTGCATAAGTTAGGATTCAGTTTGCGTTGACATATTCGTATGTCATACCTAGCAGATAGCTGTAACAAATTTGGCAGGCCATTGAAGCAACCAGGGGTCAAAATTTCGAAAACACTGATTTCTATTTTGCTCTACAAAGTGATGAACAGCTTTTGATCTTATTTATATGTGTTCCTTTGAGCTAAGGCAACGTAACTGTGCTGAGTTTTTTCCTACAAAGTTTACATGGATGATTTAAATCGAAATTTAAGAAAATCCGAATTTCACAAATATGACCCCATCTGTCTATTTAACAATGCCAAAAATCGACATTTAGCACCAGTGACAAGACAATCCCAAAATATAACTTGCGAATGGTTGTTTTACACATGGACAATTAACGATCTTCTGTAAGTGGTCCTGGAGTTATTTTATGAACGTCAAAAGGAAACCCAAATTACATGATATTTGCACTATGATCACAAGCAGGTGAACCAACTTTTGGTATGCAGCTGTATATGCTTACCAGTAAGTAGTGCCTGTCTCTTGCTTACGATGAGAGGACCAGTCTGGATGCCACAGCACTCGTCACTCGCACAGTCCGTGTCCTGGGTACAGACCTGCTGCTTGGGCAGGGACAGGAGTCTACCCGTACACACAGAGACCTGCAGGTGTAGGAGGATTTATTAGATACATGTAAATAGAGGATATCACTGAACTAAGGACAACACAGAAAGTTGATTATAAGGTCTGTAAGGCCTGCTGCTTGGATAGAGAGAGGAGACTACGGTTCGTACCACAGACACCTGCAGGGGTAGAAGGATTTATATGATAAATAGAGGATATCACTGAACTAAGTCACAGAACGTTGATTATAAGGTCTGTAAGGCCTGCTGCTTGGATAGAGAGAGGAGTCTATCCGTACACACGGACACCTGCAGGGGTAGAAGGATTTATATGATAAATAGAGGATATCACTGAACTGAGGACAACACAGAACGTTGATTATAAGGTTTGTAAGGCCTGCTGCTTGGATAGAGAGAGGAGTCTACCCGTTCACACGGACACCTGCAGGGGTAGAAGGATTTATGTAATAGTTAGACCATGAGGGCCTGTTGTCTAATCTTTTAAATGGTTAGTTAGACCACGAGCGCGTAGCGCGAGTCGTCTAACTAACCATTTAAACGATTAGACAACAAGGCCCGAATGGTCTAGCTTACTTAGATCATGGCCACAAACGTAATTTATTAAACGCTTTGTTAAATCAAAAGTTGATATTATATTTGTTGAAATGATTGCGAACTATTTGATTGTGATCGTGTCGCACATGTAATTGACATCAAAACAAACACATAGAGCTCGTGAAATTTGAGTTAGGACGCATCCTCACGAGATGCACGTGCAGCTTCACTTTCGACATGCGCATGCTGTGATTTTGTCATTTGGGCAAGGGACATGGAAGGGGTCGGACATATATTGACAGCTCTATCCTACGCATATCATGTGAAGTTTAGAAAAGAAGCTGTGCTTGTGAATATGGTGAGTATTATAATGATAAACAAGTAATTAACACAAATCGATTCAAGAAACAATAGTCTATTCAGCTGAGATATTTTTTGAAGGCCATATTACAATATTAGTAGGTGGTGACGTGGCGGACATCCTATTTTGGCTGCTGCTTGGATAATGAACTGTTTTAAACTGTTCGCAACGATAACCTCGCTAGTGTAAATTAAAATCAAACATTGTTAAAACTGGGTCGATAGGTTGATATTCCATAACCGAATCAGGATATGAAAGTCTTCAGTCTTCTAATTTCGGTGTTTATTTCATTTACAGGTATCGGGGAAGCACCGGGCAGTCGTCTCAATGCTATTTTACACGAATGGCTTAAATACGGATGACGGATGACGGATGCCGAAATTCGACGGAGATCCACCGAAATGCAATTAAAGGGTACAATTTGAAACGAAGCTGTATATGTTTTCCCTTCTCAATGACCTGAAAGGCTGCTCAATCTGTAAAATCAGTTTTATGTAATAAAATGCATATTGTTGTTATGTTGTTTCTAATATTTTTTCCACGACAAAGTCTTGCTAATAAAAAGTAGTTCCGTCCGTGGTCTAACTGAAAATGAGGTTGGTTAGACCATGGGTCACAACAAAGCAGCCATGGTCTAAATGATAAATAGAGGATATCACTGAACTGAGGACAACACAGAACGTTGATTATAAGGTCTGTAAGGCCTGCTGTTTGAATAGAGAGAGGAGTCTATCCGTACACACGGACATCTGCAGGGGTAGAAGGATTTATTAGATGAATAGAGGATATCACTGAACTGAGGACAACACAGAACGTTGATTATAAGGTCTGTAAGGCCTGGTGCTTGGATAGAGACGGGAGACTACCCGTATACACGGACACCTGCAGGGATGTGTTAGATGAATAGAGGATATCACTAAACTGAGGACAGCACTGAAAGTTGATTATAAGGTCTGTAAGACCTGCTGCTTGGATAGGGACAGGAGTCTACCCGTATACACGGACACCTGCAGGGGTAGAAGGATTTGTTAGATAAATAGAGGATATCTCATCTCTTGACTATTACAATGCTTATCTCATCGATTAAAGTGGAAGTTTATATTTTGCGCCACTAATGAAATATTAAACTCGACATGGTATTTATCAATACCTCGAAGATATTGTATTTATGATATGATGAAATCCTTCTGATTACGAGAAAAAAGGGCAATTTCAAATGAATAAGAATACGTTATGTCAGACCGTCGTTCCATGACGTCGAACTCTTGAACTTGACGTCAAACGAGTGGTGTTGCAACCTCTCTGATTCAACATGACTTGTTTTCCAGGCAATATTGTGAGATAGAGGATTTCAGATTTAAGGAAGTTTTGATTTCAATTTGAACACCATCGGGACATATACAGATGACGGCACAATTTATTGGCACAATAGGCACGAAGTTAGATATTAGAGTTTGTGGGTAAATACAGTGGAATCTCTGTGGTTCAACATGGCTTGTGACCAGGACATATTGCTGGTACCGAATGATTCAGGTATGACCATCAGAGGGACCATATGTTGATGGTGGTTTACAGGGAATTCTGGTTAAGAGGGATATCGTTGTACAAGGAATGCACTTAAAAAATTTCAAAAATATTTTTAACCGTTGTGAAGTTAACCATTCACCCTATGACGCTGTCTGTGGTTTAATGTAGAAAGGGATGTTATCTTGATTTCAGTATGTAGAAATGTAGAAGTATGTAACAAAGTCACACAATGATATATTTCTATTCGTTAGAACGCAAAGGTCTGAAATTTTGATTGTATGCCTTGTCAAATTAAATTTATAACTGTAAATATACTTGACTGTCAAATCCATGAGACAGAGACTCTGAGGCCACGTGCATTTTGATCATATACATGTACACATACAACACGTTCCAAGATATACTAGTTTTTGTTCTTGAATTACCTTGTTAAGAAACATATAATGAAACAAGGAAAACCCAGTTCATATGTAAATTGAAAATGGAATGTTAAAATGCACACCCCCAAAAAACATTGTTTTCTATGCAACTAAGAATTGTGACCTTTAATCCTCTAACTCTAACTTTAAACTATTGTTTCCATTGTCTCTGTGCCAAATATGATTGGTCTTATCTCGCTACTAGGCAGATTGCACCACTCATGGACATTACTTGACATTATATTCACTATTTATAAAAGAATGAAACATTTGTCCTACATAGACAGTTTGAATTCAAACACTGATTACCATTCTCCTGAAAGTAAAATGATAATGAATAAAGTCGATGCTCAGTTTTATACATAATCATATAATAAACAAACGTTTTTTTATTTCTGTAAAGCATATGATTAGTATAACACTCACCAGAAGTAAAGAGGAGAGTACCAGAAACCAGCCCATGTTCGTTTGTCCAGGTTATGTGCCACTCTTATCTTATCTGTTTTCAGATCTAACCTTTTTGTCATAACTTTTTGGTTTTTATCTCAACGCGAACTGTCATCTGTTACTTGCATTCTTAGATTTTAGATTTTACCGGTTTTGCACTTTGGACGTCTGTTTGTAAAGCACAAATATCTTTGAATATTCCATGTGTGACTGGTCTAAAAATACTTAAAATCATAAAAAAAACTTAACGCGAATGAAAGCAGTTATATTGAGAGCGAGCTTGATTTTGTAATCTAGAATTTTTTTTATGTATTCCTCATAAAAGAAATATATTGTATGTATGTCTTTTATTAGCATTATTTAGTACTTTTAAGTGGGATTCGTGTGCAGTTTCATCCATATGTTTTAATTGGCAGATTTTCTTTATCTTTGATAGTAATTAACCTTTTTCCTTTCTTCGACTCGTTTATTGACATGTAAAGTATTGCATTGGCTTCCTGTTCAAAACGATAGCTTAATAGAAAACACGTTGATTCAGTATACTGACTTATTGATTATTTTGATATTGTTCCAATCCAAGGGAAATGCTTTTTTATTTGAAGCATCGTTTTAAAAAGAAGCAGATCGTACTGTCAGCAGAAAAGTTAACATAATTTCTACATGGCGACTACAGAAATCATGTTACCAGTGCGATGTGCACATATGATTCAATTTGATTTGGATAATTAAATATTGGATTCAATGAAATCTAGTTTACAAAAGAATCGAGAACTATGGGCATATTTCAATAAAGGTTACGAGGGAGAAATGCCTTGAGTGGCCTCTGTTTGAAGAGCATGTATATACATACACTGGACTTTTCCGAGGTCCACCCTCATAATAACATTTGTAATATAATTATTTATTTTAAACGGCTTAATGTAAATTATACACGTTTTACTACGAAGTGACAACAAGGCGTTTCCATGCGAGAATTGTTTTTTGTGTTAAATATTTTCTGATAGTGTGGTGGAAATTTTGATCCAGGAAAATGTGCCGAAAACCCCTTAAGTGCGCTTTTTACAACAGAGGTGACATCAGGATTTTAAGGGCTCTGCGAGGTTTCGATAACCCACTGATATTAAAACGTCCAAGAGAAAACAACACAAAATAAATCTATGTCCATGTTTAATCAATTTACACAACAGTCTTTAAGATCCTCTTATCCTTGGGTTCACAGAGGTAGTCGCCGGCCGCCATCTTCCTCTTGCCCAGACCAATCAGGGTGGCGGCTGTAGGGGGGTACCAGTGACACGTCAGCTGGGGTGCGCACCCACACTCCCCGTTCTGTCTCCAGATTCCCCCACACCACTCCTTCTGTTGTATGTACGGCTTGCAGGTGCCTGGAAAATGTTTAAGTTAAAAAGATGACATTAATCTGTCGCCAGATTCCTCCACACCACTCCTTCTGCTGTAGGTACGGCTTTCCGATGCTTTGGGATTTATATTTGTTTAATCCTTTCACCTATACAAGTACATGCAGGAAATCTAAACGAAACGTCTTGGGTTTCAAAGAAGGTATGACATGTTTTGCAAATTTAACTTAGACCCGGAAATAATAGTCTTGCATAGGTCAAATGACCATACGACAGATGTTATTAAACTGTATTTGCAAAGGAGACACCAAGCACCAGGCACAAAACAACGTAGTAATTTTTATTATGATGATTGGCCCGAGTAAAAAGACCACCGTACTCCAATTTAACTAAATATGCAACAAATTCAATTTGGAGAACTCACTCTTATGCTAATTATAAGGCGATCAAATATCAAAGCTGTCAAAAGTAAACATATAGCTACCTTCATTATTTATTTAGTTGGCCTTTCGGCTCGTTTTTGTGATGATTGATGCCACTAAACTAATGAACTCATACACTAACATTTTATTTCATTTGACAACAAATCAGTAAGTTACCTTTAATGGTAGCCGGGTCTGGAGTGGTGTGTATATCCCTGCTCATGATGAGTGGTCCTATTCTCTTGGCACAGCAATGATCGGCACCACACTCCGAGTCACGGTAACATGTCTTCAGTGCAGGGAGTCGAACCCGGGACTCCACAACCACCTGTAACCAGATCCCTCCATTACCGAAATCATAAACTGTAACAGGGTATATATTAATGCGTCTAGATTTTGATGCGGACCTAAGGAAGGAGGTTTGTAAAAAGAACAACCTTTTAGAAATACAATCTTATCTAATTTAGCTCGGCGATTTCTGAATG
The DNA here is from genome assembly GCA_916613615.1 of Steromphala cineraria. Classification (NCBI taxonomy): domain Eukaryota; kingdom Metazoa; phylum Mollusca; class Gastropoda; order Trochida; family Trochidae; genus Steromphala; species Steromphala cineraria. The sequence goes on along the minus strand of OU744734.1, from coordinate 9,337,234 downwards.
AAGCTAACCACCAATCTGCGAAACAAAGTTTCAGAGCTATCGTTGGTTCAAGTGAGATTGGGCATCTTTTCTATTTTACCCTATCGGCGAAATGTCAAAGTTCAGCGGGACGGTCCATCCTACAAGTCAATTTAGATCAACATAATGACTTTATAAAAAATCTTGCAGATCTGATTTAGATTGCACTACGCTACGCATGTAATTTGTAAAGTTTGAGACTGGTGAAAGGAAATCGAAGTATCAAGATACGCTCAATAACGTTTCATTGCCCACAGTGAAATCTTGAACATCGGTCAAAAGATTTTTTTTTTTTAAATTGGATGAAAGCAGATTATGAAATGCCTTGATTTGGTTGATTTATTAAGAAGTTTTTGGCATTTAAAATTTTATGAATGCGCACTTTGGGTTGTTCAATGTATGATTGTAAGAATGTTTTTTTTCTACAAAGTGTCCTCATAAAAGCGATTACTTTGTTACAAGGCAGAACTAAGCTATAATTAAGGGGTCATATTACTGCATTCCATCATCTTATCTCACTTCATTGAAGACATATCTATTTTAAACACAATCTTTATCTTAATATTTTCTAAATTTTTAATCTGGTTTGGTAGTCAACACAAAAACAAATTAATTAATCACATCATTATTTCTGATAAAAGATATATTTATCTTAGCAATATACAAAATACATCGCTAAACTTAAACATATATTTAAAAACTTTGAAACAAATATTGTTTGTAGAACATTTTATCGTAACCAAAAACAATAAACATCATGATTTTGATCATAAATGGTGTCTTCTCGCTCCAGTTCTTGAGTAATCATATGTATTCCATAATTATCCAAATTGCCTGCTCTTTATTGTATGTTCTACTCAACATTGCGTTTGTATTTTATATTGCCTGTATGTGACTATGTATACATTGGGAACTAAATAACTCAAAAATAAAAATCTTAATCAGGGTTAATCTTCACCATTTATACCTGTATAAGTGTATTTCAATGATCAGTGCAATACTTACAACAAATGTGAAAACAACGACGAGATTTATTGTCCACATGTTTCCGAACCAGTCTACCGCTACAGATTAGCCGTGTGAGCTTACCATATGGCTCTACTCAAATGAAATTGTACAAATCAAGAGTTAAGCGGAATGCTATCGTGACATTGAGTGCTTTTGATTCAATGGTATTTCTTATGAAAAAATAAAAAGTAGATATAACGAAATAAAAGCAATAATTACTGTCACGAAAGTTTTCCAATGTGCGATGCACGAATAAACCATATTGGTATAAACATAAGAACGGCGTGCTATGTTTGTATTGAACGCTTAATTGATTTAGTATCGATGTTAAAAAACGTACTTTGACAACTTTGAAACAATGGATAGAATGTATAGTTTGAAATGGTTTTGAGTACAATTCTGAGTCTTATAAGTTTTCATGAATTCAAGGCAACGAATGCATTCATTTGGGATATTTACCTTTTCTCGAAATATTAGGAAGCACTGCAATATGCTGTGAACTATGAACTGTTATGAACATGAACCAGGTAAATATGATATATGTATTATTGTTTAAGAGATCCCTCCAAAGAATACCTCAATGGTGTTTTTGAATAATCATAGCAAATTTTGACTATATTTTTGTGTGGTTATCAATTTATATGCAAACTATAGTTTTCACGGACGGGAACTTGCATTTATTTTCATTAGAAGGGAGACGTTTACATCTGAATTGCTTGCAAAATGTATACTCAATTGAATAAATTAACGACCAAAGAGAACAAAATTTGATTAAAACCACAATGGAGTTCACATGTACTGTCTGGAAAAAAAGAATGTTAATTTCTCCCCTAGCCTTGAAGTAACTTTATTCAGTTATGGTAAGCTATTGTTGGCCGTTTATACTAGATTTTACTGGATTTGTCGTTTGTGATCCGGAAATAGATTAACGTATTCTGGTTAACAGTTTAAGATTCTTTACACGTGACTATGAATTGCTACCCTTGCATTTGCCATTTCATTATTCTCTATGTACTCTACTAATCTTTCAAACAATAAGGTAGATTATCTTAGGAGTAATCAACTTCTTTATTCTTGAAAGCGTCGAAAGTGTCGAAACGTCGTTTTCAAGAATAAAGAAGTTTATTATCCACAAAGTAATCTCCCTTATTGATCACCACACCAAGTTCTAGAATGCCAATCTAACTAATCTTTAAAGATCAGAAACTTTATCAGATTATGGACATATTTTCTTTTTACTTTACGATGTTATTCTAGTTATAAGCAAATATACGTCCATATTTACAAAAGATTCTTTGCAACAATGCAGAATGTGTTACGCAATGAAAGTGTTTCATATCGTCAAACTATAAGATAATTTTGATAGCTGATAACATATTATTTCACCCGATTCAGCAAATGAACATGTCCTCACTACTCTTGGGAGAAGGTTACCTAATTTGGATAACTTGTTCCTAATCCCTTTCTTTATTGAATAAAATATGTTTAAATCAAAATAAAATATCTGGAGTGACAGTGGGTTTCAGTAAACAAACAGAATAATTTTTTTTTCACGAGTACGGAAAACACATTTTCAAAGTTTTCAAACATTTTCACATAAGTATTCATATATAACTGCAATTGATCTTGCCAAAGATTTTTTAAATTTCCTTGTGAATTATTATTTTGTCGATTGACAAAATTATAGAAAGAAATACTGGTATGGCCTTCATACCTTGTTACTTTTGTTAGCTTTTCTGGATATTATCGGCTTTGCAGTTAAACGTTATAATTCATGAATGTATGAGTATATTATAAAAAGCTTCGTTCCTCCATGTAAATGCAAATTGTATCTAACGATTAAACAACTATATGATTTGTACAAGCCATGTTTGTTTAGTATTTGCAATGTGTTGTTCGTTAGGGATTGTCTTAGCAAATAATTATAGTAACATATTTACATAAGATGTGTGAAAGTATTTCAAATCCCTTTTCATACAAAATCACATTAGAAAAATCGAAATCAGAAATGAGAAGTTCTTTTGAAAATAAATAAATGTTAAGACGAAAAAAGAAAATTTCTCTATAAGATTCCAATAAATTTAATGTTTACTCAAGGTGAGTCCAAAATATACTTCGAATCGACTGTTGTTTATCTTTATACTATTATTCATTTGAGTAAATGACAATCTTCTAAAATGGAACTTTTTTATTCGTAAATGAAGAAGATATAAATATATGAAAATCAACGAGCACTGACAAAGTGTAGATGTCATTAATCTCGGATACATGAATAATACAAAGATGCAGTTATATCTAGATCTGGCCGGTTTATACTTCACAAACAACCGAAACGTGCCATTGTCCGTCATATTTTCGCTAATAGTCACGTTAGAAAGCTGTATTTAAATCAGTATGCACTTGGATTCGCCATGGGTCAATCAGATATTATAATATCAAAATGGTGTGAGCAAAACAGTTTTAAAAAGAAAAAACCCATATAAACCATTCATCTTGGTAGCAAATTTTGAACTTCTATCCAATGAATTTAATGCTGAAATTTGGACATATAAGTTTATCAAAGTATTGTTTTTGGACGTCAAATGTCAGAAAGCATTTCATCATTCGATGACGTCATGGACTACATTAATGCAAGATCATGGTTGCATCTCGTTTGGGAAGGCGTGACGAATCGGTAACCTTTAAAAAATGTGCTGATGCTTTGTTTCACCAGCTATAAAACGAGGAATCTTGCAAGGTTCATCATCCTATTTCTGGAGGCGTCACATTCACGACTGGGTATGGAGCCGATATTCCTTATCGATCCCTCTGCACAAACTAAGAACTTGGGTGGATTTGAAGATTCAAGGCCATCTCTACCTTCCATTCCATCCACGTCTTGCGACGTTGGTCAAACAGAAAACTCATCAGATTTCCCGGAAAATGGTTTATCGCCTTCACACGATCTTTTCCCAGAGTCCCTCGACGAGTCATCTTCTTCTTCAATCAACTGGAATCCTGAGCTTCACTCTGCGGAACGTCCTGGCTTTGATGTCTTTCAGGTAGGAGAAAATGTCATATCAACGCCCATTATCCAAGATATTGATATTCAACACTCTGAACATTTTCAATCATCTCTTAACGACCAAGCTCATATTCAGCAAAATCCCATCGACGTTGTTTCTCATCCGACAATTCTTTCCTTCTCTACACATGACCTTCAACCAGTGACACCTCCTGTTACTGGAAACTTGCAGTCGTCTAACATCATCCTTCCTCTTCTGAATTCCCTCCAAACATCGGTTCAATCCACAAACCAGTTGATCAACGATCTTACTAGTCGCCTCCAATCATTGACACTTGAAGACAAGGCTCTATATCAACAAGACAAACACAATGACGCCTACTCTCCACAGTGCAGCCTCCAGCCTGAACCGACACATTTAGATAAAGAGGTATACCCTGAAAATGTACAATTACAATTTGAAAATGAAATATCACCTGTTTATATCCCACCTGTCAATTCCTCGCAAAATGACTATACGACCTTGTCACTTATCAATGCTTCACCAATTGAAGAACCTGCATCAACCACTACGTACCCACTAGACAACGACGTCCTGGAGAAGAGTGCCATCCCGTCCACTGAAGCTTATACCATTCCATGTCAGCCCTTGACTCTATCATCCTCTGAGAAGGATGGTATCACAGCACTGAACGAAGCCCAACTGACACCAGTTTCATACGGTCTTTCAACACCAAGTGATGATTCAACCAATACAAACAAGATTCTCAAATCTGTCAACATATCTCTGCACGACGTCCTGCTTGTGGTTGCTTGCTTCTTCATCAACATGTTTCCAATGGGTCTCAGCAACAGCTACGGCGTTATGTACACCCACCTGACATCCTCCTACAACTTCACGGACTACGACGTGTCATGGATTGGTTCCACGATGACTGGAACTGCAGGCTTAGGAGGTAATTTGTGTATAGAAAATATCACATTTGTATCTCAAAATTTTAAGTCGATCCTTCGCTTAATTTAACATATAAAATACTTCATTTTCCGCGAAATAAGTAACATTCTTTTGTAAATTTTGGTCTGGATTGCATCTTCTAATGCTGTTTTCTTTTTTAGTCAATTACGAAGTTTCATCGAGGGGAACACGAATATACCATTTTACAAGGCCGTGGATTGCGAGGATATGAAAGATCTTTCTTTTCTTTTTTTTATTGATGTAGCAAGTGACTGTTGGCGTTTTCTGGACTGAGTGTTGGATCTTGGTGCTGGGCTGTCTGGTTTGATTCCATCTTGAAATAGATGTTTTATCTACTCTCTACCTGGTCCTTTAAGTTTGAATGACATCAATCTTTGTAAAATCAAGTCTAAGAAATGCCTTTAATGCGTAATACGATGTGTAGGAAAAAGGTCAGTGTTAGACAAAACACAAATGCTTATCGCCTCAGTGAACGTTTATCACACAAATCGACATAAATGTTTAAAAACATATTTTCACCTTGATGTGATGTTAAATATAAGACAAATAGTTCAGTCAAATTTAAGCCTGTTAACGCTCCTCGGACATCTTGATATAAAACAATGAATAAACTCGATCACTAAAATCATGCTTACAACGCGTCTTCATTTTTTAAACAACCCTCACATGGTAAGTATTTGACTGTGGACCCTCAAATGTTATATCATTGTTATTTTTTTTAAATGATAAAATATAACATTTTATTCTATTGATTTGATTTAAACATATTTTATTCAATAAAGAAAGGGATTAGGAACAAGTTATCCAACTTAGGTAACCTTCTCCCAAAAGTTTTATTCTATTCTAGCTGTGGTAGGCTCCCCGCTGCTGAGTGCTATCGGATGCAGAGGAACCAGCCTCTGTGGGGGAGTGCTCATTGTTGTAGGGTTCTTGATCAGCGCCTTCACCACCAACATGAACGTCTTGTACATCACCCTCGGCGTCTTGCCAGGTGGGATTGTCTCTCTTTACTCCAGTTCTGATGATTGAACCATCACAGAGATTTATTTTCAGAGCTGTTTACCAAAAGAGTGTTTAATTACTGTTGAACTCCTGAAATATCATGTGTTCGCTTGAGTTCAACTCATGTGTTCAGGATTGTACAAAAAGTTACGATTTTTGTTAGTAGATGTAGATCTTTTTAAAGATGATTGAACCATACAGAGATTAAATGTGACATCTGTTTACCAAAAGTTTGTTTAATTACTTTTCAATTTAGTGCAAATATTATGTAATATGGGGATCGCTTGAGTTCGACTCATTCAATAAGTACTGTACCAAAAGATATGATTTTTAGAGTAGATATGTAAAAATCCTTTTCTTATCACATACTGAAAAATTATACCAATATTACAAGAGGAACATATTTGGAACGGATTTATGTAAAATTTGAAAATTTGTTTGATAATCTAATAACATTATTTTTAAAAGTCCCTGTAAAAATGTAAGTTATATCATGATATTTACCGATATCGACTATTTTGGCCTAAAGTTTGTTGAAAATGAAAAAAACCTTTCGCAGAAGAAAGAATTTTAAAAAATCAGGTCTCTCTTTCACGTAAAGACTTTTAAACTACGTTAGATGAATCGTGTCAAATAACGGAAATACCTTTAAATATTCACTTTCACTAAATGCCAAAGCTCTACCACAGTGGAAGCTTGGATAATTTGAATAACGTTAACGACTGTGACATTTCAATTTTCAAAACATGCTTACACCGAGAGCAAAACCATTGCTAAATGAAATTTCTAACTGGTCAAATGCCAACCCAAACATTAATTTAGCACTTTTTCATAATAAATATCAATCATGTGAACATTTCATGACCAAAACACTTTCCAATCAATATACATTTTAAGAAAGTCCTCTTCTTAATAAAAATAAACTTTCCTCAAAATCATTCACTTGCAAGGTTGAACTCTTTCAAAGTCAAAATTCCAACAAAATAAGCAACATGAAGTGGCTATCCCATTACAAAAATAAAAATATTTTGTGAACGTTTATGCAAAAAAAATAATCAGTTTATTTCATCGTGAGGGAGCAATTGACCTCATAGACAATTGTCCTCAAGGGTATAGAGGGTTCTTTCCATATTATTATTTAACAACTTCCACAGGTTTCGGAACTGCATTCGGCCAGATGGCTTCACTGATATATTTGTCGAGACACTTCAAGCGAGGCCGTCCATTCGCTCTTGGTCTGGCGATCTCGGGAGGTTCTGTTGGAATGATGCTGTTCCCCATCTTGTGGAATGCCCTTTTGGACACCTTTGGATGGCGGATCACCATGCTGGCAGCTGGAGGGGTGGGTTTCAACGCCGCCTGGCCTTCGCTCAGGTTAAACCCAACAAAACAGCACATCACTGGTAATAAATAGTCTGTTAAGTATTGACAAACATTAGACCATCAAGCATTTCAAATTGTCTTTACTTGAAAAATCAAATTTGCCACAAAGGTTCATCTTCGATTGTTTATTATAACAAGCATTACTTACTTGATACATACTTGGAGCACGGTGGTGTACTGGTTAGGATTCTGTCCGAATTTCGTTGGAGATTCCACATTTTTGAAATCTGCGTTTAACATTGTGTTGTGTACTTGGACAAATACTTCATCAACATTGTGCTGAGTAGCTGGCTTGAAGGTATAATTCTTTCAGGATGATAATGTACAACATATCGTCATTGTGTCACGTTTTGACTATCATAACCTTAAATTTTGATTCTCGACTGTAACATTAACGAAAGCTCCACGAAAAGAGAATCAAAGGTTTTTGTCTATAAATTCCATAATTTTAAAACAATAATTTGAACGATACCTAACGTTTCATTTCAGGGGATTACGAGAAGCTTTCAGAAGAAAAAAGCAGCACGCATGCGTACAGCATGCTGTTCAAGAACCCGTATTTCCTGCTACAACTTCTGTCCGCGGTGTGCACAGGGATAAGCACGTTCATCTACGGCTCCTACATACCGGAATATGCCGGAACAAATCAGCCTGGACTTTCATCAACAGACATAGCAATGGCCGTGTGTTCAATGGGTGCTGGGAACTTCTTTGGGAAAATGATTTTCCCCAGCATTTCGTCTTTGTCTCAAAGAGCTCCTGTCATCGCCTACATCGTTGCATTGACGCTGTGTGGAGCTTCTAATGGTCTTGTGCCATTTTGTACAACGTATGCAACTCTAGTTCTTAATGGTTTCTTGCAAGGAACCTTCCTAGGTAATTATCATTGTTGCAGAATGACATACAGTGTCTTCTTCAGAACTTAAAGTTTGGGAATATATGTTTCTTGCAAGAATATTTACCATGTCCAGATCAAAAGATATAACTGATTGTGAAGAGCGAATTGCCCTCACATCGTCAGATATTGGTAATGCTCATTTTAAACCTGCAAGGCAAGCACATGATTTCTATAAACATGTGATATATGCATAACAAATCTTGTTGCTACAATTTTGATGTACATGCTTGTCATTCCCCAAATACTTCGTGTAAGCCATGTTGTCCGGTGATGAATGTATGCTCCGCCTCATTATTTATATTTTTCACTCCTTGTCCCCTAAAGAGGCAACTCGATTCACTTTTTGAAGAGATATATAGTTGACAAAATGAGTTATGGTAATATTTCAGGTGGCTGGTCATCACTAACTACGTTAGTTTCCCTCAGCTCATTCGGGAAGGACGCCCTATCTACATCCCTCGGAATTATGTTCCTCTGCTATGGCCTTGGGTCCTTCGCCGGACCTCCTTCCGCAGGTATGCGCATGCGTATTTCTTTAATTCCGTTGTTTCATTGGATCAATGACCAGGACTATTTTAAATTCTTCAATATATGACTCGTATCCTATTTCAATTCTGTCACATCCCGTTAAAAAGAGGACACCTTCCTTGAAAGGTCGGGTATTATTTAGAAATAATAGCAACATCACCCAATGGAAACCCGTCTGAACGTTAAACAGGCACTATTTGACATCAATTAATGAATAATGTATTACCAACTTTAAAAACATCGGCAATTTGCGGTATTTTTTATATACGGATATTGATTTAGTATTAGAAGTGACATTTGAAGATGCATTATTACTGCAAATAACACGACACGAAGAAGGCTGTTTGATGAAAGTGATCATCAATGTATGAAAAATAGAATTTAATTTTTACATTCTTGTTTTTATTATCTAAGAGGGTGACTGTTAAAACCATTCTCTCCCCACATAGGCAGCTCAGTTATACCAACTCGGGTATGACTGAGTTGCCTCTGTGGGGAGAGAATGGTTAAAACCGAAAACATGATGAACTTTCAACCAAGTTCTACTTGTTCTTCGTAATATTATTTGGTACTTATTAGTATTAGTTTTGACCATCGTAATATCTTAAATTTCTTTAATAATGCAATTTTAACCATAGACAGGAGAAAAGAGAGTATATCATTTAAACATTAAATATTCATTATGTTCCAAGTTGAGGAGCACTTGGATTGGTTTCAATGTCCAGGTGATTTAAGTTTCTTTGATAGACATACATGATACGCCACATTCTATTCATCATGAAACAAATATCGACCCAGTCTTCGATGAAGTAAATGTTGCTTTAAAAACTATCTATAATTGTATAATAAACGAAACTTCTCAACTTCGAGCAATAAAATGAATGTGTTGAATATTCAGTGCTAAGGGAAGAAAAGTCCTAACGTGATGCACCATAGAGTTTAACAGTATATCGTTATAAACGTTTTTGTTTAACGTGAAGGAAATCTAAACATATGTAATAACATTTTTTATATCAACATTTGATGAAATGAAAAATTATTGACTTAAATTGATAGACTTACATGATACGCCACATTCTATTCATCATATATGTTCTATTTGAACCAACAGGTGCCCTTGAGAGCATGGCCCAACAGAAGGACGTGTTGTTCTACTTCGCAGCAGGAGGCTATATCGTCAGTGCCCTTCTCATGCTGCCACTCCTTGTGATCAAGCCACACTCTGACCTTGACGTCACACTGGATGTCAAACCAGAGCAATGTAAGGGGAAACCCAATGAGGAATGTGAGGGGAAGAAGGAAGAATGCACACAGGAAGGTTTGGGAGTTGCAAACCTTGCTTTCGTGGAGGCCGGTTAGACACAGTGGATTTGTTAAGATAAGACATTGTCAAAACCAGGAGAGGGTGGTTTGAAAATCTTTTAGGGACGACCTGAGGTATTTTTGGGTTAGGTATATATTGTTGGATTTGTTTTGATAAGACATTGTTATAATGTCCAGGAAAGGAGAAAGATTTGATCTAGGAATAAAGATGGTTTAAAGATCTAAAGAGACGAACTGACGTTAATGTTTTGGATTTAGGTATCTTGGGTAACACAGAATTATGTGGATTTAGTATCACTTAATTATTTGGATTTGTTTAGATAAGACATCATTGGATCTAGGAATAAGGATGGTTTAAAGATCTAAAGAGACGAACTGACGTCAATGTTGTGGATACAGGTATCTTGGTTATCACAGATTCACGTGGAATTGTTTAGATAAGACATTGTCAGAACCAGGAAATAAGGGGAGCTTCGAAGATCCCTAAGAGACGTAATAACGTCAATATTTTGGAGTCACGTAGATATGTTTGATAAGATATTGTCAGATCGAGGAAAAAAAGGTTGCTTGAAGATCTTTTAGGGACGAAATGACGTCAATAGTTTTAGTTATGTTTTACCATTCACCAGGCTTTGTTAAGATAACAAATTGTAAGAACCACGCAAGAAGAACTGATTGATCAAAAATCCCAAAGAAACCTTCTGGCGTCAATGGTTAGAATAGCGTAGCCTGGTAGTTTCCTGAAACCGTTTTTCCTCTTGGAGTGGTTCAGACATTATTGAATCCCATACTGTTTTAGTTTAAAATCCAAACTTTTTGACGCAAAAGACATTTTGAAAAAGCTGTTTTAGGACGCCTTATCTATTTGAACAGACATAATGATAGAAGTATATTGCCCTGATGAATGAAATTGTGAGCACTCCTTCACAACACTTGTCTATGGCAGGGATTAAAAGTCCCATTTTACTGTCTACAGAATTTTTTGGCGCCCTCTTGAAAAGTTGGTATCGTTTTATTTGTGTACATGAGTGTCATTTATTAAATCCAGAAACGAAAGGGTTGCTTTTGAACATCAATAGGAAACCAACCGACTCCAATGTTTCTTCTTCAAGCCTTCTTTGCTATAAGAGAAGCAGTTAAAATCACAAAACGTCTATTTACCTCATTCAAAAGAATCATTAGAATTATTTTCATTTTATGAAGATATTAAAATGACAATTAAATATTGGCATTTATTCATCATTTTCATGTAAATATATTCATGTATAAAAGTGCACATCCATTGGTTGTTTTTGATTCTTTGTAACTTGCAACATTTGTTCATCCTTTGTTAATAAAATGTACATATATGACATTTATAATACGTTATCACATAGCCCCAGGGAAGGGAAATAATTTGTAGAAACCTTCATTGTACCAACACCATTCATTTGAATAAACATGTTTTGATAACTTTTCTGCCTCTTTTCTGCTGTTATATTTTCTATATGCAAGATATCGATAACAAATATGAATTCGGGATTTGAATAAAGTAGCCTATTCATTGAATTTCCAATTAACCGTAAACTGAAGTTTACAACGTAGAGCCATCGTATTTTGGTGTTTACATAAAATGTTGCATTATGATTGGACGTAATACCACCTAGTGTACACGTGTATTAGGACTACCTAAACAATAAAGCATTGCAAAGCAACGAAACAAAAATAACATGCTGTTTAACGGTTACCATTTGCTACATTTCCTAATCAGAAACAATGTTGATAATTAAGTTTAAAGTTTGATGAAAACAATTGATTAGAGAAATAAATAGCAAACGCTTTCAACAAATGCCTGTGAACTACCTTTTCGTAAGAATCACTCATAGCCGGAGAGCGGTATGACAGCAACTTTCAAATTTACCCACAACTATGTAACATATATAATTTCTGTTGAACCCTAGGTTTTCATGCAAAATTATATGTTCATGTAATACTGTAACTAAAATAACGTGAGAGCAAATAGAGAATCAAATAAAGATTCATACTAAACTTTTCAATCGAGAAACATGCTAGAATTCAATAAGTGACCTGTGTAGTTAAAAGAACCCATGAATCATTGAATTGCAAAGTGGTGGTAACATAAATACGTGGACATGTGTTAAGGCAACTTAGAAATTGTACAAGGCGAAGTTGTTTATGGTTGCATGATTTGAATACTTCCCTAGAGTTGAATTTAAAGAAACATGATGTGTCAAAAAGAATGACAAAGTACTTACGAAAGCTTGAAGTTAAAAGGTAAAGCAACATCAAAGCTTGATGCAACGACTTGCGTTATTTGTCATCTGTATGTATATATTTCTTTTATCTCGTATGTGTCCTTTGTGTATAGTACCTGTGCAGGAAACGGAATTTCACTTTTTAAACAGTGTCCGTTTTTTTCAGACCTAAGGAAAAGCATTCTTCAATGTTATTATTGTACATTGCCATCTCAACGGAAATCTTTTCTGCTTTGTAAAAGTGATAATGAATTTATTGTACACAACCTCGCAATATATATCTTCCTCGGGCTTAAAGGGGCAGTAGCACGTTTTTTGACAATTTTATATTTTCAATTTTTCACTGATAATTGTAAGTTTATGCAAAATGTATTATTTTGACAGTGTAAACAATCTCATTACACAAACCAATCATTCATAGTCAGAGGACAAAGTATGACGATTTACATAAAATCCATTGGCGGCCATTTTGTGTGAACACCTTTAATTCATATTGTGCAAGAAAAATAAATCGCATGGCTAAACTTTACGTAATATATTTGCATTATCACTGCTCCATTTAGTTTAAATACATTCTCTTTCAATTGGAACCATTAATTTTCATTTTCCTGACATCACCTTATATTCCCCCTGAAAACGTGCTACTGCCCCTTAAAATGCAAAAGTTATACTTATAGATCTTTTTTTGAAATGATAAAAACGTGCAAAGTTTCTCCACATAAGTTGTCTTTTGTCAAACGGTTGTGCATCAAATCGAATGGTGCTCCATAATATTGTTATATTATGTATGTGACTTGTAATATGGGCCGGTGGCCTTATTTACTCCTGAATTAACCATTTTCAATAAAAGGAATAAAGGTAACAAATTGTAAATGTCGACTCAGCTGTTTACAATTGAATTTGAGACGTATTTTCATCCACTTTATACCTATGTTTGTATATAACTTTTGATATGCAAAAAAAACCAACCCTTCCATAAGTGTTCTCATTCACGAGACATGAACATGAGCTGGTGTTGCACCACGGCGGAAAACGGTTTTGCAATCAATAGTATGTTTTGCATCTCGTAAATAATATTTCAACCCCGTCTCGATGAAGCAAATATTGCTCAAATAAATTATCGAGTATTATAAAGAATATGTTGCATATTCATTGTAAAGGAAAGACAAAGCCTAACATGATATTGTAGTTATCACCATAGAGTTTACCGTTAGAAACGTTTTGTTTAACATGAAGTAAATCTAAACATATAAAATACAATTTCTCACATCAACAACTGATAAAAGAACTTAAATACACAAAACGAACTCTATATATTATATTTCCAAATCTTTTTTAATATTTAAATATTAGAGCTCTACCTGACATCCGTGCATCACGCCTGTATCATTCCCTCAACCAACTATCACATGATGCAATATTATTTTGGTGTTGATCATGAAGGGTACTTTGTTATTGTCATGATTCATGATTAGATACGCATGCTAAATGCAGAATTTTACAAGAGTAGCATTTGAGCAAAGTCATGTTGACTTAGTTCAACTAACAGTCTCAATGGTAAATAATATACTTTAATTACACACGATCAAGGTTATGATAAAATGTTGAAGACACTTAACATGCTTGATTAGGTGTTATAAAGAGTACAATAAGTACAAGTATTCCTGAAGGTTTATATATGTGCAATTAACCATGTTTGTTTATAACTAAAAACCGTTAATATTTATGTTTTCTTTGAAAAATTATTTGCAAAATAGAAGAAAATCAATTACTATTTTTATTGTACCCCGACTGATACGAACCTAATTACTGTATCATACATCCTACTCATAAGTTCATCGTATCTATTCTTCGATTTACACCATGATAAACAACACATTATAAGATATAAAAGATATCGACTGCGCACAAATGTCTTGCAAAATAAATAAAATAATATATTCATTAATTAATATTCCAGACATGAATGTCAGCGTGTGCGATCAGAACATATACCTTATCATCTCTAAATATAGTAAACAAACCTGACATTACACCCATATCAGATAATTCATGCAATTACGCTGTAAATGAATGAAAACATTTTCAGGCAAGAAAGGTATAAAAGCTTGACACTTATCAGAATAGATCATTTATCTGTCTATATCGGAAGTTCTCACATGCTGATAGAAGAAGGGAATGGACAAACAACAGCCTGTCTTCTACATCGAGACAACATCCAGCTGTTACAACATCACCAACATCAATGATGTATCAACTACACCAGGCTTCTCCCAAACGTTTGGTTCAACACAGGACGAATGTCATCAAGGAGCCATCACAGAAGCAGCGTATGGCTATGGCATTCCAACCAACAATATTATCAACACTGCCCTAAACAACAGTGATCATGATACCAACGAGTTTTCAACATTTCCAAGCACCCTTTCAGCTCTAGATTCGCCATTTCGTTGGCAGGCCAGAGCCAATGATGACATTGATTTCAACCATGACCCACAAGCAAGAAATGAAGCATCTGAAAACAACGATGCCATGCTTCAATCAAATGCAACGAATATCGCCGGTTTCAAAGAGAAGGGCAACATGTTTGAAACTATACAACCTACGACCATCAGCAATATGGCTGCTCGTCTCGTACAAGGTCAAGGCAGTGTTGTTCTGCCAACCTCAAGCATCAACCAGGGCTTCAGCAAAGAACAGGAAGTCCTGAAGGCTCCCCAGCGTGTTGCTGTCCAAGATGTCCTGATCGTTCTCGCTGGTTTCGTCGTCTTCCTGTTCCCTCAAGGTCTGGGGAACAGCTATGGCGTGGTCTACTCACATCTCAAGGTCATGGAGAATCTGACGGACTACCAGGTTTCCTGGGTTGGCTCCCTGATGTCTGGGATGAACGGCATAGGAGGTGACCTTGTCATACATTCTTATGATTTTTTTTATTTGCTTGAATGTGCTTTTCATATGTATCAACTCTTGGAACATTTTTCATGAGACCATCACTTAACTTCCAATAAGCGTTAAAATGATAATTTACCGTCAATTCTATATGCAACAAAACCATTGCAAATGATAAGTTGCCGTCAATTCTACAAGCGAATCTGTTAAAAGTCCAGAAGAATATTTTTTCGAAAACACTAGTGTTGTCAACGATACATTGTTGAAATGATGATAAATATCTATATAATTTGTAAAACTCCGTCTGTTCCAAGGGTTGCACGCTTATATAAAGTCAAATGCTCATAATGTTTTTATTTTGCTAGAGGATGATTCGTCGTCGTGCTAATGGTCCGCCTTACAACGTCTCCTACATCTAAACCAGCGGTGATTGTATTGACAACATTGAACTTTATCAATGTTTTCCATTTACAGCAAAAAAGAAATTTCCCACTTCCTTTACTAAATTACACAGTTAATAGAAATGTTTCAAATATAAGGCATATTTATTTAACGTTTTCTTGTAAAATAATGGAAGGCACATACATTTCACATGAACAATGCTCCTCTATATTCAAGATGTTCATAAATATAAAGTTTTATAACTGATATGAAACAGATAAAAATATCTAATGTCGATGTTATCTGAATACGAATTTCAATTCGTGATATTCATGGCAGTATCATATATCAATATTAACCTTAATGGACGGAGATTGAATTAATAGATTGTATAATTGCGTTGACTTGATAGGCCTTGAATTGTGCAACAATTATCACTCTACTATTAGACAAGATGTTAAATGCTCGATGTTTTGTTTAGCTCCCCTGGGCTCCCAGCTGATAGCTGCAGTAGGGTGTCGATGGACCAGTCTCCTAGGGGGCGTTTTAATCCTCACCGGGATGATCATCAGCTCATTCGTCTCCAACATCAACGTTCTCTACCTGTCTCTGGGAGTTCTTCCAGGTGGGTTACTTACACATGGGTCATGAACTCATGAAGTCTACATTGCTTTGAACGGCAACTTTAGATAAATGAAAGAATGAAAAATTATAATGAGCGACATGTGTATGACTTCTTTGAGCGCCATTTTAGTTGGATGACAATAATGCAGAGGAATATATGGATGACAACTTCTTTATTCATGGTATGCGACGTTTCGACACAGGTTGTTGTGTCGTTCTCAAGCAGAGGTAATGAGTAGTAAGGTAAGAGCATATATATAAGAACATGTTACAATGTAAAAACACCATAAGGCACAGAGTAAATGTTATTAAAACAAAGTCAACTGATAAGAAGACAGCATTGTTCAAAGCAGTTTTTTTTATATTTAATGAATTAAGACAAGTTATGGACAAGACGGGGGATGTTTAGATTTAATGAATTTAGGCCTGTGATTTACATTACTGGAGTGTTTGTCCTCTCGATTATATCTACAGAAAATTATAAGAAATCCAAATTCACCATCTATAACAAATATCCAATACATTTGGCTGCAGGAGTAGGAACAGCCATCAGCCAACTCGCCGCCATTGTCAGTATCACTGGACACTTCAACAGAGGACGTCCCGTTGCCATGGGGATCATGTCAACAGGTGGCGCTGTTGGAATGCTGGTGTTTCCGCTTCTCTGGAGCCTCGTTTTGGAATCTTTCGAATGGCGGGATGCATTGCTGGTGATTGCAGGACTGACCGCAAGCATCGTCTGGTCGTCGTTACCATTGAAACCTCGCGAGAAGGGTGAAGTTGGTAAGGCCATCATGTCAAGTTTTGACATTTATTTAAATGCAGGTAGATGATAAAATTATTGTCATTTTAAACACTAAAGGTGTGGCAACTAAATCCTCAGAGAGATGGTTAATTAAGATTCATTTGCAAGACGCTGACCATTAACTAATAAACAGTTTTCTCTCCTAGCCAAAGTGGTTCAAGATTACCATGTCGCATCACTGTGAGAAGAACAAGTCTTCATAAGACCCTAAAGTACCTATTTTAGGTTGCTAAATATACTTTTTTTACTTATGAAGTGAAACAAGAACTGTTACCATAATCTCATATGAACAAGCATTCCAACATTATAACACATCTCTTGCAGGTGAATACAAACAGTTTCCACGGAAGAAGAAGCGAGAAGGGTCATCGCCATCGTATCTATCGTTCTTCAAACTTCCCTCTTTCCTCCTGTTGGTCATGTCTTCCTTCCTGGGAGGCCTCAGTATTTTCATCTTCGGTTCCTACATCCCAGAGTATGCACGCAACAGGCTGCCGGAGCTCTCCGCAACGGAAATTGCCGTTATTGTTTGCGCCATGGGAGCCGGTAGCTTTGTCGGCCGGATCCTGTTCGGCAGCCTTTCCATGACGTCACCCAAAGCTCCACTCATCATCCATGCATCATCCCTGGCCCTGTGTGGAGTTTCTAATGGCCTTGTACCTTTCAGCGACTCCTACATCCTTCTCATCTTCAACAGCGCACTTCAGGGCTGTTTTCTTGGTTAGTTACATCATCAATTATGAAATCAAAGTATAAACGAATGTAAGACGATTTTGTAGATTAGTTGATTTAGATGATATGACATTACCATTTGGATCAGTTCTTCTTTAAAAAAAGCTGCGAGTGTGATGTTCAAACTGATTTGAATGAGCTAGAAAAAAACTTCAAAATTTTCAAATTAGATTACAAAGTATCTTATTTTTTTTACTTTCAAACGTGTCATACACGAATAGTTAGGGTATCAGTTCAAAAATCTCACATATCCCCCAAATTGACAATTATATGAATGACGCCCTTTAATGTATGCTTAAACCGATATCAGACATACAATAAAATATCACCAATAGCATCAGGGATTTAAGAATCTCAGCAGATATAAAGCCATGATTAAACAAAATAATTATTGAATGGGGTGTTTCTCTTTTCAGGTGGCTGGACGACTGTCTGCCCTCTAGTCGCTGCTAATCTGTTTGGTGCCGAAGCTCTCTCCAGGTCCCTGGGTCTCGCCTACCTCTTCATGGGGGTCGGGTGTGTGGCTGGTCCCCCTATAGCTAGTACGTAATTTCATTTATAACACAAGTCAGTATATTGCTATTATGCGGAATTTGTATATCAAAATGCATTATACTAAAAAATATTCTGTATGAGCTTAGAATCTGGCGGTTTATATAACCTTAAGCAATAAATAATAACCCAAAACGGTTTGATCATGATTATGATTCGTCCTGTTGCATATATTTTTTTTATTCTACATGCATGTTTAAAATTATCGAAAATCTGTTAATTGACACTCCATTTCATTACGACCCTCTAAAAACCTTATCTGAATTTATCATTTGAAATAAAAACAACGTTCCATATTTAGATATTTGCAAATCAAGTTCCATAAATAAACTAGTATCGAGAAGAAACGCTTCCACCCAAATATCACGATTGTTTATTTGATGTCAATTTTGAAACGTTATCTTTTCATATTTGCGAGAAACACGCCTTTAAAAAAGACGCCGATTTGGAATCTTGACAAAGAAATTGATCAAACTTTTTTTTATCTTGAAAACTACCTACAGCAAAGATCGTCAACAAATCAATGTCGAATAAAGCGCATTATGTCGACAACATTGATTACTAACATCACCTTCCTAATTTATTAGTTAAATACCGATCATTCTGCCCTAAATAAATTTTGAAATTGCGGTTTTTGCACCCCATGTGTGTTGAAACAGCAACAAAATCAGTATCTGTTACTAGAGGATGAAGATAGATATATACTTGTGGACAATCTCATTTAAATCAGATTACAAATCTCACTCCTACGACGCTACGTTTCAAGAAACGCTGCGACGTATGAGTGAAAGTTTCGATCTGATTTGAATGAGATTGACTTGTGGAATTAAGACAACTCTATGCGGTAAAAGAATTTTGTTTTGGATGACGGAAACATTTCTTTTGGACAGTAGTTTATATCACATAATATACAGTCTGATCAAAATCGACCGAGCTCCGGGGAATAAAAGTTTCAATGTATTGACGCTACCGGGGATCGAACATGTGAGAGTAATCCCCAGATAGATGGAGTTCGAACCCCGATGGTGTCAAAAAAATTACAATTTCATCCTTAGATCATCGACGATTGTAATCAGAGTGACATGACTTACCTTATCAATTTAATGTGACAATTGTGTTTCATATTTAAATCAAATAAGAAATGATAATTGATAAAATGAAGATTCATTCATACGCTTTGTGATATGTTGTACTAACATTATTTGAGTTGATCAACAAAGCAGATTTAGTTGTATGGTCAAATATATTCAATTGGATTTCAGGTGTTCTTGAGGCAATGACCAACAAAGTGGAGGTGTTATTTTTCTTTGCGGCGGCAGGATACATAATCGGCGCCATCTTCCTCCTCCCCCTGTTTAAGGCGAAGGTTAAAATTCCGAAAGACAATGAAATTGAGGTACCAGACAAACAGATACAATCCAGGGGCAACATTAACCCTTCATTCGCCGATGGTGGATAGATGCTGATAGAGTCTGATTTTTCCAACTCTTTAATACTATATTCTACGCGTTTGTAGCAGAATTAAGATCTATATTATAAGTTCGTCTCAGATGAAAAGTAGTTAGCTTAGATTATGCTTTCTTGTTTTGAAATTCATAGTTTGACATTTTTCTATATCATTTATTTTTGTGAACGATTATCACTTAAATGCTTTTCTTGAGTGTTTCACGTGTTGTTCTTTTCTATGACAAGATTGTATTTATTGTTTTAAGTATTTTCTGCGTTTAATTATTGAATGTCCAAACATACACTTCATATATCAAGGAAAGTTCTGTTTTGTATGCATCTTCGTTATTTTATCTATATTTTGCCATCATATCCTTTCATTTTTTTATGAATAAACTTTGAAACCAAGCCTATACCGACTCTGTCAGTTTTAAATAACCAACGTTGTTGTAATAAGCTGCCTTCTATAATTTATAAGAAATCAACCTTGCAAGGGGGTTCCCGAAGGAAAGCATTGAAGTACTAACAGTTACAATCTCTGTAATGATTTTGAATGACCAACTTGGTTTTCAAATCCTGCCTTTAATAATTCCTGAGACAATATCAATCTTGCAAGGGGGTTCCCATAGGAAATCATTGGAAGTACATAACATTTGCAATAGCACTGAAATCAAGGAGACATGTAATACGTACGGCACTACGTTTGATCAGAACTGTTGCATAGGGTTATGGCAGGAGACATTTACACGCCAGCCAATCAGAGAGGCTGAGACGCCATCGGCACAATTTGACATTTTAGTGGGGCTGTAATCGTTCATTGTTATGAAGAAGATAGGTGACAGACACGATCTCCTATGGAGAGGTACTCATATCAGAAATATACCGAACAACTAGTAAATGTGCATTTGATTTCAATGAGATATGCAATTCAATTAATCAATTCCAATATTAATATATATTTATATAATGATACGAGACACATATTATGGGCAACAACTTCTTCGTTGATTTCTCACGACGTTACTGGGACAGTTCTTGTTCCTTCTCACACCAACTTCTAAAGCCTTTAAAGAATTTCATATGAAT
The DNA here is from genome assembly GCA_916613615.1 of Steromphala cineraria. Lineage (NCBI taxonomy): Eukaryota > Metazoa > Mollusca > Gastropoda > Trochida > Trochidae > Steromphala > Steromphala cineraria. The sequence goes on along the minus strand of OU744734.1, from coordinate 9,316,324 downwards.
GACGTTTATTGAAACTCCTGAAACTCCTGAAACTCCTGAGTTATACATTGATTTTGAAGGTTTTTAATAACATCATTCTTCTCAATTTGAAAATTATCCATCAGACAAAACCGTACATTTCAATGAAACTTACTACGTTCAAATTCTCTTTTTGGTTCGTCTTCAAAATGATCTTCACTAACTTCAAGTGATGGTGCAGATAAGTTCATGAAGTTAATTTTGAAGCCAAAACTAGAATATAACTTCTGTAACCATTTTGTTTGAATTGTTGGTTGATCAGGCCTAAATTGAAATAATTTTTCTTCCAAATTGAAACATCAAAGTCATTCATAAATACCTCCTGTTATATATCATATCTTTTGATATTTTCAAATCCAAGTTTGAGGTAGGCTTTTAAATAACATCATTCTTCTCAACTTCATTATCACCCATCAGACAAAATCCGCCTATTTCCATAACAATAATAGTGTTCAAATTCTCTTTTTGGTTCGTCTTAAAAAATAAACTTCACTAAACTTGGCACATTCAAGTTATGGTGCCGATAAGTTTGTGACAGTTAACTTTGAAGCCGAAACAAAAATTATAATTTATTACTTTTGTAATCTTTTCTTTCAATTGTTGGTTGATCAGGCCTTAATTGAAATAATTTCCCTTCCAAATTGACAACATTAAAGTCATTCATTAATACCACATGTGTATTTTGTTTCTTTAACTTATTTCCATTCTCAGTTGGGCTTTTTATTAACATCATTCTACTAAATATGATAATCATCCATCAGACAAAACCGTACATTACCTTGAAACTAACTGAGTTCAAATTATCTTTTTGGTTCGTCTTCAAAATGATCTTCTCTAAACTTGGCTTTTTCAAGTGATGGTGCCGCTAAGTTTATGAATGATAATTTTTTGAAGCCGAAACAAAAATAGGCTCTCTTGTAATTATGTTGTTTATTACTTGTTGGTTGATCAGGCCTAAATAAAGAGTATTTCTCTTCCAAATTGAAAACATCAAAGTCATTCTTAATGCCCCATCTTTATTTTATTCCTTAAAAATGTTTTCTTATCCAATTTTCAGTGCGGCTTTTTGATAACATCATTCGTTCCAAATAGGGTCACAGGGGTCACAACCTTAAAAACCTATTTTCATCTTCTTCTCCAGTTCCAAAAGGAGTAGAGAGTTAAAAATGATATGTGCAGACTCCTTGGACAATGGGGATTCTAATTTGTAACGTTGGTGACCCTGTGACCCCAAATAGGGAAACAGGGGTCACAACCTTTAAAACCTATTTTCATCTTCTTCTCCAGTTCTAAAAGGACTAGAGAGTTAAAAATGATATGTTCAGACTCCTTGTCCAATGGGGATCGTTAATTGTAGATTTTATGCAGACTCCTTGGACAATTGGGATTCTAATTTGTAACTTTGGTGACCCTGTGACCCCAAATAGGGTCACAGGGGTCAAAACCTTAAAAACCTATTTTCATCTTCTTCTTAAGTTCCAAAAGGTCAAGAGAGCTGAAATGATATGTGCAGACTCCTTGGCCAATGGGGATTCTAAATTGTAGATTTCCTGACCCCATGACCCCAAATAGGGTCACAGGGGTCACAACCTTAAAAACTTATTTTCATCATCATCTTTAGCTCCAAAAGGTCTATTGAGCTGAAAGACTGCATGTAGACTCCTTGGCCAATTGGGATTCTAAACTGTAGGTTTCGTGACCCCATGCCCCTAAATAGGGTCACAGGGGTCACAATCTTAAAAACCTATTTTTCTCCATTAGATGACAGTCTATGGCAAATTTATTTCTCCTTGGATATTTTAGTGTGGACTTCTTTCACTGTCTAATATTGGCGATCTAGAAAGTGTTGAATAATAATAAATCATTTGGGTAAGGAAATTTATTCCGAAATCGTTACATTTGTCTTGTAATTTTTTTATAGGTTTTCTTGCAATAGATTGCATTTTTAGCTTATCTGGCCTGTATAAAGCAAACTTGATATGATGCCTGATGAGCTACACTATTTTTAAAACTATTCCCACATATCTCTCTGCCAGTCCATTTGGACGAGGATGACGTGGAATTGATATACTGTGAATTATTCTCCATTCTGCACATAACTCACTAATTTGTGAATTAACAAAATTAGTCTCATTGTCCGACATCAATTGTTCTGGAATTCCATGCCTGGAAAATATTGATTTGAGGTGTAGAATTGTTTGGGCAGTTCTGCAACTGTGTTCAAGAAGTTTGAATGATATTCCACTAGAATACAAAACAATGATATAGATGACAAATCCAATTTCAGTCCACTGCAAGTATGTTATCTTTCCCGTCAAAGTGACAGAGCTCACAACCCACTGTTGCAAACTTGCATCTTCCATTAATAAACAACCTCATGTAGATTGAGCACAACTTTTAATCTTCATCGTGTGTACGTTACATGTACTACCCGCCATGTTCCCGGATGTTCCGTAGGGAGCATACGTTGTAATAGAAGGGAGTTATCATTATTGCAACATCCTTTCCTTTTTAGAAGAAAGAGTACTTGGCCAGTGACACGATTAAAATTAAAAGTTCATAAAAGATAACTGGCAAGCATATATTTTTGTGTACTTTTGAGCCAATTTTTGTGCATATCAATGCCATATTAAGAAAATTCCATCGTGGGAACAAATTGGCAATAACTGCTCAACTTGTACATTAAGGTCGCATCTAAAGCCAACTATACAAAATCTAAAAATCTGTGAGAAGATTGGTTGGCACTAGCAGATAACATATATTTTTGTGTACTTTTGAGCCAATTTTTGTGCATATCAATGCCATATTAAGAAAATTCCATCGTGGGAACAAATTGGCAATAACTGCTCAACTTGTACATTAAGGTCGCATCGAAAGCCAACTATACAAAATCTAAAAATCTGTGAGAAGATTGGTTGGTACTAGCAGATAACATATATTTTTGTGTACTTTTGAGCCAATTTCTGTGCATATCAATGCCATATTAAGAAAATTCCATCGTGGGAACAAATTGGCAATAACTGCTCAACTTGTACATTAAGGTCGCATCTAAAGCCAACTATACAAAATCTAAAAATCTGTGAGAAGATTGGTTGGCACCAGCAGATAGCATATATTTTTGTGTACTTTTGAGCCAATTTTTGTGCATATCAATGTCATATTAAGAAAATTCCATCGTGGGAACAAATTGGCAATAACTGCTCAACTTATACATTAAGGTCGCATCTAAAGCCAACTTTACAAAATCTAAAAATCTGTGAGAAGATTGGTTGGCACCAGCAGATAGCATATATTTTTGTGTACTTTTGAGCCAATTTTTGTGCATATCAATGCCATATTAAGAAAATTCCATCGTGGGAACAAATTGGCAATAACTGCTCAACTTGTACATTAAGGTCGCATCTAAAGCCAACTTTACAAAATCTAAAAATCTTTGAGAAGATTGGTTGGCACCAGCAGATAGCATATATTTTTGTGTACCTTTGAGCCAATTTTTGTGCATATCAATGCCATATTAAGAAAATTCCATCGTGGGAACAAATTGGCAATAACTGCTCAACTTGTACATTAAGGTCGCATCTAAAGCCAACTATACAAAATCTAAAAATCTGTGAGAAGATTGGTTGGCACCAGCAGATAGCATATCTTTTTGTGTACTTTTGAGCCAATTTTTGTGCATATCAATGCCATATTAAGAAAATTCCATCGTGGGAACAAATTGGCAATAACTGCTCAACTTGTACATTAAGGTCGCATCTAAAGCCAACTATACAAAATCTATAAATCTGTGAGAAGATTGATTGGCACCAGCAGATAGCATATATTTTTGTGTACTTTTGAGCCAATTTTTGTCCATATCAATGCCATATTAAGAACATTTCATCGTGGGAACAAATTGGCAATAACTGCTCAACTTGTACATTAAGGTCGCATCTAAAGCCAACTATACAAAATCTAAAAATCTGTGAGAAGATTGGTTGGCACCAGCAGATAGCATATATTTTTGTGTACTTTTGAGCCAATTTTTGTGCATATCAATGCCATATTAAGAAAATTCCATCGTGGGAACAAATTGGCAATAACTGCTCAACTTGTACATTAAGGTCGCATCTAAAGCCCACTTTACAAAATCTAGAAATCGTGAGAAGATTGGTTGGCACAAGCAGATAGCATATATTTTTGTGTACTTTTGAGCCAATTTTTGTGCATATCAATGCCATATTAAGAAAATTCCATCGTGGGAACAAATTGGCAATAACTGCTCAACTTGTATATTAAGGTCGCATCTAAAGCCAACTATACAAAATCTAAAATTCTGTGAGAAGATTGGTTGGCACCAGCAGATAGCATATATTTTTGTGTACTTTTGAGCCAATTTTAGTGCATATCAATGCCATATTAAGAAAATTCCATCGTGGGAACAAATTGGCAATAACTGCTCAGCTTGTACATTAAGGTCGCATCTAAAGCCAACTATACAAAATCTAAAAATCTGTGAGAAGATTGGTTGGCACCAGCAGATAGCATATATTTTTGTGTACTTTTGAGCCAATTTTATTGCATATCAATGCCATATTAAGAAAATTCCATCGTGGGAACAAATTGGCAATAACTGCTCAACTTGTACATTAAGGTCGCATCTAAAGCCAACTATACAAAATCTAAAATTCTGTGAGAAGATTGGTTGGCACCAGCAGATAGCATATATTTTTGTGTACTTTTGAGCCAATTTTTGTGCATATCAATGCCATATTAAGAAAATTCCATCGTGGGAACAAATTGGCAATAACTGCTCAACTTGTACATTAAGGTCGCATCTAAAGCCAACTATACACAATCTAAAAATCTGTGAGAAGTTTGGTTGGCACCAGCAGATAGCATATCTTTTTGTGTACTTTTGAGCCAATTTTTGTGCATATCAATGCCATATTAAGAAAATTCCATCGTGGGAACAAATTGGCAATAACTGCTCAACTTGTACATTAAGGTCGCATCTAAAGCCAACTATACAAAATCTATAAATCTGTGAGAAGATTGGTTGGCACCAGCAGATAGCATATATTTTTGTGTACTTTTGAGCCAATTTTTGTGCATATCAATGCCATATTAAGAAAATTCCATCGTGGGAACAAATTGGCAATAACTGCTCAACTTGTACATTAAGGTCGCATCTAAAGCCAACTATACAAAATCTAAAAATCTGTGAGAAGATTGGTTGGCACCAGCAGATAGCATATATTTTTGTGTACTTTTGAGCCAATTTTTGTGCATATCAATGCCATATTAAGAAAATTCCATCGTGGGAACAAATTGGCAATAACTGCTCAACTTGTACATTAAGGTCGCATCTAAAGCCCACTTTACAAAATCTAGAAATCGTGAGAAGATTGGTTGGCGCCAGCAGATAGCATATATTTTTGTGTACTTTTGAGCCAATTTTTGTGCATATCAATGCCATATTAAGAAAATTCCATCGTGGGAACAAATTGGCAATAACTGCTCAACTTGTACATTAAGGTCGCATCTAAAGCCAACTATACAAAATCTAAAATTCTGTGAGAAGATTGCTTGGCACCGGCAGATAGCATATATTTTTGTGTACTTTTGAGCCAATTTTAGTGCATATCAATGCCATATTAAGAAAATTCCATCGTGGGAACAAATTGGCAATAACTGCTCAACTTGTACATTAAGGTCGCATCTAAAGCCAACTATACAAAATCTAAAAATCTGTGAGAAGATTGGTTGGCATCAGCAGATAACATATATTTTTGTGTACTTTTGAGCCAATTTTATTGCATACCAATGCCATATTAAGAAAATTCCATCGTGGGAACAAATTGGCAATAACTGCTCAACTTGTACATTAAGGTCGCATCTAAAGCCAACTATACAAAATCTAAAAATCTGTGAGAAGATTGGTTGGCACCAGCAGATAGCATATATTTTTGTGTACTTTTGAGCCAATTTTTGTGCATATCAATGCCATATTAAGAAAATTCCATCGTGGGAACAAATTGGCAATAACTGCTCAACTTGTACATTAAGGTCGCATCTAAAGCCAACTATACAAAATCTATAAATCTGTGAGAAGATTGGTTGGCACCAGCAGATAGCATATATTTTGGTGTACTTTTGAGCCAATTTTTGTGCATATCAATGCCATATTAAGAAAATTCCATCGTGGGAACAAATTGGCAATAACTGCTCAACTTGTACATTAAGGTCGCATCTAAAGCCAACTATACAAAATCTAAAATCTGTGAGAAGATAGGTTGGCACCAGCAGATAGCATATATTTTTGTGTACTTTTGAGCCAATTTTTGTGCATATCAATGCCATATTAAGAAAATTCCATCGTGGGAACAAATTGGCAATAACTGGTCAACTTGTACATTAAGGTCGCATCTAAAGCCCACTTTACAAAATCTAGAAATCGTGAGAAGATTGGTTGGCACCAGCAGATAGATTATATTTTGGTGTACTTTTAAGCTACTTTTTGTGCATATCAATGCCATATTAAGAAAATTCCATCGTGGGAACAAATTGGCAATAACTGCTCAACTTGTACATTAAGGTCGCATCTAAAGCCAACTATACAAAATCTAAAAATCTTTGAGAAGATTGCTTGGCACCAGCAGATAGCATATATTTTTATGTACTTTTGAGCCAATTTTTGTGCATATCAATGCCATATTAAGAAAATTCCATCGTGGGAACAAATTGGCAATAACTGCTCAACTTGTACATTAAGGTCGCATCTAAAGCCAACTATACAAAATCTAAAAATCTGTGAGAAGATTGGTTGGCGCCAGCAGATAGCATATATTTTTGTGTACTTTTGAGCCAATTTTTGTGCATATCAATGCCATATTAAGAAAATTCCATCGTGGGAACAAATTGGCAATAACTGCTCAACTTGTATATTAAGGTCGCATCTAAAGCCAACTATACAAAATCTAAAATTCTGTGAGAAGATTGGTTGGCACCAGCAGATAGCATATATTTTTGTGTACTTTTGAGCCAATTTTTGTGCATATCAATGCCATATTAAGAAAATTCCATCGTGGGAACAAATTGGCAATAACTGCTCAACTTGTACATTAAGGTCGCATCTAAAGCCAACTATACAAAATCTAAAAATCTGTGAGAAGATTGGTTGGCACCAGCAGATAGCATATATTTTTGTGTACTTTTAAGCCAATTTTTGTGCATATCAATGCCATATTAAGAAAATTCCATCGTGGGAACAAATTGGCAATAACTGCTCAACTTGTACATTAAGGTCGCATCTAAAGCCCACTTTACAAAATCTAGAAATCGTGAGAAGATTGGTTGGCGCCAGCAGATAGCATATATTTTTGTGTACTTTTGAGCCAATTTTTGTGCATATCAATGCCATATTAAGAAAATTCCATCGTGGGAACAAATTGGCAATAACTGCTCAACTTGTACATTAAGGTCGCATCTAAAGCCAACTATACAAAATCTAAAAATCTGTGAGAAGATTGGTTGTCATCAGCAGATAACATATATTTTTGTGTACTTTTGAGCCAATTTTATTGCATATCAATGCCATATTAAGAAAATTCCATCGTGGGAACAAATTGGCAATAACTGCTCAACTTGTACATTAAGGTCGCATCTAAAGCCAACTATACAAAATCTAAAAATCTGTGAGAAGATTGGTTGGCACCAGCAGATAGCATATATTTTTGTGTACTTTTGAGCCAATTTTTGTGCATATCAATGCCATATTAAGAAAATTCCATCGTGGGAACAAATTGGCAATAACTGCTCAACTTGTACATTAAGGTCGCATCTAAAGCCAACTATACAAAATCTAAAAATCTGTGAGAAGATTGGTTGGCACCAGCAGATAGCATATATTTTTGTGTACTTTTGAGCCAATTTTTGTGCATATCAATGCCATATTAAGAAAATTCCATCGTGGGAACAAATTGGCAATAACTGCTCAACTTGTACATTAAGGTCGCATCTAAAGCCAACTATACAAAATCTAAAATCTGTGAGAAGATAGGTTGGCACCAGCAGATAGCATATATTTTTGTGTACTTTTGAGCCAATTTTTGTGCATATCAATGCCATATTAAGAAAATTCCATCGTGGGAACAAATTGGCAATAACTGCTCAACTTGTACATTAAGGTCGCATCTAAAGCCAACTATACAAAATCTAAAATCTGTGAGAAGATAGGTTGGCACCAGCAGATAGCATATATTTTTGTGTACTTTTGAGCCAATTTTTGTGCATATCAATGCCATATTAAGAAAATTCCATCGTGGGAACAAATTGGCAATAACTGCTCAACTTGTACATTAAGGTCGCATCTAAAGCCCACTTTACAAAATCTAGAAATCGTGAGAAGATTGGTTGGCACCAGCAGATAGCATATATTTTGGTGTACTTTTGAGCTACTTTTTGTGCATATCAATGTCATATTAAGAAAATTCCATCGTGGGAACAAATTGGCAATAACTGCTCAACTTGTACATTAAGGTCGCATCTAAAGCCAACTATACAAAATCTAAAAATCTTTGAGAAGATTGCTTGGCACCAGCAGATAGCATATATTTTTGTGTACTTTTGAGCCAATTTTTGTGCATATCAATGCCATATTAAGAAAATTCCATCGTGGGAACAAATTGGCAATAACTGCTCAACTTGTACATTAAGGTCGCATCTAAAGCCAACTATACAAAATCTAAAAATCTGTGAGAAGATTGGTTGGCACCAGCAGATAGCATATATTTTTGTGTACTTTTGAGCCAATTTTTGTGCATATCAATGCCATATTAATAAAAATTCCATCGTGGGAACAATTTGGCAATAACTGCTCAACTTGTACATTAAGGTCGCATCTAAAGCCAACTATACAAAATCAAAAAATCTGTGAGAAGATTGGTTGGCACTAGCAGATAACATATATTTTTGTGTACTTTTGAGCCAATGTTTGTGCATATCAATGCCATATTAAGAAAATTCCATCGTGGGAACAAATTGGCAATAACTGCTCAACTTGTACATTAAGGTCGCATCTAAAGCCAACTATACAAAATCTAAAAATCTGTGAGAAGATTGGTTGGCACCAGCAGATAGCATATATTTTTGTGTACTTTTGAGCTAATTTGTGTGCATATCAATGCCATATTAAGAAAATTCCATCGTGGGAACAAATTGGCAATAACTGCTCAACTTGTACATTAAGGTCGCATCTAAAGCCAACTATACAAAATCTAAAAATCTGTGAGAAGATAGGTTGGCACCAGCAGATAGCATATATTTTTGTGTACTTTTGAGCCAATTTTTGTGCATATCAATGCCATATTAAGAAAATTCCATCGTGGGAACAAATTGGCAATAACTGCTCAACTTGTACATTAAGGTCGCATCTAAAGCCAACTTTACAAAATCTAAAAATCTGTGAGAAGATTGGTTGGCACCAGCAGATAGCATATATTTTTGTGTACTTTTGAGCCAATTTTTGTGCATATCAATGCCATATTAAGAAAATTCCATCGTGGGAACAAATTGGCAATAACTGCTCAACTTGTACATTAAGGTCGCATCTAAAGCCAACTATACAAAATCTAAAAATCTGTGAGAAGATTGGTTGGCACCAGCAGATAGCACATATTTTTGTGTACTTTTGAGCCAATTTTTGTGCATATCAATGCCATATTAAGAAAATTCCATCGTGGGAACAAATTGGCAATAACTGCTCAACTTGTACATTAAGGTCGCATCTAAAGCCAACTTTACAAAATCTAAAAATCTGTGAGAAGATTGGTTGGCACCAGCAGATAGCATATATTTTTGTGTACTTTTGAGCCACTTTTTGTGCATATCAATGCCATATTAAGAAAATTCCATCGTGGGAACAAATTGGCAATAACTGCTCAACTTGTACATTAAGGTCGCATCTAAAGCCCACTTTACAAAATCTAGAAATCGTGAGAAGTTTGGTTGGCACCAGCAGATAGCATATCTTTTTGTGTACTTTTGAGCCAATTTTTGTGCATTTCAATGCCATATTAAGAAAATTCCATCGTGGGAACAAATTGGCAATAACTGCTCAACTTGTACATTAAGGTCGCATCTAAAGCCAACTATACAAAATCTAAAATTCTGTGAGAAGATTGGTTGGCACCAGCAGATAGCATATATTTTTGTGTACTTTTGAGCCAATTTTAGTGCATATCAATGCCATATTAAGAAAATTCCATCGTGGGAACAAATTGGCAATAACTGCTCAACTTGTACATTAAGGTCGCATCTAAAGCCAACTATACAAAATCTAAAAATCTGTGAGAAGATTGGTTGGCACCAGCAGATAGCATATATTTTTGTGTACTTTTGAGCCAATTTTTGTGCATATCAATGCCATATTAAGAAAATTCCATCGTGGGAACAAATTGGCAATAACTGCTCAACTTGTACATTAAGGTCGCATCTAAAGCCAACTATACAAAATCTAAAAATCTGTGAGAAGATTGGTTGGCACTAGCAGATAACATATATTTTTGTGTACTTTTGAGCCAATGTTTGTGCATATCAATGCCATATTAAGAAAATTCCATCGTGGGAACAAATTGGCAATAACTGCTCAACTTGTACATTAAGGTCGCATCTAAAGCCAACTATACAAAATCTAAAAATCTGTGAGAAGATTGCTTGGCACCAGCAGATAGCATATCTTTTTGTGTACTTTTGAGCCAATTTTTTTGCATATCAATGCCATATTAAGAAAATTCCATCGTGGGAACAAATTGGCAATAACTGCTCAACTTGTACATTAAGGTCGCATCTAAAGCCAACTATACAAAATCTATAAATCTGTGAGAAGATTGGTTGGCACCAGCAGATAGCATATATTTTTGTGTACTTTTGAGCCAATTTTTGTGCATATCAATGCCATATTAAGAAAATTCCATCGTGGGAACAAATTGGCAATAACTGCTCAACTTGTACATTAAGGTCGCATCTAAAGCCAACTATACAAAATCTAAAAATCTGTGAGAAGATTGGTTGGCACCAGCAGATAGCATATATTTTTGTGTACTTTTGAGCCAATTTTTGTGCATATCAATGCCATATTAAGAAAATTCCATCGTGGGAACAAATTGGCAATAACTGCTCAACTTGTACATTAAGGTCGCATCTAAAGCCCACTTTACAAAATCTAGAAATCGTGAGAAGATTGGTTGGCGCCAGCAGATAGCATATATTTTTGTGTACTTTTGAGCCAATTTTTGTGCATATCAATGCCATATTAAGAAAATTCCATCGTGGGAACAAATTGGCAATAACTGCTCAACTTGTACATTAAGGTCGCATCTAAAGCCAACTATACAAAATCTAAAATTCTGTGAGAAGATTGGTTGGCACCAGCAGATAGCATATATTTTTGTGTACTTTTGAGCCAATTTTAGTGCATATCAATGCCATATTAAGAAAATTCCATCGTGGGAACAAATTGGCAATAACTGCTCAACTTGTACATTAAGGTCGCATCTAAAGCCAACTATACAAAATCTAAAAATCTGTGAGAAGATTGGTTGGCATCAGCAGATAACATATATTTTTGTGTACTTTTGAGCCAATTTTATTGCATATCAATGCCATATTAAGAAAATTCCATCGTGGGAACAAATTGGCAATAACTGCTCAACTTGTACATTAAGGTCGCATCTAAAGCCAACTATACAAAATCTAAAAATCTGTGAGAAGATTGGTTGGCACCAGCAGATAGCATATATTTTTGTGTACTTTTGAGCCAATGTTTGTGCATATCAATGCCATATTAAGAAAATTCCATCGTGGGAACAAATTGGCAATAACTGCTCAACTTGTACATTAAGGTCGCATCTAAAGCCAACTATACAAAATCTAAAAATCTGTGAGAAGATTGCTTGGCACCAGCAGATAGCATATCTTTTTGTGTACTTTTGAGCCAATTTTTGTGCATATCAATGCCATATTAAGAAAATTCCATCGTGGGAACAAATTGGCAATAACTGCTCAACTTGTACATTAAGGTCGCATCTAAAGCCAACTATACAAAATCTATAAATCTGTGAGAAGATTGGTTGGCACCAGCAGATAGCATATATTTTTGTGTACTTTTGAGCCAATTTTTGTGCATATCAATGCCATATTAAGAAAATTCCATCGTGGGAACAAATTGGCAATAACTGCTCAACTTGTACATTAAGGTCGCATCTAAAGCCAACTATACAAAATCTAGAAATCGTGAGAAGATTGGTTGGCGCCAGCAGATAGCATATATTTTTGTGTACTTTTGAGCCAATTTTTGTGCATATCAATGCCATATTAAGAAAATTCCATCGTGGGAACAAATTGGCAATAACTGCTCAACTTGTACATTAAGGTCGCATCTAAAGCCAACTATACAAAATCTAAAATTCTGTGAGAAGATTGGTTGGCACCAGCAGATAGCATATATTTTTGTGTACTTTTGAGCCAATTTTAGTGCATATCAATGCCATATTAAGAAAATTCCATCGTGGGAACAAATTGGCAATAACTGCTCAACTTGTACATTAAGGTCGCATCTAAAGCCAACTATACAAAATCTAAAAATCTGTGAGAAGATTGGTTGGCATCAGCAGATAACATATATTTTTGTGTACTTTTGAGCCAATTTTATTGCATATCAATGCCATATTAAGAAAATTCCATCGTGGGAACAAATTGGCAATAACTGCTCAACTTGTACATTAAGGTCGCATCTAAAGCCAACTATACAAAATCTATAAATCTGTGAGAAGATTGGTTGGCACCAGCAGATAGCATATATTTTTGTGTACTTTTGAGCCAATTTTTGTGCATATCAATGCCATATTAAGAAAATTCCATCGTGGGAACAAATTGGCAATAACTGCTCAACTTGTACATTAAGGTCGCATCTAAAGCCAACTATACAAAATCTAAAATCTGTGAGAAGATAGGTTGGCACCAGCAGATAGCATATATTTTTGTGTACTTTTGAGCCAATTTTTGTGCATATCAATGCCATATTAAGAAAATTCCATCGTGGGAACAAATTGGCAATAACTGCTCAACTTGTACATTAAGGTCGCATCTAAAGCCCACTTTACAAAATCTAGAAATCGTGAGAAGATTGGTTGGCACCAGCAGATAGCATATATTTTGGTGTACTTTTGAGCTACTTTTTGTGCATATCAATGCCATATTAAGAAAATTCCATCGTGGGAACAAATTGGCAATAACTGCTCAACTTGTACATTAAGGTCGCATCTAAAGCCAACTATACAAAATCTAAAAATCTTTGAGAAGATTGCTTGGCACCAGCAGATAGCATATATTTTTGTGTACTTTTGAGCCAATTTTTGTGCATATCAATGCCATATTAAGAAAATTCCATCGTGGGAACAAATTGGCAATAACTGCTCAACTTGTACATTAAGGTCGCATCTAAAGCCAACTATACAAAATCTATAAATCTGTGAGAAGATTGGTTGGCACCAGCAGATAGCATATATTTTTGTGTACTTTTGAGCCAATTTTTGTGCATATCAATGCCATATTAAGAAAATTCCATCGTGGGAACAAATTGGCAATAACTGCTCAACTTGTACATTAAGGTCGCATCTAAAGCCAACTATACAAAATCTAAAAATCTGTGAGAAGATTGGTTGGCACCAGCAGATAGCATATATTTTTGTGTACTTTTGAGCCAATTTTTGTGCATATCAATGCCATATTAAGAAAATTCCATCGTGGGAACAAATTGGCAATAACTGCTCAACTTGTACATTAAGGTCGCATCTAAAGCCCACTTTACAAAATCTAGAAATCGTGAGAAGATTGGTTGGCGCCAGCAGATAGCATATATTTTTGTGTACTTTTGAGCCAATTTTTGTGCATATCAATGCCATATTAAGAAAATTCCATCGTGGGAACAAATTGGCAATAACTGCTCAACTTGTACATTAAGGTCGCATCTAAAGCCCACTTTACAAAATCTAGAAATCGTGAGAAGATTGGTTGGCGCCAGCAGATAGCATATATTTTTGTGTACTTTTGAGCCAATTTTTGTGCATATCAATGCCATATTAAGAAAATTCCATCGTGGGAACAAATTGGCAATAACTGCTCAACTTGTACATTAAGGTCGCATCTAAAGCCAACTATACAAAATCTAAAATTCTGTGAGAAGATTGGTTGGCACCAGCAGATAGCATATATTTTTGTGTACTTTTGAGCCAATTTTAGTGCATATCAATGCCATATTAAGAAAATTCCATCGTGGGAACAAATTGGCAATAACTGCTCAACTTGTACATTAAGGTCGCATCTAAAGCCAACTATACAAAATCTAAAAATCTGTGAGAAGATTGGTTGGCATCAGCAGATAACATATATTTTTGTGTACTTTTGAGCCAATTTTATTGCATATCAATGCCATATTAAGAAAATTCCATCGTGGGAACAAATTGGCAATAACTGCTCAACTTGTACATTAAGGTCGCATCTAAAGCCAACTATACAAAATCTAAAAATCTGTGAGAAGATTGGTTGGCACCAGCAGATAGCATATATTTTTGTGTACTTTTGAGCCAATTTTTGTGCATATCAATGCCATATTAAGAAAATTCCATCGTGGGAACAAATTGGCAATAACTGCTCAACTTGTACATTAAGGTCGCATCTAAAGCCAACTATACAAAATCTAAAAATCTGTGAGAAGATTGGTTGGCACTAGCAGATAACATATATTTTTGTGTACTTTTGAGCCAATGTTTGTGCATATCAATGCCATATTAAGAAAATTCCATCGTGGGAACAAATTGGCAATAACTGCTCAACTTGTACATTAAGGTCGCATCTAAAGCCAACTATACAAAATCTAAAAATCTGTGAGAAGATTGCTTGGCACCAGCAGATAGCATATCTTTTTGTGTACTTTTGAGCCAATTTTTGTGCATATCAATGCCATATTAAGAAAATTCCATCGTGGGAACAAATTGGCAATAACTGCTCAACTTGTACATTAAGGTCGCATCTAAAGCCAACTATACAAAATCTATAAATCTGTGAGAAGATTGGTTGGCACCAGCAGATAGCATATATTTTTGTGTACTTTTGAGCCAATTTTTGTGCATATCAATGCCATATTAAGAAAATTCCATCGTGGGAACAAATTGGCAATAACTGCTCAACTTGTACATTAAGGTCGCATCTAAAGCCAACTATACAAAATCTAGAAATCGTGAGAAGATTGGTTGGCGCCAGCAGATAGCATATATTTTTGTGTACTTTTGAGCCAATTTTTGTGCATATCAATGCCATATTAAGAAAATTCCATCGTGGGAACAAATTGGCAATAACTGCTCAACTTGTACATTAAGGTCGCATCTAAAGCCAACTATACAAAATCTAAAATTCTGTGAGAAGATTGGTTGGCACCAGCAGATAGCATATATTTTTGTGTACTTTTGAGCCAATTTTAGTGCATATCAATGCCATATTAAGAAAATTCCATCGTGGGAACAAATTGGCAATAACTGCTCAACTTGTACATTAAGGTCGCATCTAAAGCCAACTATACAAAATCTAAAAATCTGTGAGAAGATTGGTTGGCATCAGCAGATAACATATATTTTTGTGTACTTTTGAGCCAATTTTATTGCATATCAATGCCATATTAAGAAAATTCCATCGTGGGAACAAATTGGCAATAACTGCTCAACTTGTACATTAAGGTCGCATCTAAAGCCAACTATACAAAATCTAAAAATCTGTGAGAAGATTGGTTGGCACCAGCAGATAGCATATATTTTTGTGTACTTTTGAGCCAATTTTTGTGCATATCAATGCCATATTAAGAAAATTCCATCGTGGGAACAAATTGGCAATAACTGCTCAACTTGTACATTAAGGTCGCATCTAAAGCCAACTATACAAAATCTATAAATCTGTGAGAAGATTGGTTGGCACCAGCAGATAGCATATATTTTTGTGTACTTTTGAGCCAATTTTTGTGCATATCAATGCCATATTAAGAAAATTCCATCGTGGGAACAAATTGGCAATAACTGCTCAACTTGTACATTAAGGTCGCATCTAAAGCCAACTATACAAAATCTAAAATCTGTGAGAAGATAGGTTGGCACCAGCAGATAGCATATATTTTTGTGTACTTTTGAGCCAATTTTTGTGCATATCAATGCCATATTAAGAAAATTCCATCGTGGGAACAATTTGGCAATAACTGCTCAACTTGTACATTAAGGTCGCATCTAAAGCCCACTTTACAAAATCTAGAAATCGTGAGAAGATTGGTTGGCACCAGCAGATAGCATATATTTTGGTGTACTTTTGAGCTACTTTTTGTGCATATCAATGCCATATTAAGAAAATTCCATCGTGGGAACAAATTGGCAATAACTGCTCAACTTGTACATTAAGGTCGCATCTAAAGCCAACTATACAAAATCTAAAAATCTTTGAGAAGATTGCTTGGCACCAGCAGATAGCATATATTTTTGTGTACTTTTGAGCCAATTTTTGTGCATATCAATGCCATATTAAGAAAATTCCATCGTGGGAACAAATTGGCAATAACTGCTCAACTTGTACATTAAGGTCGCATCTAAAGCCAACTATACAAAATCTATAAATCTGTGAGAAGATTGGTTGGCACCAGCAGATAGCATATATTTTTGTGTACTTTTGAGCCAATTTTTGTGCATATCAATGCCATATTAAGAAAATTCCATCGTGGGAACAAATTGGCAATAACTGCTCAACTTGTACATTAAGGTCGCATCTAAAGCCAACTATACAAAATCTAAAAATCTGTGAGAAGATTGGTTGGCACCAGCAGATAGCATATATTTTGGTGTACTTTTGAGCTACTTTTTGTGCATATCAATGCCATATTAAGAAAATTCCATCGTGGGAACAAATTGGCAATAACTGCTCAACTTGTACATTAAGGTCGCATCTAAAGCCCACTTTACAAAATCTAGAAATCGTGAGAAGATTGCTTGGCACCAGCAGATAGCATATATTTTTGTGTACTTTTGAGCCAATTTTTGTGCATATCAATGCCATATTAAGAAAATTCCATCGTGGGAACAAATTGGCAATAACTGCTCAACTTGTACATTAAGGTCGCATCTAAAGCCAACTATACAAAATCTAAAAATCTGTGAGAAGATTGGTTGGCACCAGCAGATAGCATATATTTTTGTGTACTTTTGAGCCAATTTTTGTGCATATCAATGCCATATTAAGAAAATTCCATCGTGGGAACAATTTGGCAATAACTGCTCAACTTGTACATTAAGGTCGCATCTAAAGCCAACTATACAAAATCTAAAAATCTGTGAGAAGATTGGTTGGCACCAGCAGATAGCATATATTTTTGTGTACTTTTGAGCCAATGTTTGTGCATATCAATGCCATATTAAGAAAATTCCATCGTGGGAACAAATTGGCAATAACTGCTCAACTTGTACATTAAGGTCGCATCTAAAGCCAACTATACAAAATCTAAAAATCTGTGAGAAGATTGCTTGGCACCAGCAGATAGCATATATTTTTGTGTACTTTTGAGCCAATTTTTGTGCATATCAATGCCATATTAAGAAAATTCCATCGTGGGAACAAATTGGCAATAACTGCTCAACTTGTACATTAAGGTCGCATCTAAAGCCAACTATACAAAATCTAAAAATCTGTGAGAAGATAGGTTGGCACCAGCAGATAGCATATATTTTTGTGTACTTTTGAGCCAATTTTTTTGCATATCAATGTCATATTAAGAAATTTCCATCGTGGGAACAAATTGGCAATAACTGCTCAACTTGTACATTAAGGTCGCATCTAAAGCCAACTATACAAAATCTAAAAATCTGTGAGAAGATTGGTTGGCACCAGCAGATAGCATATATTTTTGTGTACTTTTGAGCCAATTTTTGTGCATATCAATGCCATATTAAGAAAATTCCATCGTGGGAACAAATTGGCAATAACTGCTCAACTTGTACATTAAGGTCGCATCTAAAGCCAACTATACAAAATCTAAAAATCTGTGAGAAGATTGGTTGGCACCAGCAGATAGCATATATTTTTGTGTACTTTTGAGCCAATTTTTGTGCATATCAATGCCATATTAAGAAAATTCCATCGTGGGAACAATTTGGCAATAACTGCTCAACTTGTACATTAAGGTCGCATCTAAAGCCAACTATACAAAATCTAAAAATCTGTGAGAAGATTGGTTGGCACTAGCAGATAACATATATTTTTGTGTACTTTTGAGCCAATGTTTGTGCATATCAATGCCATATTAAGAAAATTCCATCGTGGGAACAAATTGGCAATAACTGCTCAACTTGTACATTAAGGTCGCATCTAAAGCCAACTATACAAAATCTAAAAATCTGTGAGAAGATTGCTTGGCACCAGCAGATAGCATATATTTTTGTGTACTTTTGAGCCAATTTTTGTGCATATCAATGCCATATTAAGAAAATTCCATCGTGGGAACAAATTGGCAATAACTGCTCAACTTGTACATTAAGGTCGCATCTAAAGCCAACTATACAAAATCTAAAAATCTGTGAGAAGATTGGTTGGCACTAGCAGATAACATATATTTTTGTGTACTTTTGAGCCAATGTTTGTGCATATCAATGCCATATTAAGAAAATTCCATCGTGGGAACAAATTGGCAATAACTGCTCAACTTGTACATTAAGGTCGCATCTAAAGCCAACTATACAAAATCTAAAAATCTGTGAGAAGATTGCTTGGCACCAGCAGATAGCATATATTTTTGTGTACTTTTGAGCCAATTTTTGTGCATATCAATGCCATTTTAAGAAAATTCCATCGTGGGAACAAATTGGCAATAACTGCTCAACTTGTACATTAAGGTCGCATCTAAAGCCAACTATACAAAATCTAAAAATCTGTGAGAAGATAGGTTGGCACCAGCAGATAGCATATATTTTTGTGTACTTTTGAGCCAATTTTTGTGCATATCAATGCCATATTAAGAAATTTCCATCGTGGGAACAAATTGGCAATAACTGCTCAACTTGTACATTAAGGTCGCATCTAAAGCCAACTATACAAAATCTAAAAATCTGTGAGAAGATTGGTTGGCACCAGCAGATAGCATATATTTTGGTGTACTTTTGAGCCACTTTTTGTGCATATCAATGCCATATTAAGAAAATTCCATCGTGGGAACAAATTGGCAATAACTGCTCAACTTGTACATTAAGGTCGCATCTAAAGCCAACTTTACAAAATCTAAAAATCTGTGAGAAGATTGCTTGGCACCAGCAGATAGCATATATTTTTGTGTACTTTTGAGCCAATTTTTGTGCATATCAATGCCATATTAAGAAAATTCCATCGTGGGAACAAATTGGCAATAACTGCTCAACTTGTACATTAAGGTCGCATCTAAAGCCAACTATACAAAATCTAAAAATCTGTGAGAAGATTGGTTGGCACCAGCAGATAGCATATATTTTTGTGTACTCTTGAGCCAATTTTTGTGCATATCAATGCCATATTAAGAAAATTCCATCGTGGGAACAAATTGGCAATAACTGCTCAACTTGTACATTAAGGTCGCATCTAAAGCCAACTTTACAAAATCTAAAAATCTGTGAGAAGATTGGTTGGCACCAGCAGATAGCATATATTTTTGTGTACTTTTGAGCCACTTTTTGTGCATATCAATGCCATATTAAGAAAATTCCATCGTGGGAACAAATTGGCAATAACTGCTCAACTTGTACATTAAGGTCGCATCTAAAGCCCACTTTACAAAATCTAGAAATCATGAGAAGTTTGGTTGGCACCAGCAGATAGCATATCTTTTTGTGTACTTTTGAGCCAATTTTTGTGCATATCAATGCCATATTAAGAAAATTCCATCGTGGGAACAAATTGGCAATAACTGCTCAACTTGTACATTAAGGTCGCATCTAAAGCGAACTATACAAAATCTAAAATTCTGTGAGAAGATTGGTTGGCACCAGCAGATAGCATATATTTTTGTGTACTTTTGAGCCAATTTTAGTGCATATCAATGCCATATTAAGAAAATTCCATCGTGGGAACAAATTGGCAATAACTGCTCAACTTGTACATTAAGGTCGCATCTAAAGCCAACTATACAAAATCTAAAAATCTGTGAGAAGATTGGTTGGCATCAGCAGATAGCATATATTTTTGTGTACTTTTGAGCCAATTTTATTGCATATCAATGCCATATTAAGAAAATTCCATCGTGGGAACAAATTGGCAATAACTGCTCAACTTGTACATTAAGGTCGCATCTAAAGCCAACTATACAAAATCTAAAAATCTGTGAGAAGATTGGTTGGCACCAGCAGATAGCATATATTTTTGTGTACTTTTGAGCCAATTTTTGTGCATATCAATGCCATATTAAGAAAATTCCATCGTGGGAACAAATTGGCAATAACTGCTCAACTTGTACATTAAGGTCGCATCTAAAGCCAACTATACAAAATCTAAAAATCTGTGAGAAGATAGGTTGGCACCAGCAGATAGCATATATTTTTGTGTACTTTTGAGCCAATTTTTGTGCATATCAATGCCATATTAAGAAATTTCCATCGTGGGAACAAATTGGCAATAACTGCTCAACTTGTACATTAAGGTCGCATCTAGAGCCAACTATACAAAATCTAAAAATCTGTGAGAAGATTGGTTGGCACCAGCAGATAGCATATATTTTGGTGTACTTTTGAGCTACTTTTTGTGCATATCAATGCCATATTAAGAAAATTCCATCGTGGGAACAAATTGGCAATAACTGCTCAACTTGTACATTAAGGTCGCATCTAAAGCCAACTATACAAAATCTAAGAATCTTTGAGAAGATTGCTTGGCACCAGCAGATAGCATATATTTTTGTGTACTTTTGAGCCAATTTTTGTGCATATCAATGCCATATTAAGAAAATTCCATCGTGGGAACAAATTGGCAATAACTGCTCAACTTGTACATTAAGGTCGCATCTAAAGCCAACTATACAAAATCTAAAAATCTGTGAGAAGATTGCTTGGCACCAGCAGATAGCATATATTTTTGTGTACTTTTGAGCCAATTTTTGTGCATATCAATGCCATATTAAGAAAATTCCATCGTGGGAAAAATTTGGCAATAACTGCTCAACTTGTACATTAAGGTCGCATCTAAAGCCAACTATACAAAATCTAAAAATCTGTGAGAAGATTGGTTGGCACTAGCAGATAACATATATTTTTGTGTACTTTTGAGCCAATTTTTGTGCATATCAATGCCATATTAAGAAAGTTCCATCGTGGGAACAAATTGGCAATAACTGCTCAACTTGTACATTAAGGTCGCATCTAAAGCCAACTATACAAAATCTAAAAATCTGTGAGAAGATTGCTTGGCACCAGCAGATAGCATATATTTTTGTGTACTTTTGAGCCAATTTTTGTGCATATCAATGCCATATTAAGAAAATTCCATCGTGGGAACAAATTGGCAATAACTGCTCAACTTGTACATTAAGGTCGCATCTAAAGCCAACTATACAAAATCTAAAAATCTGTGAGAAGATAGGTTGGCACCAGCAGATAGCATATATTTTTGTGTACTTTTGAGCCAATTTTTTTGCATATCAATGCCATATTAAGAAATTTCCATCGTGGGAACAAATTGGCAATAACTGCTCAACTTGTACATTAAGGTCGCATCTAAAGCCAACTATACAAAATCTAAAAATCTGTGAGAAGATTGGTTGGCACCAGCAGATAGCATATATTTTGGTGTACTTTTGAGCCACTTTTTGTGCATATCAATGCCATATTAAGAAAATTCCATCGTGGGAACAAATTGGCAATAACTGCTCAACTTGTACATTAAGGTCGCATCTAAAGCCAACTATACAAAATCTAAAAATCTGTGAGAAGATTGGTTGGCACCAGCAGATAGCATATATTTTTGTGTACTCTTGAGCCAATTTTTGTGCATATCAATGCCATATTAAGAAAATTCCATCGTGGGAACAAATTGGCAATAACTGCTCAACTTGTACATTAAGGTCGCATCTAAAGCCAACTTTACAAAATCTAAAAATCTGTGAGAAGATTGGTTGGCACCAGCAGATAGCATATATTTTTGTGTACTTTTGAGCCACTTTTTGTGCATATCAATGCCATATTAAGAAAATTCCATCGTGGGAACAAATTGGCAATAACTGCTCAACTTGTACATTAAGGTCGCATCTAAAGCCCACTTTACAAAATCTAGAAATCATGAGAAGTTTGGTTGGCACCAGCAGATAGCATATCTTTTTGTGTACTTTTGAGCCAATTTTTGTGCATATCAATGCCATATTAAGAAAATTCCATCGTGGGAACAAATTGGCAATAACTGCTCAACTTGTACATTAAGGTCGCATCTAAAGCGAACTATACAAAATCTAAAATTCTGTGAGAAGATTGGTTGGCACCAGCAGATAGCATATATTTTTGTGTACTTTTGAGCCAATTTTAGTGCATATCAATGCCATATTAAGAAAATTCCATCGTGGGAACAAATTGGCAATAACTGCTCAACTTGTACATTAAGGTCGCATCTAAAGCCAACTATACAAAATCTAAAAATCTGTGAGAAGATTGGTTGGCATCAGCAGATAGCATATATTTTTGTGTACTTTTGAGCCAATTTTATTGCATATCAATGCCATATTAAGAAAATTCCATCGTGGGAACAAATTGGCAATAACTGCTCAACTTGTAAATTAAGGTCGCATCTAAAGCCAACTATACAAAATCTAAAAATCTGTGAGAAGATTGGTTGGCACCAGCAGATAGCATATATTTTTGTGTACTTTTGAGCCAATTTTTGTGCATATCAATGCCATATTAAGAAAATTCCATCGTGGGAACAAATTGGCAATAACTGCTCAACTTGTACATTAAGGTCGCATCTAAAGCCAACTATACAAAATCTAAAAATCTGTGAGAAGATAGGTTGGCACCAGCAGATAGCATATATTTTTGTGTACTTTTGAGCCAATTTTTGTGCATATCAATGCCATATTAAGAAATTTCCATCGTGGGAACAAATTGGCAATAACTGCTCAACTTGTACATTAAGGTCGCATCTAGAGCCAACTATACAAAATCTAAAAATCTGTGAGAAGATTGGTTGGCACCAGCAGATAGCATATATTTTGGTGTACTTTTGAGCTACTTTTTGTGCATATCAATGCCATATTAAGAAAATTCCATCGTGGGAACAAATTGGCAATAACTGCTCAACTTGTACATTAAGGTCGCATCTAAAGCCAACTATACAAAATCTAAGAATCTTTGAGAAGATTGCTTGGCACCAGCAGATAGCATATATTTTTGTGTACTTTTGAGCCAATTTTTGTGCATATCAATGCCATATTAAGAAAATTCCATCGTGGGAACAAATTGGCAATAACTGCTCAACTTGTACATTAAGGTCGCATCTAAAGCCAACTTTACAAAATCTAAAAATCTGTGAGAAGATTGGTTGGCACCAGCAGATAGCATATATTTTTGTGTACTTTTGAGCCACTTTTTGTGCATATCAATGCCATATTAAGAAAATTCCATCGTGGGAACAAATTGGCAATAACTGCTCAACTTGTACATTAAGGTCGCATCTAAAGCCCACTTTACAAAATCTAGAAATCATGAGAAGTTTGGTTGGCACCAGCAGATAGCATATCTTTTTGTGTACTTTTGAGCCAATTTTTGTGCATATCAATGCCATATTAAGAAAATTCCATCGTGGGAACAAATTGGCAATAACTGCTCAACTTGTACATTAAGGTCGCATCTAAAGCGAACTATACAAAATCTAAAATTCTGTGAGAAGATTGGTTGGCACCAGCAGATAGCATATATTTTTGTGTACTTTTGAGCCAATTTTAGTGCATATCAATGCCATATTAAGAAAATTCCATCGTGGGAACAAATTGGCAATAACTGCTCAACTTGTACATTAAGGTCGCATCTAAAGCCAACTATACAAAACCTAAAAATCTGTGAGAAGATTGGTTGGCATCAGCAGATAGCATATATTTTTGTGTACTTTTGAGCCAATTTTTGTGCATATCAATGCCATATTAAGAAAATTCCATCGTGGGAACAAATTGGCAATAACTGCTCAACTTGTACATTAAGGTCGCATCTAAAGCCAACTATACAAAATCTAAAAATCTGTGAGAAGATTGCTTGGCACCAGCAGATAGCATATATTTTTGTGTACTTTTGAGCCAATTTTTGTGCATATCAATGCCATATTAAGAAAATTCCATCGTGGGAACAAATTGGCAATAACTGCTCAACTTGTACATTAAGGTCGCATCTAAAGCCAACTATACAAAATCTAAAAATCTGTGAGAAGATAGGTTGGCACCAGCAGATAGCATATATTTTTGTGTACTTTTGAGCCAATTTTTGTGCATATCAATGCCATATTAAGAAATTTCCATCGTGGGAACAAATTGGCAATAACTGCTCAACTTGTACATTAAGGTCGCATCTAGAGCCAACTATACAAAATCTAAAAATCTGTGAGAAGATTGGTTGGCACCAGCAGATAGCATATATTTTGGTGTACTTTTGAGCTACTTTTTGTGCATATCAATGCCATATTAAGAAAATTCCATCGTGGGAACAAATTGGCAATAACTGCTCAACTTGTACATTAAGGTCGCATCTAAAGCCAACTATACAAAATCTAAGAATCTTTGAGAAGATTGCTTGGCACCAGCAGATAGCATATATTTTTGTGTACTTTTGAGCCAATTTTTGTGCATATCAATGCCATATTAAGAAAATTCCATCGTGGGAACAAATTGGCAATAACTGCTCAACTTGTACATTAAGGTCGCATCTAAAGCCAACTATACAAAATCTAAAAATCTGTGAGAAGATTGCTTGGCACCAGCAGATAGCATATATTTTTGTGTACTTTTGAGCCAATTTTTGTGCATATCAATGCCATATTAAGAAAATTCCATCGTGGGAAAAATTTGGCAATAACTGCTCAACTTGTACATTAAGGTCGCATCTAAAGCCAACTATACAAAATCTAAAAATCTGTGAGAAGATTGCTTGGCACCAGCAGATAGCATATATTTTTGTGTACTTTTGAGCCAATTTTTGTGCATATCAATGCCATATTAAGAAAGTTCCATCGTGGGAACAAATTGGCAATAACTGCTCAACTTGTACATTAAGGTCGCATCTAAAGCCAACTATACAAAATCTAAAAATCTGTGAGAAGATTGCTTGGCACCAGCAGATAGCATATATTTTTGTGTACTTTTGAGCCAATTTTTGTGCATATCAATGCCATATTAAGAAAATTCCATCGTGGGAACAAATTGGCAATAACTGCTCAACTTGTACATTAAGGTCGCATCTAAAGCCAACTATACAAAATCTAAAAATCTGTGAGAAGATAGGTTGGCACCAGCAGATAGCATATATTTTTGTGTACTTTTGAGCCAATTTTTGTGCATATCAATGCCATATTAAGAAATTTCCATCGTGGGAACAAATTGGCAATAACTGCTCAACTTGTACATTAAGGTCGCATCTAAAGCCAACTATACAAAATCTAAAAATCTGTGAGAAGATTGGTTGGCACCAGCAGATAGCATATATTTTGGTGTACTTTTGAGCCACTTTTTGTGCATATCAATGCCATATTAAGAAAATTCCATCGTGGGAACAAATTGGCAATAACTGCTCAACTTGTACATTAAGGTCGCATCTAAAGCCAACTATACAAAATCTAAACATCTGTGAGAAGATTGGTTGGCACCAGCAGATAGCATATATTTTTGTGTACTTTTGAGCCAATTTTTGTGCATATCAATGCCATATTAAGAAAATTCCATCGTGGGAACAAATTGGCAATAACTGCTCAACTTGTACATTAAGGTCGCATCTAAAGCCAACTATACAAAATCTAAAAATCTGTGAGTAGATTGGTTGGCACCAGCAGATAGCATATATTTTTGTGTACTTTTGAGCCAATTTTTGTGCATATCAATGCCATATTAAGAAAATTCCATCGTGGGAACAAATTGGCAATAACTGCTCAAATTGTACATTAAGGTCGCATCTAGAGCCAACTATACAAAATCTAAAAATCTGTGAGAAGATTGGTTGGCACCAGCAGATAGCATATATTTTTGTGTACTTTTGAGCCAATTTTTTTGCATATCAATGCCATATTAAGAAAATTCCATCGTGGGAACAAATTGGCAATAACTGCTCAACTTGTACATTAAGGTCGCATCTAAAGCCAACTATACAAAATCTAAAAATCTGTGAGAAGATTGGTTGGCACCAGCAGATAGCATATATTTTTGTGTACTTTTGAGCCAATTTTTGTGCATATCAATGCCATATTAAGAAAATTCCATCGTGGGAACAAATTGGCAATAACTGCTCAACTTGTACATTAAGGTCGCATCTAAAGCCAACTATACAAAATCTAAAAATCTGTGAGAAGATAGGTTGGCACCAGCAGATAGCATATATTTTTGTGTACTTTTGAGCCAATTTTTTTGCATATCAATGCCATATTAAGAAATTTCCATCGTGGGAACAAATTGGCAATAACTGCTCAACTTGTACATTAAGGTCGCATCTAAAGCCAACTATACAAAATCTAAAAATCTGTGAGAAGATTGGTTGGCACCAGCAGATAGCATATATTTTTGTGTACTTTTGAGCCAATTTTTTTGCATATCAATGCCATATTAAGAAAATTCCATCGTGGGAACAAATTGGCAATAACTGCTCAACTTGTACATTAAGGTCGCATCTAAAGCCAACTATACAAAATCTAAAAATCTGTGAGTAGATTGGTTGGCACCAGCAGATAGCATATATTTTTGTGTACTTTTGAGCCAATTTTTGTGCATATCAATGCCATATTAAGAAAATTCCATCGTGGGAACAAATTGGCAATAACTGCTCAACTTGTACATTAAGGTCGCATCTAAAGCCAACTATACAAAATCTAAAAATCTGTGAGAAGATTGGTTGGCACCAGCAGATAGCATATATTTTTGTGTACTTTTGAGCCACTTTTTGTGCATATCAATGCCATATTAAGAAAATTCCATCGTGGGAACAAATTGGCAATAACTGCTCAACTTGTACATTACGGTCGCATCTAAAGCCAACTATACAAAATCTAAAAATCTGTGAGAAGATTGCTTGGCACCAGCAGATAGCATATATTTTTGTGTACTTTTGAGCCAATTTTTGTGCATATCAATGCCATATTAAGAAAATTCCATCGTGGGAACAAATTGGCAATAACTGCTCAACTTGTACATTAAGGTCGCATCTAAAGCCAACTATACAAAATCTAAAAATCTGTGAGAAGATTGGTTGGCACCAGCAGATAGCATATTTTTTTGTGTACTTTGAGCCACTTTTGTGCATATCAATGCCATATTAAGAAAATTCCATCGTGGGAACAAATTGGCAATAACTGCTCAACTTGTACATTAAGGTCGCATCTAAAGCCAACTATACAAAATCTAAAAATATGTGAGAAGATTGCTTGGCACCAGCAGATAGCATATATTTTTGTGTACTTTTGAGCCAATTTTTGTGCATATCAATGCCATATTAAGAAAATTCCATCGTGGGAACAAATTGGCAATAACTGCTCAACTTGTAGATTAAGGTCGCATCTAAAGCCAACTTTACAAAACCTACAAATCTGTGAGAAGATTGGTTGGCACCAGCAGATAGCATATATTTTTGTGTACTTTTGAGCCAATTTTTGTGCATATCAATGCCATATTAAGAAATTTCCATCGTGGGAACAAATTGGCAATAACTGCTCAACTTGTACATTAAGGTCGCATCTAAAGCCAACTATACAAAATCTAAAAATCTGTGAGAAGATTGGTTGGCACCAGCAGATAGCATATATTTTGGTGTACTGTTGAGCCACCTTTTGTGCATATCAATGCCATATTAAGAAAATTCCATCGTGGGAACAAATTGGCAATAACTGCTCAACTTGTACATTAAGGTCGCATCTAAAGCCAACTTTACAAAATCTAAAAATCTGTGAGAAGATTGGTTGGCACCAGCAGATAGCATATATTTTTTTGTACTTTTGAGCCAATTTTTGTGCATATCAATGCCATATTAAGAAAATTCCATCGTGGGAACAAATTGGCAATAACTGCTCAACTTGTACATTAAGGTCGCATCTAAAGCCAACTATACAAAATCTAAAAATCTGTGAGAAGATTGGTTGGCACCAGCAGATAGCATATATTTTTGTGTACTTTTGAGCCAATTTTTGTGCATATCAATGCCATATTAAGAAAATTCCATCGTGGGAACAAATTGGCAATAACTGCTCAACTTGTACATTAAGGTCGCATCTAAAGCCAACTATACAAAATCTAAAAATATGTGAGAAGATTGCTTGGCAGCAGCAGATAGCATATATTTTTGTGTACTTTTGAGCCAATTTTTGTGCATATCAATGCCATATTAAGAAAATTCCATCGTGGGAACAAATTGGCAATAACTGCTCAACTTGTAGATTAAGGTCGCATCTAAAGCCAACTTTACAAAACCTATAAATCTGTGAGAAGATTGGTTGGCACCAGCAGATAGCATATATTTTTGTGTACTTTTGAGCCAATTTTTGTGCATATCAATGCCATATTAAGAAATTTCCATCGTGGGAACAAATTGGCAATAACTGCTCAACTTGTACATTAAGGTCGCATCTAAAGCCAACTATACAAAATCTAAAAATCTGTGAGAAGATTGGTTGGCACCAGCAGATAGCATATATTTTGGTGTACTGTTGAGCCACCTTTTGTGCATATCAATGCCATATTAAGAAAATTCCATCGTGGGAACAAATTGGCAATAACTGCTCAACTTGTACATTAAGGTCGCATCTAAAGCCAACTTTACAAAATCTAAAAATCTGTGAGAAGATTGGTTGGCACCAGCAGATAGCATATATTTTTTTGTACTTTTGAGCCAATTTTTGTGCATATCAATGCCATATTAAGAAAATTCCATCGTGGGAACAAATTGGCAATAACTGCTCAACTTGTACATTAAGGTCGCATCTAAAGCCAACTATACAAAATCTAAAAATCTGTGAGAAGATTGGTTGGCACCAGCAGATAGCATATATTTTTGTGTACTTTTGAGCCAATTTTTGTGCATATCAATGCCATATTAAGAAAATTCCATCGTGGGAACAAATTGGCAATAACTGCTCAACTTGTACATTAAGGTCGCATCTAAAGCCAACTTTACAAAATCTAAAAATCTGTGAGAAGATTGGTTGGCACCAGCAGATAGCATATAATTTTGTGTACTTTTGAGCCAATTTTTGTGCATATCAATGGCATATTCAGAAATTTCCATCGTGCGAACAAATTGGCAATAACTGCTCAACTTGTACATTAAGGTCGCATCTAAAGCCAACTATACAAAATCTAAAAATCTGTGAGAAGATTGGTTGGCACCAGCAGATAGCATATAATTTGGTGTACTGTTGAGCCACCTTTTGTGCATATCAATGCCATATTAAGAAAATTCCATCGTGGGAACAAATTGGCAATAACTGCTCAACTTGTACATTAAGGTCGCATCTAAAGCCAACTTTACAAAATCTAAAAATCTGTGAGAAGATTGGTTGGCACCAGCAGATAGCATATATTTGTGTGTACTTTTGAGCCAATTTTTGTGCATATCAATGCCATATTAAGAAAATTCCATCGTGGGAACAAATTGGCAATAACTGCTCAACT
Organism: Steromphala cineraria; assembly: GCA_916613615.1. Taxonomy (NCBI): domain Eukaryota; kingdom Metazoa; phylum Mollusca; class Gastropoda; order Trochida; family Trochidae; genus Steromphala; species Steromphala cineraria. The sequence goes on along the minus strand of OU744734.1, from coordinate 9,286,395 downwards.
TGTACATTAAGGTCGCATCTAAAGCCAACTATACAAAATCTAAAAATCTGTGAGAAGATTGGTTGGCACCAGCAGATAGCATATATTTTTGTGTACTTTTGAGCCAATTTTTGTGCATATCAATGCCATATTAAGAAAATTCCATCGTGGGAACAAATTGGCAATAACTGCTCAACTTGTACATTAAGGTCGCATCTAAAGCTAACTTTACAAAATATAAAAATCTGTGAGAAGATTGGTTGGCACCAGCAGATAGCATATAATTTTGTGTACTTTTGAGCCAATTTTTGTGCATATCAATGGCATATTCAGAAAATTCCATCGTGGGAACAAATTGGCAATAACTGCTCAACTTGTACATTAAGGTCGCATCTAAAGCCAACTATACAAAATCTAAAAATCTGTGAGAAGATAGGTTGGCACCAGCAGATAGCATATATTTTTGTGTACTTTTGAGCCAATTTTTGTGCATATCAATGCCATATTAAGAAAATTCCATCGTGGGAACAAATTGGCAATAACTGCTCAACTTGTACATTAAGGTCGCATCTAAAGCCAACTATACAAAATCTAAAAATCTGTGAGAAGATTGGTTGGCACCAGCAGATAGCATATATTTTTGTGTAAATTTGAGCCACTTTGTGTGCATATCAATGCCATATTAAGAAAATTCCATCGTGGGAACAAATTGGCAATAACTGCTCAACTTGTACATTAAGGTCGCATCTAAAGCCAACTTTACAAAATCTAAAAATCTTGGAGAAGATTGGTTGGCACCAGCAGATAGCATATATTTTCGTGTACCTTTGAGCCAATTTTTGTGCATATCAATGCCATATTAAGAAAATTCCATCGTGGGAACAAATTGGCAATAACTGCTCAACTTGTACATTAAGGTCGCATCTAAAGCCAACTATACAAAATCTAAAAATCTGTGAGAAGATTGGTTGGCACCAGCAGATAACATATATTTTTGTGTACTTTTGAGCCAATTTTTGTGCATATCAATGCCATATTAAGAAAATTCCATCGTGGGAACAATTTGACAATAACTGCTCAACTTGTACATTAAGGTCGCATCTAAAGCCAACTATACAAAATCTAAAAATCTGTGAGAAGATTGGTTGGCACCAGCAGATAGCATATATTTTTGTGTACTTTTGAGCCAATGTTTGTGTATATCAATGCCATATTAAGAAAATTCCATCGTGGGAACAAATTGGCAATAACTGCTCAACTTGTACATTAAGGTCGCATCTAAAGCCAACTATACAAAATCTAAAAATCTGTGAGAAGATTGGTTGGCACTAGCAGATAGCATATATTTTTGTGTACTTTTGAGCCAATTTTTGTGCATATCAATGCCATATTAAGAAAATTCCATCGTGGGAACAAATTGGCAATAACTGCTCAACTTGTACATTAAGGTCGCATCTAAAGCCAACTATACAAAATCTATAAATCTGTGAGAAGATTGGTTGGCACCAGCAGATAGCATATATTTTTGTGTACTTTTGAACCAATTTTTGTGCATATCAATGCCATATTAAGAAAATTCCATCGTGGGAACAAATTGGCAATAACTGCTCAACTTGTACATTAAGGTCGCATCTAAAGCCAACTATACAAAATCTAAAAATCTGTGAGAAGATAGGTTGGCACCAGCAGATAGCATATATTTTTGTGTACTTTTGAGCCAATTTTTGTGCATATCAATGCCATATTAAGAAATTTCCATCGTGGGAACAAATTGGCAATAACTGCTCAACTTGTACATTAAGGTCGCATCTAGAGCCAACTATACAAAATCTAAAAATCTGTGAGAAGATTGGTTGGCACCAGCAGATAGCATATATTTTTGTGTACTTTTGAGCTACTTTTTGTGCATATCAATGCCATATTAAGAAAATTCCATCGTGGGAACAAATTGGCAATAACTGCTCAACTTGTACATTAAGGTCGCATCTAAAGCCAACTATACAAAATCTAAAAATCTTTGAGAAGATAGCTTGGCATCAGCAGATAGCATATATTTTTGTGTACTTTTGAGCCAATTTTTGTGCATATCAATGCCATATTAAGAAAATTCCATCGTGGGAACAAATTGGCAATAACTCCTCAACTTGTACATTAAGGTCGCATCTAAAGCCAACTATACAAAATCTAAAAATCTGTGAGAAGATTGCTTGGCACCAGCAGATAGCATATATTTTTGTGTACTTTTGAGCCAATTTGTGTGCATATCAATGCCATATTAAGAAAATTCCATCGTGGGAACAATTTGGCAATAACTGCTCAACTTGTACATTAAGGTCGCATCTAAAGCCAACTATACAAAATCTAAAAATCTGTGAGAAGATTGGTTGGCACTAGCAGATAACATATATTTTTGTGTACTTTTGAGCCAATTTTTGTGCATATCAATGCCATATTAAGAAAGTTCCATCGTGGGAACAAATTGGCAATAACTGCTCAACTTGTACATTAAGGTCGCATCTAAAGCCAACTATACAAAATCTAAAAATCTGTGAGAAGATTGCTTGGCACCAGCAGATAGCATATATTTTTGTGTACTTTTGAGCCAATTTTTGTGCATATCAATGCCATATTAAGAAAATTCCATCGTGGGAACAAATTGGCAATAACTGCTCAACTTGTACATTAAGGTCGCATCTAAAGCCAACTATACAAAATCTAAAAATCTGTGAGAAGATAGGTTGGCACCAGCAGATAGCATATATTTTTGTGTACTTTTGAGCCAATTTTTGTGCATATCAATGCCATATTAAGAAATTTCCATCGTGGGAACAAATTGGCAATAACTGCTCAACTTGTACATTAAGGTCGCATCTAAAGCCAACTATACAAAATCTAAAAATCTGTGAGAAGATTGGTTGGCACCAGCAGATAGCATATATTTTGGTGTACTTTTGAGCCACTTTTTGTGCATATCAATGCCATATTAAGAAAATTCCATCGTGGGAACAAATTGGCAATAACTGCTCAACTTGTACATTAAGGTCGCATCTAAAGCCAACTTTACAAAATCTAAAAATCTGTGAGAAGATTGGTTGGCACCAGCAGATAGCATATATTTTTGTGTACTTTTGAGCCAATTTTTGTGCATATCAATGCCATATTAAGAAAATTCCATCGTGGGAACAAATTGGCAATAACTGCTCAACTTGTACATTAAGGTCGCATCTAAAGCCAACTATACAAAATCTAAAAATCTGTGAGTAGATTGGTTGGCACCAGCAGATAGCATATATTTTTGTGTACTTTTGAGCCAATTTTTGTGCATATCAATGCCATATTAAGAAAATTCCATCGTGGGAACAAATTGGCAATAACTGCTCAACTTGTACATTAAGGTCGCATCTAAAGCCAACTATACAAAATCTAAAAATCTGTGAGAAGATTGGTTGGCACCAGCAGATAGCATATATTTTTGTGTACTTTTGAGCCACTTTTTGTGCATATCAATGCCATATTAAGAAAATTCCATCGTGGGAACAAATTGGCAATAACTGCTCAACTTGTACATTAAGGTCGCATCTAAAGCCAACTATACAAAATCTAAAAATCTGTGAGAAGATTGGTTGGCACCAGCAGATAGCATATATTTTTGTGTACTTTTGAGCCAATTTTTGTGCATATCAATGCCATATTAAGAAAATTCCATCGTGGGAACAAATTGGCAATAACTGCTCAACTTGTACATTAAGGTCGCATCTAAAGCCAACTATACAAAATCTAAAAATCTGTGAGAAGATTGGTTGGCACCAGCAGATAGCATATATTTTTGTGTACTTTTGAGCCAATTTTTGTGCATATCAATGCCATATTAAGAAAATTCCACCGTGGGAACAAATTGACAATAACTGCTCAACTTGTACGTTAAGGTCGCATCTAAAGCCAACTATACAAAATCTAAAAATCTGTGAGAAGATTGGTTGGCACCAGCAGATAGCATATATTTTTGTGTACTTTTGAGCCAATTTTTGTGCATATCAATGCCATATTAAGAAAATTCCATCGTGGGAACAAATTGGCAATAACTGCTCAACTTGTACATTAAGGTCGCATCTAAAGCCAACTATACAAAATCTATAAATCTGTGAGAAGATTGGTTGGCACCAGCAGATAGCATATATTTTTGTGTACTTTTGAGTCAATTTTTGTGCATATCAATGCCATATTAAGAAAATTCCATCGTGGGAACAAATTGGCAATAACTGCTCAACTTGTACATTAAGGTCGCATCTAAAGCCCACTTTACAAAATCTAGAAATCTGTGAGAAGATTGGTTGGCGCCAGCAGATAGCATATATTTTTGTGTACTTTTGAGCCAATTTGTGTGCATATCAATGCCATATTAAGAAATTTCCATCGTGGGAACAAATTGGCAATAACTGCTCAACTTGTACATTAAGGTCGCATCTAAAGCCAACTATACAAAATCTAAAAATCTGTGAGAAGATTGCTTGGCACCAGCAGATAGCATATATTTTTGTGTACTTTTGAGCCAATTTTTGTGCATATCAATGCCATATTAAGAAAATTCCATCGTGGGAACAAATTGGCAATAACTGCTTAACTTGTACATTAAGGTCGCATCTAAAGCCAACTATACAAAATCTAAAAATCTGTGAGAAGATAGGTTGGCACCAGCAGATAGCATATATTTTTGTGTACTTTTGAGCCAATTTTTTTGCATATCAATGCCATATTAAGAAATTTCCATCGTGGGAACAAATTGGCAATAACTGCTCAACTTGTACATTAAGGTCGCATCTAAAGCCAACTAAACAAAATCTAAAAATCTGTGAGAAGATTGGTTGGCACCAGCAGATAGCATATATTTTTGTGTACTTTTGAGCCAATTTTTGTGCATATCAATGGCATATTCAGAAAATTCCATCGTGGGAACAAATTGGCAATAACTGCTCAACTTGTACATTAAGGTCGCATCTAAAGCCAACTATACAAAATCTAAAAATCTGTGAGAAGATAGGTTGGCACCAGCAGATAGCATATATTTGTGTGTACTTTTGAGCCAATTTTTGTGCATATCAATGCCATATTAAGAAAATTCCATCGTGGGAACAAATTGGCAATAACTGCTCAACTTGTACATTAAGGTCGCATCTAAAGCCAACTATACAAAATCTAAAAATCTGTGAGAAGATTGGTTGGCACCAGCAGATAGCATATATTTTTGTGTAAATTTGAGCCACTTTTTGTGCATATCAATGCCATATTAAGAAAATTCCATCGTGGGAACAAATTGGCAATAACTGCTCAACTTGTACGTTAAGGTCGCATCTAAAGCCAACTATACAAAATCTAAAAATCTGTGAGAAGATTGGTTGGCACCAGCAGATAGCATATATTTTTGTGTACTTTTGAGCCAATTTGTGTTCATATCAATGCCATATTAAGAAAATTCCATCGTGGGAACAAATTGGCAATAACTGCTCAACTTGTACATTAAGGTCGCATCTAAAGCCAACTATACAAAATCTAAAATTCTGTGAGAAGATTGGTTGGCACCAGCAGATAGCATATATTTTTGTGTACTTTTGAGCCAATTTGTGTGCATATCAATGCCATATTAAGAAAATTCCATCGTGGGAACAATTTGACAATAACTGCTCAACTTGTACGTTAAGGTCGCATCTAAAGCCAACTATACAAAATCTAAAAATCTGTGAGAAGATTGGTTGGCACCAGCAGATAGCATATATTTTTGTGTACTTTTGAGCCAATGTTTGTGCATATCAATGCCATATTAAGATAATTCCATCGTGGGAACAAATTGGCAATAACTGCTCAACTTGTACATTAAGGTCGCATCTAAAGCCAACTATACAAAATCTAAAAATCTGTGAGAAGATTGGTTGGCACCAGCAGATAGCATATATTTTTGTGTACTTTTGAGCCAATTTTTGTGCATATCAATGCCATATTAAGAAAATTCCATCGTGGGAACAAATTGGCAATAACTGCTCAACTTGTACATTAAGGTCGCATCTAAAGCCAACTATACAAAATCTATAAATCTGTGAGAAGATTGGTTGGCACCAGCAGATAGCATATATTTTTGTGTACTTTTGAGCCAATTTTTGTGCATATCAATGCCATATTAAGAAAATTCCATCGTGGGAACAAATTGGCAATAACTGCTCAACTTGAACATTAAGGTCGCATCTAAAGCCCACTTTACAAAATCTAGAAATCTGTGAGAAGATTGGTTGGCACCAGCAGATAGCATATATTTTTGTGTACTTTTGAGCCAATGTGTGTGCATATCAATGCCATATTAAGAAAATTCCATCGTGGGAACAAATTGGCAATAACTGCTCAACTTGTACATTAAGGTCGCATCTAAAGCCAACTATACAAAATCTAAAATTCTTTGAGAAGATTGGTTGGCACCAGCAGATAGCATATATTTTTGTGTACTTTTGAGCCACTTTTTGTGCATATCAATGCCATATTAAGAAAATTCCATCGTGGGAACAAATTGGCAATAACTGCTCAACTTGTACATTAAGGTCGCATCTAAAGCCAACTATACAAAATCTAAAAATCTGTGAGAAGATTGGTTGGCACCAGCAGATAGCATATATTTTTGTGTACCTTTGAGCCACTTTTTTTGCATATCAATGCCATATTAAGAAAATTCCATCGTGGGAACAAATTGGCAATAACTGCTAAACTTGTACATTAAGGTCGCATCTAAAGCCCACTTTACAAAATCTAGAAATCTGTGAGAAGATTGGTTGGCGCCAGCAGATAGCATATATTTTTGTGTACTTTTGAGCCAATTTGTGTTCATATCAATGCCATATTAAGAAAATTCCATCGTGGGAACAAATTGGCAATAACTGCTCAACTTGTACATTAAGGTCGCATCTAAAGCCAACTATACAAAATCTAAAAATCTGTGAGAAGATTGGTTGGCACCAGCAGATAGCATATATTTGTGTGTACTTTTGAGCCAATTTTTGTGCATATCAATGCCATATTAAGAAAATTCCATCGTGGGAACAAATTGGCAATAACTGCTCAACTTGTACATTAAGGTCGCATCTAAAGCCAACTATACAAAATCTAAAAATCTGTGAGAAGATTGGTTGGCACCAGCAGATAGCATATATTTTTGTGTACCTTTGAGCCACTTTTTTTGCATATCAATGCCATATTAAGAAAATTCCATCGTGGGAACAAATTGGCAATAACTGCTAAACTTGTACATTAAGGTCGCATCTAAAGCCCACTTTACAAAATCTAGAAATCTGTGAGAAGATTGGTTGGCGCCAGCAGATAGCATATATTTTTGTGTACTTTTGAGCCAATTTGTGTTCATATCAATGCCATATTAAGAAAATTCCATCGTGGGAACAAATTGGCAATAACTGCTCAACTTGTACATTAAGGTCGCATCTAAAGCCAACTATACAAAATCTAAAAATCTGTGAGAAGATTGGTTGGCACCAGCAGATAGCATATATTTGTGTGTACTTTTGAGCCAATTTTTGTGCATATCAATGCCATATTAAGAAAATTCCATCGTGGGAACAAATTGGCAATAACTGCTCAACATGTACATTAAGGTCGCATCTAAAGCCAACTATACAAAATCTAAAATTCTGTGAGAAGATTGGTTGGCACCAGCAGATAGCATATATTTTTGTGTACTTTTGAGCCAATTTTAGTGCATATCAATGCCATATTAAGAAAATTCCATCGTGGGAACAAATTGGCAATAACTGCTCAACTTGTACATTAAGGTCGCATCTAAAGCCAACTATACAAAATCTAAAAATCTGTGAGAAGATTGGTTGGCACCAGCAGATAGCATATATTTTTGTGTACTTTTGAGCCAATTTTTGTGCATATCAATGCCTTATTAAGAAAATTCCATCGTGGGAACAAATTGGCAATAACTGCTCAACTTGTACATTAAGGTCGCATCTAAAGCCCACTTTACAAAATCTAGAAATCTGTGAGAAGATTTGTTGGCGCCAGCAGATAGCATATATTTTTGTGTACTTTTGAGCCAATTTGTGTGCATATCAATGCCATATTAAGAAAATTCCATCGTGGGAACAAATTGGCAATAACTGCTCAACTTGTACATTAAGGTCGCATCTAAAGCCAACTATACAAAATCTAAAATTCTGTGAGAAGATTGGTTGGCACCAGCAGATAGCATATATTTTTGTGTACTTTTGAGCCACTTTTTGTGCATATCAATGCCATATTAAGAAAATTCCATCGTGGGAACAAATTGGCAATAACTGCTCAACTTGTACATTAAGGTCGCATCTAAAGCCAACTATACAAAATCTAAAAATCTGTGAGATGATTGGTTGGCACCAGCAGATAGCATATATTTTTGTGTACCTTTGAGCCACTTTTTGTGCATATCAATGCCATATTAAGAAAATTCCATCGTGGGAACAAATTGGCAATAACTGCTCAACTTGTACATTAAGGTCGCATCTAAAGCCAACTATACAAAATCTAAAAATCTGTGAGAAGATTGGTTGGCACCAGCAGATAGCATATATTTTTGTGTACTTTTGAGCCAATTTTTGTGCATATCAATGCCATATTAAGAAAATTCCATCGTGGGAACAAATTGGCAATAACTGCTCAACTTGTACATTAAGGTCGCATATAAAGCCAACTACACAAAATCTAAAAATCTGTGAGAAGATTGGTTGGCACCAGCAGATAGCATATATTTTTGTGTACTTTTGAGCCAATTTTTTTGCATATCAATGCCATATTAAGAAAATTCCATCGTGGGAACAAATTGGCAATAACTGCTCAACTTGTACATTAAGGTCGCATCTAAAGCCCACTTTACAAAATCTAGAAATCTGTGAGAAGATTGGTTGGCGCCAGCAGATAGCATATATTTTTGTGTACTTTTGAGCCAATTTGTGTGCATATCAATGCCATATTAAGAAAATTCCATCGTGGGAACAAATTGGCAATAACTGCTCAACTTGTACATTAAGGTCGCATCTAAAGCCAACTTTACAAAATCTAAAAATCTGTGAGAAGATTGGTTGGCACCAGCAGATAGCATATATTTTTGTGTACTTTTGAGCCAATTTTTGTGCATATCAATGCCATATTAAGAAAATTCCATCGTGGGAACAAATTGGCAATAACTGCTCAACTTGTACATTAAGGTCGCATCTAAAGCCAACTATACAAAATGTAAAATTCTGTGAGAAGATTGGTTGGCACCAGCAGATAGCATATATTTTTGTGTACTTTTGAGCCACTTTTTGTGCATATCAATGCCATATTAAGAAAATTCCATCGTGGGAACAAATTGGCAATAACTGCTCAACTTGTACATTAAGGTCGCATCTAAAGCCAACTATACAAAATCTAAAAATCTGTGAGAAGATTGGTTGGCACCAGCAGATAGCATATATTTTTGTGTACTTTTGAGCCAATTTTTTTGCATATCAATGCCATATTAAGAAATTTCCATCGTGGGAACAAATTGGCAATAACTGCTCAACTTGTACATTAAGGTCGCATCTAAAGCCAACTATACAAAATCTAAAAATCTGTGAGAAGATTGGTTGGCAGCAGCAGATAGCATATATTTTGGTGTACTTTTGAGCCAATTTTTGTGCATATCAATGCCATATTAAGAAAATTCCATCGTGGGAACAAATTGGCAATAACTGCTCAACTTGTACATTAAGGTCGCATCTAAAGCCAACTATACAAAATCTATAAATCTGTGAGAAGATTGGTTGGCACCAGCAGATAGCATATATTTTTGTGTACTTTTGAGCCACTTTTTGTGCATATCAATGCCATATTAAGAAAATTCCATCGTGGGAACAAATTGGCAATAACTGCTCAACTTGTACATTAAGGTCGCATCGAAAGCCAACTATACAAAATCTAAAAATCTGTGAAAAGATTGCTTGGCACCAGCAGATAGCATATATTTTTGTGAACTTTTGAGCCAATTTTTGTGCATATCAATGCCATATTAAGAAAATTCCATCGTGGGAACAAATTGGCAATAACTGCTCAACTTGTACATTAAGGTCGCATCTAAAGCCAACTATACAAAATCTAAAAATCTGTGAGAAGATTGGTTGGCACCAGCAGATAGCATATATTTTTGTGTACTTTGAGCCACTTTTTGTGCATATCAATGCCATATTAAGAAAATTCCATCGTGGGAACAAATTGGCAATAACTGCTCAACTTGTACATTAAGGTCGCATCTAAAGCCAACTATACAAAATCTAAAAATCTGTGAGAAGATTGGTTGGCACCAGCAGATAGCATATATTTGTGTGTACTTTTGAGCCAATTTTTGTGCATATCAATGCCATATTAAGAAAATTCCATCGTGGGAACAAATTGGCAATAACTGCTCAACATGTACATTAAGGTCGCATCTAAAGCCAACTATACAAAATCTAAAATTCTGTGAGAAGATTGGTTGGCACCAGCAGATAGCATATATTTTGGTGTACTGTTGAGCCAATTTTTGTGCATATCAATGCCATATTAAGAAATTTCCATCGTGGGAACAAATTGGCAATAACTGCTCAACTTGTACATTAAGGTCGCATCTAAAGCCAACTATACAAAATCTAAAAATCTGTGAGAAGATTGGTTGGCACCAGCAGATAGCATATATTTTGGTGTACTGTTGAGCCACCTTTTGTGCATATCAATGCCATATTAAGAAAATTCCATCGTGGGAACACATTGGCAATAACTGCTCAACTTGTACATTAAGGTCGCATCTAAAGCCAACTATACAAAATCTAAAAATCTGTGAGAAGATTGGTTGGCACCAGCAGATAGCATATATTTTTGTGTACTTTTGAGCCAATTTGTGTGCATATCAATGCCATATTAAGAAAATTCCATCGTGGGAACAAATTGGCAATAACTGCTCAACTTGTACATTAAGGTCGCATTTAAAGCCAACTATACAAAATCTAAAAATCTGTGAGAAGATTGGTTGGCACCAGCAGATAGCATATATTTTTGTGTACTTTTGAGCCAATTTTTGTGCATATCAATGCCATATTAAGAAAATTCCATCGTGGGAACAAATTGGCAATAACTGCTCAACTTGTACATTAAGGTCGCATCTAAAGCCAACTATACAAAATCTAAAAATCTGTGAGAAGATTGGTTGGCACCAGCAGATAGCATATATTTTTGTGTACTTTTGAGCCAATTTTTTTGCATATCAATGCCATATTAAGAAATTTCCATCGTGGGAACAAATTGGCAATAACTGCTCAACTTGTACATTAAGGTCGCATCTAAAGCCAACTATACAAAATCTAAAAATCTGTGAGAAGATTGGTTGGCACCAGCAGATAGCATATATTTTGGTGTACTTTTGAGCCAATTTTTGTGCATATCAATGCCATATTAAGAAAATTCCATCGTGGGAACAAATTGGCAATAACTGCTCAACTTGTACATTAAGGTCGCATCTAAAGCCAACTATACAAAATCTATAAATCTGTGAGAAGATTGGTTGGCACCAGCAGATAGCATATATTTTTGTGTACTTTTGAGCCACTTTTTGTGCATATCAATGCCATATTAAGAAAATTCCATCGTGGGAACAAATTGGCAATAACTGCTCAACTTGTACATTAAGGTCGCATCGAAAGCCAACTATACAAAATCTAAAAATCTGTGAAAAGATTGCTTGGCACCAGCAGATAGCATATATTTTTGTGTACTTTTGAGCCAATTTTTGTGCATATCAATGCCATATTAAGAAAATTCCATCGTGGGAACAAATTGGCAATAACTGCTCAACTTGTACATTAAGGTCGCATCTAAAGCCAACTATACAAAATCTAAAAATCTGTGAGAAGATTGGTTGGCACCAGCAGATAGCATATATTTTTGTGTACTTTTGAGCCAATTTTTGTGCATATCAATGCCATATTAAGAAAATTCCATCGTGGGAACAAATTGGCAATAACTGCTCAACTTGTACATTAAGGTCGCATCTAAAGCCAACTATACAAAATCTAAAAATCTGTGAGAAGATTGGTTGGCACCAGCAGATAGCATATATTTTTGTGTACTTTGAGCCACTTTTTGTGCATATCAATGCCATATTAAGAAAATTCCATCGTGGGAACAAATTGGCAATAACTGCTCAACTTGTACATTAAGGTCGCATCTAAAGCCAACTTTACAAAATCTAAAAATCTGTGAGAAGATTGGTTGGCACCAGCAGATAGCATATATTTTTGTGTACTTTTGAGCCAATTTTTGTGCATATCAATGCCATATTAAGAAAATTCCATCGTGGGAACAAATTGGCAATAACTGCTCAACTTGTACATTAAGGTCGCATCTAAAGCCAACTATACAAAATCTAAAAATCTGTGAGAAGATTGGTTGGCACCAGCAGATAGCATATATTTTTGTGTACTTTTGAGCCAATTTTTGTGCATATCAATGCCATATTAAGAAAATTCCATCGTGGGAACAAATTGGCAATAACTGCTCAACTTGTACATTAAGGTCGCATCTAAAGCCAACTATACAAAATCTAAAAATCTGTGAGAAGATTGGTTGGCACCAGCAGATAGCATATATTTTTGTGTACTTTGAGCCACTTTTTGTGCATATCAATGCCATATTAAGAAAATTCCATCGTGGGAACAAATTGGCAATAACTGCTCAACTTGTACATTAAGGTCGCATCTAAAGCCAACTATACACAATCTAAAAATCTGTGAGAAGATTGGTTGGCACCAGCAGATAGCATATATTTTTGTGTACTTTTGAGCCAATTTGTGTGCATATCAATGCCATATTAAGAAAATTCCATCGTGGGAACAAATTGGCAATAACTGCTCAACTTGTACATTAAGGTCGCATCTAAAGCCAACTATACAAAATCTAAAAATCTGTGAGAAGATTGGTTGGCACCAGCAGATAGCATATATTTTGGTGTACTGTTGAGCCAATTTTTGTGCATATCAATGCCATATTAAGAAAATTCCATCGTGGGAACAAATTGGCAATAACTGCTCAACTTGTACGTTAAGGTCGCATCTAAAGCCAACTATACAAAATCTAAAAATCTGTGAGAAAATTGGTTGGCACCAGCAGATAGCATATATTTTGGTGTACTGTTGAGCCAATTTGTGTGCATATCAATGCCATATTAAGAAAATTCCATCGTGGGAACAAATTGGCAATAACTGCTCAACTTGTACATTAAGGTCGCATCTAAAGCCAACTATACAAAATCTAAAAATCTGTGAGAAGATTGGTTGGCACCAGCAGATAGCATATATTTTTGTGTACTTTTGAGCCAATTTGTGTGCATATCAATGCCATATTAAGAAAATTCCATCGTGGGAACAAATTGGCAATAACTGCTCAACTTGTACATTAAGGTCGCATTTAAAGCCAACTATACAACATCAAAAAATCTGTGAGAAGATTGGTTTGCACCAGCAGATAGCATATATTTTTGTGTACTTTTGAGCCAATTTTTTTGCATATCAATGCCATATTAAGAAAATTCCATCGTGGGAACAAATTGGCAATCACTGCTCAACTTGTACATTAAGGTCGCATCTAAAGCCAACTATACAAAATCTAAAAATCTATGAGAAGATTGGTTGGCACCAGCAGATAGCATATATTTTTGTGTACTTTTGAGCCAATTTTTGTGCATATCAATGCCATATTAAGAAAATTCCATCGTGGGAACAAATTGGCAATAACTGCTCAACTTGTACATTAAGGTCGCATCTAAAGCCAACTATACAAAATCTAAAAATCTGTGAGAAGATTGGTTGGCACCAGCAGATAGCATATATTTTTGTGTACTTTTGAGCCAATTTTTGTGCATATCAATGCCATATTAAGAAAATTCCATCGTGGGAACAAATTGGCAATAACTGCTCAACTTGTACATTAAAGGAATATTCCAGTACGATTTCAACTTAATTCTAGCAAAAGTTTGAGTTATAAAAGACATTCTCACAAAAAATTAAATTTTTCTGTCAACGAGATAAGTATTTACAGAATTTTAAACCTTCGTCTTTGAGCGATGACGGTGGTCGCCATTTTATTTGAAAATGTGACGTCATCGACACACCACAAGAAATCGGTGCAAGGAGCTTTGATTGTAATCTCCGAACATCTTTGTGCGGTGGAGTTTGCAAATAAAAACTAGAATTTTTGTTTATGCGCGCTGCTCGATGTTTATTGAAATACACTACGTAGTCTGATTGCACAACCCAGTCTTTTCTGTAAAATTACTAAGTTTATTACAATCCCAAATGGCGTTCAATTTAAAACCGTATATGTTTGAGCCTCATTTTGAGGACGGTGAATGTTCTCAGGCGAGTGAAAACACCAGTAGCGACTCTGACAATGAACCCGGTGATCGGGGTCGATTAGATGATGTAGACTTGACGTGGTGCGAATGTTCTCATTGTGACATGATGCCAAATGCCTTCGAATGTCTATGTTGTCAAGAAACGATTTACTTGCATGATAGAATCAATGGTATTTCTTGTATCACCGAGCATGCAGATTTCCCAACAATATGCCTTAGTCCTCCTGTACTACTCATGACGTATGTACAGTTCATGCTGTTTAAAGGGATGGGTGGACGAGCACCAGAAGCTTTGAACAACCGGTATGTTTGTGAGTCGAGTACGAATTGCCTATCAAAATTATAAGTTAGTGATATTTTTTTTATATTATTAATATTTCTTTCTATTTGAAAACTGATAATGAAATTATTTGCATTTCTTAATTTACTTGCATGTGGCAATATGAATGTTACTTTTCTAAGTTAATAAAATCCTACATCATAATGTAATATCTAAGAATATGGGAATAAAAATTATTTCTTTATCATGAGTTCAATAAAACCGGTAACATTATATGAACAACATAACAAAAATCAACGTTGAATTTCTTTATTTTTATTTACATATTATTGATCACCAACTGATTGGTGTAATATTCTTACAAAACAGAAAATTAAAAAAATACTGTTTTATCTCACTCATTATTTATAAACCATTTCAGTCCCATTACAAAAACATTGTTTTAAACCCACATTACTTTGAACAAAAAGAAAAAGAAATATTGTTGCTCATAGTTACAATCAAATAAAAACATCTGAAAAAAAATGTCTGATATGAATAAAGTTATTGGCAAGATGAATGCCAAATTCAAAAGTGAAAAAGACTTTTTGAACATATGAAGACAATGACAAGACAATTGTATTGCCTTTTTCAGACAGTCAAGGCTCATGGCATATAGAAATTTTATGTCGTGGGCCCACAGTGGCCAGAAACTTGGGAAAAGGGTGCGCAAAGTGATTCCTGCCTGTACAGTAAAAAAAATAAGACATCACTTTCCAGGACAAGATTATACAGGATTCAAAGAAGTTAGTGAAGCTATGACCCTTCATGAGTGATATGACAATTGTTTTCTGTTACCTCTTGTCTGTTACAACAAATACATTTGATTCTGGATGAAAAGACTGTTGTAATTTTTTTTATAGTGTTGTCAACATAAAATGAAACAAAATTAGTGTTCTAATGATGAGCCGACATAAGATATTATCTCAAAACATTTTCTCAATTGTTTGTATATACATGGTGAGGGGTGCAATACTGTCAGCTAAACAATCAGCCAATTTTATCAATACTGAAAAATAGGTTCAATAACATTGGCTTATAATCAATTACATTATGTTAATATTATTTAAAAGTGTACAATAACATCATCATGCAATCAATTAAGTCATTTCATTACCATGGAAATGAGGATCACAAATAGCAATGGGTTTTCAAGAAATAGTTTTTAATACTTCCAGTTCCAGCTACACTGACAGCAATTTTTGGATTGCTGATTTTTTAACCATCTGACATGTTATTTTCATTTTCGCTGCGGTTTCTCATTTTAAATCTCAGTACAGAACTTAAGGGCTTTTAGTGTTTGACTAAATAACTCAGTAATACTTGTATAATGTATACTCCCTTCAAAACATATTATGACCATGTGGTCTTATATAATACTATTTGAAGAATATTAAATACTGTTCCTATCAGTCATTAAAATAGAACATATTAATGAGATCTCGAATTTTCTTCACACAAGGAAAACTTTGGTCAAATGTTGAACCAGAGAGAAAATACTGAATTAATTTACAGCAGACAAAGAATTGTTCTACTCAAAAGTGAGTGTACAATGTATCATATGTAAAGCGATGAGAGACTTGAGTTCAGTTCTGAAAAGTGTTCTCTCCACTGATTTTGATATCTCTTTATTAATTAAGTGATAATATCCCAGAGTGGAGGACATCATGTGTACAACACTACAATTGTTTGACATATTTTCGCAATCATTGCGACAATACAAGGTACAATACAACAATACTAAATGTCACTAGAAATCTCTCATAAAAAAGTTCAGGACGTAATACAACCAGACAGCCATATAATAAAAAAAATACCGTTTCTTTTCAGTTAGAAATCCCTAATCTCTCATCTTGAGAAGGGATAAAGTACCAGTCTTGAAAGTACTTACTCTACCACATCACACGATGAGAGATTACTGATATCACACTGAAAACAAAAGATATCCTCAATATTACTACATGATGTTGCAACCTGATGAATCTTAATCACACTTTGGGGTAGAAAACTATTCAAGTAAGTACACTGTTAATATAATCTCATACCTCAGTAAATTAGTATTCAATAACATATGATACACAAAAAATAAAATTTTGGAATAACATATATCAGAAAAACAATCTCAATACTTCTAACATACATTACCATCAAATGAATACAATCTACTTAAGCTTATTCTTACTGAAAACTTTGTGAATAATAACAGACGCATACAATAGGATGAAACATGCTTTAATGTTTTAAAACATGTGACAACAATATTAATAAAAATAGTTTATTCAAATGTCTTGAGTTTTACGCCCCGGTCCTATTTATGCCAAAAAGACACTGTTGCATCAGGTACAGTGACAAAATTCATAAAATAAAACATGATACATAAATTTAGAATTGCATTCATCTGTACATACACACATACAAAACATTCAAACCTGCACAACCCCATATACACATTAGTACCTACATTTATACATACTTACAATACATTCATACATGCAAACATTAGTACAGTACATACATGATTACACCCATATATTAGTACGTTAGTGCATTAGTACATGCCTACACTACATACATACAAACACAAACATATGTTAGTACATTAGTATATTAGTATGTACATAAATGTATACACGACACACACATCCACATATTAACAAATTAGTACATACACACAAATTGCATTCATATACACACATACCTATGTACACACATACATGACCTACATACAAATACACACCTACTCATACATACATACATACATACACTGGGGTACTTAAACATACAAGCCAGTACATGATTACTCTATGCACAAGTCATACACAATATTAATTTACATAGATGTGCGAGAATATTATTTCATACACAGTTACTGTTTGTCTAATCGAACATTGCTCAATCATCTATCAAGCACAATGGGTTAAAAAAATGCATAAAATTATAAACAGTTTCCTTGTGAGAGTCTTCTGCGGAACATACACTGGAGGGATTTGATCAGTTCAAATTGTATATCATCAGCTGTCAACAGCCAGCAGAACTTATCATATAATGAGAAGTTCTTTAAATTAGAGTTAAGTTGAATACATTATTCAAAATGTGATTTGCGGATATCAGTGAGAACAACACTGCATCAAGAAGTGGGATTCATCTTCTACTGCATGGGCATCACACGGTGTACACAGTCTATCCTGGAAGGGGGTGAAAGGCTTGGTATACCGTCCTTATGTGAAGGGGCAGGCTTCCATTGCAACTTGAGCACAATAATATAAACACTAGACCTCACAGGCCATCAATTAGAACAATGACAATATGAACTAAGCATGAACAGTTCAGCATTTTTTATGTCTTGATATGTGCCTCATTAAGAAGACTTCCAACACTTGAGCACAATAATATAAACACTAGACTTCATAATCTATCAACTACAAAAGATACAATATGTACAGAGCATGAACAGTTTTGCATTTTTTCAATCTTGATATGTGTCTAATCAAGAGGACTTCTCAAACTTGAGTACAATAATAAATTGAGTGAGTTAATGCTTAACACCGCTTGGGCAATATTTCAGCCATTTGCCATGATACATTGATATATAAACACTAGAACAATGACAATATGTGCTAAGCAAGAAAGGTTCAGCATTTTTTAAGTCTTGATATGTGCCTCATTAAGAGGACTTCTTTGCTTGGTTTTGGCTTCTTAGCAATGTTTTTCGCTTTAGCTTTAGCCTTGACTACACCCTTTTCTTGATTCTTGCGTCGTTTCAACACTTCAATGATCATATCCTTGAGGTAGGAATAACTCTTAAGTTCTGAAATGGGCTTAAGAACCCAATCACTGCAATGCTTACTGTAAGCAACTCTGACACCATCAGGATTGATGAATGTCACAATATCGGAAGAAGAACTTTCCTCATGTGAAGGCGATACGGCTTCTGTTTTCTCGACAAAGGTGTGTCTGTTATGGTCCAAAGCAGCCAACTGGGTTCTTCCTGTCATCTGTTTCTTGTCGAAATCCTGTCTCTTGGGACAATACTTATTCAGTAAAGAGTGATAGACTTCCAGTCGACCTGTATGCAAAAATTTGCTTAGTCTTCTGATGTCTTCCAAAAATCTCCTGTTTAGCATGATCTCTTCAAGTACTCTGTGGGCAGGAGAATTCTGCTTGAGCCACTTCTTCCTGGCAACTTGCTCTGCTGTAAGAACATCATGACAACACGAATTTACCAACCCAGGTCCATCCCAATGATGAATGTTCACAATATGGTAGCGCAAGGACTCCCACTTCGCAACGAGAAGATCAGCATCTCCCATACAGGAAGCAGCACACCAGAATAGATGATTGCATATAGACTGCACCCATGGAGCAAGAGCTGAGAATTTTTTGTAGCGACATTTATCCTTCAACTTCTTTCTCAAACTGTTTGCCATATGATAAGCGTCAAATTGATGATTAATATTCATAGGCGCATACTTTTCTTTCATAAGTTTTCTTACAGACACATGTCGGTCAGTTGAAACATCAGACACCTCAACATGCATTCCTGACTCAGATTCGGTACAACCAACTAATCTGTCAAGCACCCTTTCAAATCCAATTTTTTCCATTCCAGCAGAACTTTTAGATTCTGTCACCTCCACAACCTCAAAGTCGATAATCTTGAGTGAAGTATGATCCATCATGGTGTAATTGCAATATCTGGCGCTGTATCCTGGTGAATCACATCTCCCATCACCTGACACTTGAACTGTTGAGTCTTGTAGTGAGGACAGCACCGATGATTGTTCTGCTTTCCAAAAATCTTCAATGACAGGTAAAAGATAATCAATCTGAGTGTCATAAAAAGTACTCTTACCAACAAACTTCAAATTCATCAGTGAAGCAACATCAGCAACATGCTTGTAGGTTTGTCCAGTAAACAATACACTGGCACACAACATTACATTTCCAGCAGAAACATGATCATTCAACAGTGGTTGAGACCTCCAAAAGAGAACCTCATGACCCCCAGTGCAAAATAACTTGGCTGTTAACATGCTACCAAAAAAAGATTTTTTGATTTCATCAACAGGACATGAACAATGTTTGCAAGGAATGCGGTACAAAATCTCATCAAGTGAATCTGAAAATACTATGTATTTATCCTGTGATAGAACATTTTCAATGTGGTTAAATTCTGATTCCCCATTCTCACTTTGCGATTCCTCATCAGTTGAGGGTTCATACAATGATGTTTCACTTAAAGTACTTGAAACGTGTGAAGAAAAGGATTCACTAAGAGCATTAGAGTTATCAAACTCACTTTCATAGGATTGACTATCAACAACAACATTATTAATATGCAATTCATCTTCTTCAGGGGTGATGTTTGGTACCTCCTCTTGATTTGATGGTGATGAGTATGAATGGTCCAATGTAATCTTGGATGTAGAGGCCTCAGGACCACTGCATCTGTGGTGGGTAGTGTGTCCACAGTCACTACACCACTCTTCTGTCTGAACTCCAATGCTCTATAACAAAATTTAAGAAAACAACAATAAAAAAATTGAGAGTATGGAAATCTGTAAGAAAATAATGAATTTGACACTGCACTCACCCAAGTATAGTACAAATAGTACAAGACACGAGCAAAATATGAAAAGAATCGCCCAGATGAATAGTTCTCACAAAAATAGAGCCATGGACTCTGTAGCTCATCAGACTTTTGATGCAAAAAGTTTTTTAAGGTTGGGGTCAAGGGGTAACCAAATGTAAAATTTAGAATCTTAATTGGCCCAAGAGTCTACACACAACTTTTCAGCTCTCTAGATCTTTTGGGACTGGAGAAGAAGATGAAAAAAGGTTATTAAGGTTTTGACCCCTTTGACCTCATTTGTTTCAATATTAGTTGAATTTATAGAAAATATGATTATATCGGTGTATTTGGCTAGTCAGAATGTCTTTGGGCTAGTGCTCTCAGGAATGCACTAGCCTGAAAGGCCAGTACCCCAATAGTACTAATTTTTACCCCTGATAAGTTTAATTTGAAAATAAGCAACTCAAATCTAAATTCTAACATATCTATTTTAGAGAAGAATAAATACTTACTACAGAGAAAACTTCAATTTCTTCAGGCTTGTTGACCAACTGTTTCTTCTTTTTGTTTTGATCCATTGAATTACACTAAAATGAATGGGTCATTTTAATCTCGGTATCACCATAGAAAATATTAATATACTTATTATATTATAATACTCTTCAGTTCATTTACAAGTGGTTTCTTTCAAACAAATTACATTTCAATTTAATTACATATAAGTAAGATCAATTAATTACTTTTCAATTATTCAATAGGTATTGATAAGTAAATGCATTACACAATACATAACCATGAAAGGAAAAACAACACATATTCATGAGAAGCATGTTTTGATTAGTGAATTTGAAGGAAATATCTCATATCAAATTTCTGGATAGAAACTTTGAAATTTTCTTAAAATTACTCTCATAATATTTTGCCAAAGTTGAAATTTCCTGCAGTTATACAAACCATTTTTAAACACTTCTGTGTAGTATTTTACATTGATATTTCTTAATAACTTCAGGGATATCATTTAGTTCATCAAATTTTAAATGTACCCGGTACAAACAAATAAAAACAACTCAAGGAAAAATATTTTGGACATATTTAGAGAGAGAGAGAGGGAGAAGAGGAAACGTGCCGGAGCAAAAAGTAACTGATGCAGTAACAAATTCAATACTTGTAATGTACCCGGTAGTTGGAATATTATTAAAATCAGTTCAATGATTATTCCTTTCAGTGTGATATTGAATCAACTCAATCTATTTTCATTAAAGTTAGAATAGCAGTAAGCAAGAAGATTGTTCCATCATTATTGCTTATGAATGCTTTTCTTTGAGTCTGGTAATACTTACAAAGTGATTTCTAAAGAAACAATTTTAATTTTGTCCCACATTATTTAAAACAATGCAATCTTCGATCAAAAGTTGACTACTTGATAAGATATTAATTTACACATACTTTTGATTTCTTTCTGGTGGTAGTGGCTGCAGACTGCTGATGACAGATGCCACTGCTGACAACCTTTTGAAAAGAAAAAAATAGGTATTGCACTTATTGCACTCATAGCATATTGTGATAACACAGCAAAATAGTCCTGTACAATTATTATATTCAACTACGACATATATTCATTCAGATCATTTTCATTACCTTTGGTTATTCAATAAATTCAATTCAGTTGTATAAAATAATACTATCAAAAACCATGAATCAATTTCATTAAATCTGTACTTACCCGTTTTCTTTTCCTTTCAATGAGACGATCCCCTCGCTCATGACTTTGTCTCTTCTTGTGAATGAAAAGGGAAGGCACTGCATCTGCTTTCAACCTGCGTTGTGGCTCAACCCCTAAAACCCTTGATTTCAAATCATCAACAAAACACTCTGCTTCAAAGTGATCTTCACACACCACCTGTACCAAAAAAAAAGGCATATATCTCTTAAAAAGTGTTTAAAACATAAACTCAAAACAAACTTTCATTTTTTAAATAGGCAACTATTATTAGCTGTCAGTGAATGTCTTTGCAAATTAATTATTTCAATGTGAATTCAATTGTGAATTTTAAATCTAACACTTATACAAAGATTTTTTTTAAATAGATGTTAAGCAATTATAACAGTAATTTGTGTTTTATTGTTATAATTTAACAACCCCTAATGAAAATAAGCACATTTTTTATAATATTCATTTAAAATATTGCAAATAGTCGTGAGTGAAATCGAAACCAACTTTCGTAATCAAATTGGTTTCGTACCAATATATTTACGGTACTGATTTAATCAGTCTAGTCTAATCACTGAACTGATAAAACAGAATTACTAACTTCCAACCACGAGTGATTTGCAAATTGACTTCCTATCTCATTTAAAAACTAACATCAATTCAGCTACTCGTCAAATAATATTCATAATTTCTTACGCGGGGCGAAATCCTTTTGATTACGAATATACACCAATATAAGATGGAGGTTTCGCTTTAGGATTCGCTTTGACATTTGACAACCGATGTAGGACATTTTACAAGGAAATCAATTCACTAAAAATATTTCTGTCACAAATAATCGTTTTTGAAAAGGATATCACAGAAGCAAATGCGTATGAAAAGTTAGTTTGTTCAATTTGAGTAGGCATGAGCTGGCCTGTGGAAATCAGAAATTCGTAACAAAATGTCGATAGTCGGGAGTGTACCTTGTGCCGGCCGAACTTGAAACTTTTGGTGGTCCACCCTGTCCCTATGTTGTGGAGCCATCTTTGAGATAAATTCTTGTTCTTTTGGGGATTAGGAAACTGAAAATAAGTTTTTCCGTGACCGGGGATATCTTTTCCACGGTCATTTCGGTTCGAACATCCCCAAGCTTGACAGGCCGGCATAGCTCGCAATGCTAAAGCGCGGCGTCTCCTAATTTCGTGGTGTGTCGCTGACGTCATATTCCCGCTGTTTCTCGCTCTCGTTTACCGTTCGAGATAGCAATATGGCGCCCCCATCGATGCCGGTAAACTTGATTTTTCCCAACTTTGAATTTTTATTGCAGATTTGGTGATTTAGCTAAAAATTATTAGCCAAAGTTGAAGGATTTATCGATAAACATTGTTTTAAAAGGCTCTTTTTCATTTTTCATTGGAATATTCCTTTAAGGTCGCATCTAAAGCCAACTATACAAAATCTAAAAATCTGTGAGAAGATTGGTTGGCACCAGCAGATAGCATATATTTTTGTGTACTTTTGAACCAATTTTTGTGCATATCAATGCCATATTAAGAAAATTCCATCGTGGGAACAAATTGGCAATAACTGCTCAACTTGTACATTAAGGTCGCATCTAAAGCCAACTATACAAAATCTAAAAATCTGTGAGAAGATTGGTTGGCACCAGCAGATAGCATATATTTTTGTGTACTTTTGAGCCAATTTTTGTGCATATCAATGCCATATTAAGAAAATTCCATCGTGGGAACAAATTGGCAATAACTGCTCAACTTGTACATTAAGGTCGCATCTAAAGCCAACTATACAAAATCTAAAAATCTGTGAGAAGATTGGTTGGCACCAGCAGATAGCATATATTTTTGTGTACTTTTGAGCCAATTTTTGTGCATATCAATGCCATATTAAGAAAATTCCATCGTGGGAACAAATTGGCAATAACTGCTCAACTTGTACGTTAAGGTCGCATCTAAAGCCAACTATACAAAATCTAAAAATCTGTGAGAAAATTGGTTGGCACCAGCAGATAGCATATATTTTTGTGTACTTTTGAGCCAATTTGTGTGCATATCAATGCCATATTAAGAAAATTCCATCGTGGGAACAAATTGGCAATAACTGCTCAACTTGTACATTAAGGTCGCATCTAAAGCCAACTATACAAAATCTAAAAATCTGTGAGAAGATTGGTTGGCACCAGCAGATAGCATATATTTTTGTGTACTTTTGAACCAATTTTTGTGCATATCAATGCCATATTAAGAAAATTCCATCGTGGGAACAAATTGGCAATAACTGCTCAACTTGTAAGTTAAGGTCGCATCTAAAGCCAACTATTCAAAATCTAAAAATCTGTGAGAAAATTGGTTGGCACCAGCAGATAGCATATATTGTTGTGTACTTTTGAGCCAATTTGTGTGCATATCAATGCCATATTAAGAAAATTCCATCGTGGGAACAAATTGGCAATAACTGCTCAACTTGTACATTAAGGTCGCATCTAAAGCCAACTATACAAAATCTAAAAATCTGTGAGAAGATTGCTTGGCACCAGCAGATAGCATATATTTTTGTGTACTTTTGAGCCAATTTGTGTGCATATCAATGCCATATTAAGAAAATTCCATCGTGGGAACAAATTGGCAATAACTGCTCAACTTGTACATTAAGGTCGCATCTAAAGCTAACTATACAAAATCTAAAAATCTGTGAGAAGATTGGTTGGCACCAGCAGATAGCATATATTTTTGTGTACTTTTGAGCCAATTTGTGTGCATATCAATGCCATATTAAGAAAATTCCATCGTGGGAACAAATTGGCAATAACTGCTCAACTTGTACATTAAGGTCGCATCTAAAGCCAACTATACAAAATCTAAAAATCTGTGAGAAGATTGGTTGGCACCAGCAGATAGCATATATTTTTGTGTACTTTTGAGCCAATTTTTGTGCATATCAATGCCATATTAAGAAAATTCCATCGTGGGAACAAATTGGCAATAACTGCTCAACTTGTACATTAAGGTCGCATCTAAAGCCAACTATACAAAATCTAAAAATCTGTGAGAAGATTGGTTGGCACCAGCAGATAGCATATATTTTTGTGTACTTTTGAGCCAATTTTTGTGCATATCAATGCCATATTAAGAAAATTCCATCGTGGGAACAAATTGGCAATAACTGCTCAACTTGTACATTGAGGTCGCATCTAAAGCCAACTATACAAAATCTAAAAATCTGTGAGAAGATTGGTTGGCACCAGCAGATAGCATATATTTTTGTGTACTTTTGAGCCAATTTTTGTGCATATCAATGCCATATTAAGAAAATTCCATCGTGGGAACAAATTGGCAATAACTGCTCAACTTGTACATTAAGGTCGCATCTAAAGCCAACTATACAAAATCTAAAAATCTGTGAGAAGATTGGTTGGCACCAGCAGATAGCATATATTTTTGTGTACTTTTGAACCAATTTTTGTGCATATCAATGCCATATTAAGAAAATTCCATCGTGGGAACAAATTGGCAATAACTGCTCAACTTGTACATTAAGGTCGCATCTAAAGCCAACTATACAAAATCTAAAAATCTGTGAGAAGATTGGTTGGCACCAGCAGATAGCATATATTTTTGTGTACTTTTGAGGTAATTTGTGTGCATATCAATGCCATATTAAGAAAATTCCATCGTGGGAACAAATTGGCAATAACTGCTCAACTTGTACATTAAGGTCGCATCTAAAGCCAACTATACAAAATCTAAAAATCTGTGAGAAGATTGGTTGGCACCAGCAGATAGCATATATTTTTGTGTACTTTTGAACCAATTTTTGTGCATATGAATGCCATATTAAGAAAATTCCATCGTGGGAACAAATTGGCAATAACTGCTCAACTTGTACATTAAGGTCGCATCTAAAGCCAACTATACAAAATCTAAAAATCTGTGAGAAGATTGGTTGGCACCAGCAGATAGCATATATTTTTGTGTACTTTTGAGCCAATTTGTGTGCATATCAATGCCATATTAAGAAAATTCCATCGTGGGAACAAATTGGCAATAACTGCTCAACTTGTACATTAAGGTCGCATTTAAAGCCAACTATACAAAATCTAAAAATCTGTGAGAAGATTGGTTGGCACCAGCAGATAGCATATATTTTTGTGTACTTTTGAGCCAATTTGTGTGCATATCAATGCCATATTAAGAAAATTCCATCGTGGGAACAAATTGGCAATCACTGCTCAACTTGTACATTAAGGTCGCATCTAAAGCCAACTATACAAAATCTAAAAATCTGTGAGAAGATTGGTTGGCACCAGCAGATAGCATATATTTTTGTGTACTTTTGAGCCAATTTTTGTGCATATCAATGCCATATTAAGAAAATTCCATCGTGGGAACAAATTGGCAATAACTGCTCAACTTGTACATTAAGGTCGCATCTAAAGCCAACTATACAAAATCTAAAAATCTGTGAGAAGATTGGTTGGCACCAGCAGATAGCATATATTTTTGTGTACTTTTGAGCCAATTTTTGTGCATATCAATGCCATATTAAGAAAATTCCATCGTGGGAACAAATTGGCAATAACTGCTCAACTTGTACGTTAAGGTCGCATCTAAAGCCAACTATACAAAATCTAAAAATCTATGAGAAAATTGGTTGGCACCAGCAGATAGCATATATTTTTGTGTACTTTTGAGCCAATTTGTGTGCATATCAATGCCATATTAAGAAAATTCCATCGTGGGAACAAATTGGCAATAACTGCTCAACTTGTACATTAAGGTCGCATCTAAAGCCAACTATACAAAATCTAAAAATCTGTGAGAAGATTGGTTGGCACCAGCAGATAGCATATATTTTTGTGTACTTTTGAACCAATTTTTGTGCATATCAATGCCATATTAAGAAAATTCCATCGTGGGAACAAATTGGCAATAACTGCTCAACTTGTAAGTTAAGGTCGCATCTAAAGCCAACTATACAAAATCTAAAAATCTGTGAGAAAATTGGTTGGCACCAGCAGATAGCATATATTGTTGTGTACTTTTGAGCCAATTTGTGTGCATATCATTGCCATATTAAGAAAATTCCATCGTGGGAACAAATTGGCAATAACTGCTCAACTTGTACATTAAGGTCGCATCTAAAGCCAACTATACAAAATCTAAAAATCTGTGAGAAGATTGGTTGGCACCAGCAGATAGCATATATTTTTGTGTACTTTTGAGCCAATTTGTGTGCATATCAATGCCATATTAAGAAAATTCCATCGTGGGAACAAATTGGCAATAACTGCTCAACTTGTACATTAAGGTCGCATTTAAAGCCAACTATACAAAATCTAAAAATCTGTGAGAAGATTGGTTGGCACCAGCAGATAGCATATATTTTTGTGTACTTTTGAGCCAATTTGTGTGCATATCAATGCCATATTAAGAAAATTCCATCGTGGGAACAAATTGGCAATCACTGCTCAACTTGTACATTGAGGTCGCATCTAAAGCCAACTATACAAAATCTAAAAATCTGTGAGAAGATTGGTTGGCACCAGCAGATAGCATATATTTTTGTGTACTTTTGAGCCAATTTTTGTGCATATCAATGCCATATTAAGAAAATTCCATCGTGGGAACAAATTGGCAATAACTGCTCAACTTGTACATTAAGGTCGCATCTAAAGCCAACTATACAAAATCTAAAAATCTGTGAGAAGATTGGTTGGCACCAGCAGATAGCATATATTTTTGTGTACTTTTGAGCCAATTTTTGTGCATATCAATGCCATATTAAGAAAATTCCATCGTGGGAACAAATTGGCAATAACTGCTCAACTTGTACATTAAGGTCGCATCTAAAGACAACTATACAAAATCTAAAAATCTGTGAGAAGATTGGTTGGCACCAGCAGATAGCATATATTTTTGTGTACTTTTGAACCAATTTTTGTGCATATCAATGCCATATTAAGAAAATTCCATCGTGGGAACAAATTGGCAATAACTGCTCAACTTGTACATTAAGGTCGCATCTAAAGCCAACTATACAAAATCTAAAAATCTGTGAGAAGATTGGTTGGCACCAGCAGATAGCATATATTTTTGTGTACTTTTGAGCCAATTTTTGTGCATATCAATGCCATATTACGAAAATTCCATCGTGGGAACAAATTGGCAATAACTGCTCAACTTGTACATTAAGGTCGCATCTAAAGCCAACTATACAAAATCTAAAAATCTGTGAGAAGATTGGTTGGCACCAGCAGATAGCATATATTTTTGTGTACTTTTGAGCTAATTTGTGTGCATATCAATGCCATATTAAGAAAATTCCATCGTGGGAACAAATTGGCAATAACTGCTCAACTTGTACATTAAGGTCGCATCTAAAGCCAACTATACAAAATCTAAAACTCTGTGAGAAGATTGGTTGGCACCAGCAGATAGCATATATTTTTGTGTACTTTTGAGCCAATTTTTGTGCATATCAATGCCGTATTAAGAAAATTCCATCGTGGGAACAAATTGGCAATAACTGCTCAACTTGTACATT
The DNA here is from genome assembly GCA_916613615.1 of Steromphala cineraria. NCBI lineage: Eukaryota > Metazoa > Mollusca > Gastropoda > Trochida > Trochidae > Steromphala > Steromphala cineraria. Next base: position 9,257,837 of record OU744734.1, on the reverse strand, counting down.
AAGGTCGCATCTAAAGCCAACTATACAAAATCTAAAAATCTGTGAGAAGATTGGTTGGCACCAGCAGATAGCATATATTTTTGTGTACTTTTGAACCAATTTTTGTGCATATCAATGCCATATTAAGAAAATTCCATCGTGGGAACAAATTGGCAATAACTGCTCAACTTGTACATTAAGGTCGCATCTAAAGCCAACTATACAAAATCTAAAAATCTGTGAGAAGATTGGTTGGCACCAGCAGATAGCATATATTTTTGTGTACTTTTGAGCCAATTTGTGTGCATATCAATGCCATATTAAGAAAATTCCATCGTGGGAACAAATTGGCAATAACTGCTCAACTTGTACATTAAGGTCGCATTTAAAGCCAACTATACAAAATCTAAAAATCTGTGAGAAGATTGGTTGGCACCAGCAGATAGCATATATTTTTGTGTACTTTTGAGCCAATTTGTGTGCATATCAATGCCATATTAAGAAAATTCCATCGTGGGAACAAATTGGCAATCACTGCTCAACTTGTACATTAAGGTCGCATCTAAAGCCAACTATACAAAATCTAAAAATCTGTGAGAAGATTGGTTGGCACCAGCAGATAGCATATATTTTTGTGTACTTTTGAGCCAATTTTTGTGCATATCAATGCCATATTAAGAAAATTCCATCGTGGGAACAAATTGGCAATAACTGCTCAACTTGTACATTAAGGTCGCATCTAAAGCCAACTATACAAAATCTAAAAATCTGTGAGAAGATTGGTTGGCACCAGCAGATAGCATATATTTTTGTGTACTTTTGAGCCAATTTTTGTGCATATCAATGCCATATTAAGAAAATTCCATCGTGGGAACAAATTGGCAATAACTGCTCAACTTGTACGTTAAGGTCGCATCTAAAGCCAACTATACAAAATCTAAAAATCTATGAGAAAATTGGTTGGCACCAGCAGATAGCATATATTTTTGTGTACTTTTGAGCCAATTTGTGTGCATATCAATGCCATATTAAGAAAATTCCATCGTGGGAACAAATTGGCAATAACTGCTCAACTTGTACATTAAGGTCGCATCTAAAGCCAACTATACAAAATCTAAAAATCTGTGAGAAGATTGGTTGGCACCAGCAGATAGCATATATTTTTGTGTACTTTTGAACCAATTTTTGTGCATATCAATGCCATATTAAGAAAATTCCATCGTGGGAACAAATTGGCAATAACTGCTCAACTTGTAAGTTAAGGTCGCATCTAAAGCCAACTATACAAAATCTAAAAATCTGTGAGAAAATTGGTTGGCACCAGCAGATAGCATATATTTTTGTGTACTTTTGAGCCAATTTGTGTGCATATCATTGCCATATTAAGAAAATTCCATCGTGGGAACAAATTGGCAATAACTGCTCAACTTGTACATTAAGGTCGCATCTAAAGCCAACTATACAAAATCTAAAAATCTGTGAGAAGATTGGTTGGCACCAGCAGATAGCATATATTTTTGTGTACTTTTGAGCCAATTTGTGTGCATATCAATGCCATATTAAGAAAATTCCATCGTGGGAACAAATTGGCAATAACTGCTCAACTTGTACATTAAGGTCGCATTTAAAGCCAACTATACAAAATCTAAAAATCTGTGAGAAGATTGGTTGGCACCAGCAGATAGCATATATTTTTGTGTACTTTTGAGCCAATTTGTGTGCATATCAATGCCATATTAAGAAAATTCCATCGTGGGAACAAATTGGCAATAACTGCTCAACTTGTACATTAAGGTCGCATCTAAAGCCAACTATACAAAATCTAAAAATCTGTGAGAAGATTGGTTGGCACCAGCAGATAGCATATATTTTTGTGTACTTTTGAGCCAATTTTTGTGCATATCAATGCCATATTAAGAAAATTCCATCGTGGGAACAAATTGGCAATAACTGCTCAACTTGTACATTAAGGTCGCATCTAAAGCCAACTATACAAAATCTAAAAATCTGTGAGAAGATTGGTTGGCACCAGCAGATAGCATATATTTTTGTGTACTTTTGAACCAATTTTTGTGCATATCAATGCCATATTAAGAAAATTCCATCGTGGGAACAAATTGGCAATAACTGCTCAACTTGTACATTAAGGTCGCATCTAAAGCCAACTATACAAAATCTAAAAATCTGTGAGAAGATTGGTTGGCACCAGCAGATAGCATATATTTTTGTGTACTTTTGAGCTAATTTGTGTGCATATCAATGCCATATTAAGAAAATTCCATCGTGGGAACAAATTGGCAATAACTGCTCAACTTGTACATTAAGGTCGCATCTAAAGCCAACTATACAAAATCTAAAACTCTGTGAGAAGATTGGTTGGCACCAGCAGATAGCATATATTTTTGTGTACTTTTGAGCCAATTTTTGTGCATATCAATGCCGTATTAAGAAAATTCCATCGTGGGAACAAATTGGCAATAACTGCTCAACTTGTACATTAAGGTCGCATCTAAAGCCAACTATACAAAATCTAAAAATCTGTGAGAAAATTGGTTGGCACCAGCAGATAGCATATATTGTTGTGTACTTTTGAGCCAATTTGTGTGCATATGAATGCCATATTAAGAAAATTCCATCGTGGGAACAAATTGGCAATAACTGCTCAACTTGTACATTAAGGTCGCATCTAAAGCCAACTATACAAAATCTAAAAATCTGTGAGAAGATTGGTTGGCACCAGCAGATAGCATATATTTTTGTGTACTTTTGAGCTAATTTGTGTGCATATCAATGCCATATTAAGAAAATTCCATCGTGGGAACAAATTGGCAATAACTGCTCAACTTGTACATTAAGGTCGCATCTAAAGCCAACTATACAAAATCTAAAACTCTTTTAGAAGATTGGTTGGCACCAGCAGATAGCATATATTTTTGTGTACTTTTGAGCCAATTTTTTTGCATATCAATGCCCTATTATGAAAATTCCATCGTGGGAACAAATTGGCAATAACTGCTCAACTTGTACATTAAGGTCGCATCTAAAGCCAACTATACAAAATCTAAAAATCTGTGAGAAAATTGGTTGGCACCAGCAGATAGCATATATTTTTGTGTACTTTTGAGCCAATTTGTGTGCATATCAATGCCATATTAAGAAAATTCCATCGTGGGAACAAATTGGCAATAACTGCTCAACTTGTACATTAAGGTCGCATCTAAAGCCAACTATACAAAATCTAAAACTCTGTGAGAAGATTGGTTGGCACCAGCAGATAGCATATATTTTTGTGTACTTTTGAGCCAATTTTTGTGCATATCAATGCCGTATTAAGAAAATTCCATCGTGGGAACAAATTGGCAATAACTGCTCAACTTGTACATTAAGGTCGCATCTAAAGCCAACTATACAAAATCTAAAAATCTGTGAGAAAATTGGTTGGCACCAGCAGATAGCATATATTGTTGTGTACTTTTGAGCCAATTTGTGTGCATATCAATGCCATATTAAGAAAATTCCATCGTGGGAACAAATTGGCAATAACTGCTCAACTTGTACATTAAGGTCGCATCTAAAGCCAACTATACAAAATCTAAAAATCTGTGAGAAGATTGGTTGGCACCAGCAGATAGCATATATTTTTGTGTACTTTTGAGCTAATTTGTGTGCATATCAATGCCATATTAAGAAAATTCCATCGTGGGAACAAATTGGCAATAACTGCTCAACTTGTACATTAAGGTCGCATCTAAAGCCAACTATACAAAATCTAAAACTCTGTGAGAAGATTGGTTGGCACCAGCAGATAGCATATATTTTTGTGTACTTTTGAGCCAATTTTTTTGCATATCAATGCCCTATTATGAAAATTCCATCGTGGGAACAAATTGGCAATAACTGCTCAACTTGTACATTAAGGTCGCATCTAAAGCCAACTATACAAAATCTAAAAATCTGTGAGAAAATTGGTTGGCACCAGCAGATAGCATATATTTTTGTGTACTTTTGAGCCAATTTGTGTGCATATCAATGCCATATTAAGAAAATTCCATCGTGGGAACAAATTGGCAATAACTGCTCAACTTGTACATTAAGGTCGCATCTAAAGCCAACTATACAAAATCTAAAACTCTGTGAGAAGATTGGTTGGCACCAGCAGATAGCATATATTTTTGTGTACTTTTGAGCCAATTTTTTTGCATATCAATGCCCTATTATGAAAATTCCATCGTGGGAACAAATTGGCAATAACTGCTCAACTTGTACATTAAGGTCGCATCTAAAGCCAACTATACAAAATCTAAAAATCTGTGAGAAAATTGGTTGGCACCAGCAGATAGCATATATTTTGTGTACTTTTGAGCCAATTTGTGTGCATATCAATGCCATATTAAGAAAATTCCATCGTGGGAACAAATTGGCAATAACTGCTCAACTTGTACATTAAGGTCGCATCTAAAGCCAACTATACAAAATCTAAAAATCTGTGAGAAGATTGGTTGGCACCAGCAGATAGCATATATTTTTGTGTACTTTTGAGCCAATTTGTGTGCATATCAATGCCATATTAAGAAAATTCCATCTTGGGAACAAATTGGCAATAACTGCTCAACTTGTACAATAAGGTCGCATCTAAAGCCAACTATACAAAATCTAAAAATCTGTGAGAAGATTGGTTGGCACCAGCAGATAACATATATTTTTGTGTACTTGTGAGCCAATTTTTTTGCATATCATTGCCATATTAAGAAAATTCCATCGTGGGAACAAATTGGCAATAACTGCTCACTTTGTACATTAAGGTCGCATCTAAAGCCAACTTTACAAAATCTAAAAATCTGTGAGAAGATTGGTTGGCACCAGCAGATAGCATATATTTTTGTGTACTTGTGAGCCAATTTTTTTGCATATCATTGCCATATTAAGAAAATTCCATCGTGGGAACAAATTGGCAATAACTGCTCACTTTGTACATTAAGGTCGCATCTAAAGCCAACTTTACAAAATCTAAAAATCTGTGAGAAGATTGGTTGGCACCAGCAGATAGCATATATTTTTGTGTACTTTTGAGCCAATTTTTGTGCATATCAATGCCATATTAAGAAAATTCCATCGTGGGAACAAATTGGCAATAACTGCTCAACTTGTACATTAAGGTCGCATCTAAAGCCAACTATACAAAATCTAAAAATCTGTGAGAAGATTGGTTGGCACCAGCAGATAGCATATATTTTTGTGTACTTTTGAACCAATTTTTGTGCATATCAATGCCATATTAAGAAAATTCCATCGTGGGAACAAATTGGCAATAACTGCTCAACTTGTACATTAAGGTCGCATCTAAAGCCAACTATACAAAATCTAAAAATCTGTGAGAAGATTGGTTGGCACCAGCAGATAGCATATATTTTTGTGTACTTTTGAGCTAATTTGTGTGCATATCAATGCCATATTAAGAAAATTCCATCGTGGGAACAAATTGGCAATAACTGCTCAACTTGTACATTAAGGTCGCATCTAAAGCCAACTATACAAAATCTAAAACTCTGTGAGAAGATTGGTTGGCACCAGCAGATAGCATATATTTTTGTGTACTTTTGAGCCAATTTTTGTGCATATCAATGCCGTATTAAGAAAATTCCATCGTGGGAACAAATTGGCAATAACTGCTCAACTTGTACATTAAGGTCGCATCTAAAGCCAACTATACAAAATCTAAAAATCTGTGAGAAAATTGGTTGGCACCAGCAGATAGCATATATTGTTGTGTACTTTTGAGCCAATTTGTGTGCATATCAATGCCATATTAAGAAAATTCCATCGTGGGAACAAATTGGCAATAACTGCTCAACTTGTACATTAAGGTCGCATCTAAAGCCAACTATACAAAATCTAAAAATCTGTGAGAAGATTGGTTGGCACCAGCAGATAGCATATATTTTTGTGTACTTTTGAGCTAATTTGTGTGCATATCAATGCCATATTAAGAAAATTCCATCGTGGGAACAAATTGGCAATAACTGCTCAACTTGTACATTAAGGTCGCATCTAAAGCCAACTATACAAAATCTAAAACTCTGTGAGAAGATTGGTTGGCACCAGCAGATAGCATATATTTTTGTGTACTTTTGAGCCAATTTTTTTGCATATCAATGCCCTATTATGAAAATTCCATCGTGGGAACAAATTGGCAATAACTGCTCAACTTGTACATTAAGGTCGCATCTAAAGCCAACTATACAAAATCTAAAAATCTGTGAGAAAATTGGTTGGCACCAGCAGATAGCATATATTTTTGTGTACTTTTGAGCCAATTTGTGTGCATATCAATGCCATATTAAGAAAATTCCATCGTGGGAACAAATTGGCAATAACTGCTCAACTTGTACATTAAGGTCGCATCTAAAGCCAACTATACAAAATCTAAAACTCTGTGAGAAGATTGGTTGGCACCAGCAGATAGCATATATTTTTGTGTACTTTTGAGCCAATTTTTGTGCATATCAATGCCGTATTAAGAAAATTCCATCGTGGGAACAAATTGGCAATAACTGCTCAACTTGTACATTAAGGTCGCATCTAAAGCCAACTATACAAAATCTAAAAATCTGTGAGAAAATTGGTTGGCACCAGCAGATAGCATATATTGTTGTGTACTTTTGAGCCAATTTGTGTGCATATCAATGCCATATTAAGAAAATTCCATCGTGGGAACAAATTGGCAATAACTGCTCAACTTGTACATTAAGGTCGCATCTAAAGCCAACTATACAAAATCTAAAAATCTGTGAGAAGATTGGTTGGCACCAGCAGATAGCATATATTTTTGTGTACTTTTGAGCTAATTTGTGTGCATATCAATGCCATATTAAGAAAATTCCATCGTGGGAACAAATTGGCAATAACTGCTCAACTTGTACATTAAGGTCGCATCTAAAGCCAACTATACAAAATCTAAAACTCTGTGAGAAGATTGGTTGGCACCAGCAGATAGCATATATTTTTGTGTACTTTTGAGCCAATTTTTTTGCATATCAATGCCCTATTATGAAAATTCCATCGTGGGAACAAATTGGCAATAACTGCTCAACTTGTACATTAAGGTCGCATCTAAAGCCAACTATACAAAATCTAAAAATCTGTGAGAAAATTGGTTGGCACCAGCAGATAGCATATATTTTGTGTACTTTTGAGCCAATTTGTGTGCATATCAATGCCATATTAAGAAAATTCCATCGTGGGAACAAATTGGCAATAACTGCTCAACTTGTACATTAAGGTCGCATCTAAAGCCAACTATACAAAATCTAAAAATCTGTGAGAAGATTGGTTGGCACCAGCAGATAGCATATATTTTTGTGTACTTTTGAGCCAATTTGTGTGCATATCAATGCCATATTAAGAAAATTCCATCTTGGGAACAAATTGGCAATAACTGCTCAACTTGTACAATAAGGTCGCATCTAAAGCCAACTATACAAAATCTAAAAATCTGTGAGAAGATTGGTTGGCACCAGCAGATAACATATATTTTTGTGTACTTGTGAGCCAATTTTTTTGCATATCATTGCCATATTAAGAAAATTCCATCGTGGGAACAAATTGGCAATAACTGCTCACTTTGTACATTAAGGTCGCATCTAAAGCCAACTTTACAAAATCTAAAAATCTGTGAGAAGATTGGTTGGCACCAGCAGATAGCATATATTTTTGTGTACTTTTGAGCCAATTTTTTTGCATATCAATGCCCTATTAAGAAAATTCCATCGTGGGAACAAATTGGCAATAACTGCTCAACTTGTACATTAAGGTCGCATCTAAAGCCAACTATACAAAATCTAAAAAATCTGTGAGAAGATTGGTTGGCACCAGCAGATAGCATATATTTTTGTGTACTTTTGAGCCAATTTGTGTGCATATCAATGCCATATTAAGAAAATTCCATCCTGGGAACAAATTGGCAATAACTGCTCAACTAATACATTAAGGTCGCATCTAAAGCCAACTATACAAAATCTAAAAATCTGTGAGAAGATTGGTTGGCACCAGCAGATAGCATATATTTTTGTGTACTTTTGAGCCAATTTTTGTGCATATCAATGCCATATTAAGAAAATTCCATCGTGGGAACAAATTGGCAATAACTGCTCAACTTGTACATTAAGGTCGACACTATACAAAATCTAAAAATCTGTGAGAAGATTGGTTGGCACCAGCAGATAGCATATATTTTTGTGTACTTTTGAGCCAATTTGTGTGCATATCAATGCCATATTAAGAAAATTCCATCGTGGGAACAAATTGGCAATAACTGCTCAACTTGTACGTTAAGGTCGCATCTAAAGCCAACTATACAAAATCTAAAAATCTGTGAGAAGATTGGTTGGCACCAGCAGATAGCATATATTGTTGTGTACTTTTGAGCCAATTTGTGTGCATATCAATGCCATATTAAGAAAATTCCATCGTGGGAACAAATTGGCAATAACTGCTCAACTTGTACATTAAGGTCGCATCTAAAGCCAACTATACAAAATCTAAAAATCTGTGAGAAGATTGGTTGGCACCAGCAGATAGCATATATTTTTGTGTACTTTTGAGCCAATTTGTGTGCATATCAATGCCATATTAAGAAAATTCCATCCTGGGAACAAATTGGCAATAACTGCTCAACTTGTACATTAAGGTCGCATCTAAAGCCAACTATACAAAATCTAAAAATCTGTGAGAAGATTGGTTGGCACCAGCAGATAGCATATATTTTTGTGTACTTTTGAGCCAATTTGTGTGCATATCAATGCCATATTAAGAAAATTCCATCGTGGGAACAAATTGGCAATCACTGCTCAACTTGTACATTAAGGTCGCATCTAAAGCCAACTATACAAAATCTAAAAATCTGTGAGAAGATTGGTTGGCACCAGCAGATAGCATATATTTTTGTGTACTTTTGAGCCAATTTTTGTGCATATCAATGCCATATTAAGAAAATTCCATCGTGGGAACAAATTGGCAATAACTGCTCAACTTGTACATTAAGGTCGCATCTAAAGCCAACTATACAAAATCTAAAAATCTGTGAGAAGATTGGTTGGCACCAGCAGATAGCATATATTTTTGTGTACTTTTGAACCAATTTTTGTGCATATCAATGCCATATTAAGAAAATTCCATTGTGGGAACAAATTGGCAATAACTGCTCAACTTGTACATTAAGGTCGCATCTAAAGCCAACTATACAAAATCTAAAAATCTGTGAGAAGATTGGTTGGCACCAGCAGATAGCATATATTTTTGTGTACTTTTGAGCCAATTTTTGTGCATATCAATGCCATATTAAGAAAATTCCATCGTGGGAACAAATTGGCAATAACTGCTCAACTTGTACATTAAGGTCGCATCTAAAGCCAACTATACAAAATCTAAAAATCTGTGAGAAGATTGGTTGGCACCAGCAGAAAACATATATTTTTGTGTACTTTTGAGCCAATTTGTGTGCATATCAATGCCATATTAAGAAAATTCCATCGTGGGAACAAATTGGCAATAACTGCTCAACTTGTACATTAAGGTCGCATCTAAAGCCAACTATACAAAATCTAAAACTCTGTGAGAAGATTGGTTGGCACCAGCAGATAGCATATATTTTTGTGTACTTTTGAGCCAATTTTTGTGCATATCAATGCCGTATTAAGAAAATTCCATCGTGGGAACAAATTGGCAATAACTGCTCAACTTGTACATTAAGGTCGCATCTAAAGCCAACTATACAAAATCTAAAAATCTGTGAGAAGATTGGTTGGCACCAGCAGATAGCATATATTTTTGTGTACTTTTGAGCCAATTTTTGTGCATATCAATGCCATATTAAGAAAATTCCATCGTGGGAACAAATTGGCAATAACTGCTCAACTTGTACATTAAGGTCGACACTATACAAAATCTAAAAATCTGTGAGAAGATTGGTTGGCACCAGCAGATAGCATATATTTTTGTGTACTTTTGAGCCAATTTGTGTGCATATCAATGCCATATTAAGAAAATTCCATCGTGGGAACAAATTGGCAATAACTGCTCAACTTGTACGTTAAGGTCGCATCTAAAGCCAACTATACAAAATCTAAAAATCTGTGAGAAGATTGGTTGGCACCAGCAGATAGCATATATTGTTGTGTACTTTTGAGCCAATTTGTGTGCATATCAATGCCATATTAAGAAAATTCCATCGTGGGAACAAATTGGCAATAACTGCTCAACTTGTACATTAAGGTCGCATCTAAAGCCAACTATACAAAATCTAAAAATCTGTGAGAAGATTGGTTGGCACCAGCAGATAGCATATATTTTTGTGTACTTTTGAGCCAATTTGTGTGCATATCAATGCCATATTAAGAAAATTCCATCCTGGGAACAAATTGGCAATAACTGCTCAACTTGTACATTAAGGTCGCATCTAAAGCCAACTATACAAAATCTAAAAATCTGTGAGAAGATTGGTTGGCACCAGCAGATAGCATATATTTTTGTGTACTTTTGAGCCAATTTGTGTGCATATCAATGCCATATTAAGAAAATTCCATCGTGGGAACAAATTGGCAATCACTGCTCAACTTGTACATTAAGGTCGCATCTAAAGCCAACTATACAAAATCTAAAAATCTGTGAGAAGATTGGTTGGCACCAGCAGATAGCATATATTTTTGTGTACTTTTGAGCCAATTTTTGTGCATATCAATGCCATATTAAGAAAATTCCATCGTGGGAACAAATTGGCAATAACTGCTCAACTTGTACATTAAGGTCGCATCTAAAGCCAACTATACAAAATCTAAAAATCTGTGAGAAGATTGGTTGGCACCAGCAGATAGCATATATTTTTGTGTACTTTTGAACCAATTTTTGTGCATATCAATGCCATATTAAGAAAATTCCATTGTGGGAACAAATTGGCAATAACTGCTCAACTTGTACATTAAGGTCGCATCTAAAGCCAACTATACAAAATCTAAAAATCTGTGAGAAGATTGGTTGGCACCAGCAGATAGCATATATTTTTGTGTACTTTTGAGCCAATTTTTGTGCATATCAATGCCATATTAAGAAAATTCCATCGTGGGAACAAATTGGGAATAACTGCTCAACTTGTACATTAAGGTCGCATCTAAAGCCAACTATACAAAATCTAAAAATCTGTGAGAAGATTGGTTGGCACCAGCAGATAGCATATATTTTTGTGTACTTTTGAGCCAATTTGTGTGCATATCAATGCCATATTAAGAAAATTCCATCGTGGGAACAAATTGGCAATAACTGCTCAACTTGTACATTAAGGTCGCATCTAAAGCCAACTATACAAAATCTAAAACTCTGTGAGAAGATTGGTTGGCACCAGCAGATAGCATATATTTTTGTGTACTTTTGAGCCAATTTTTGTGCATATCAATGCCGTATTAAGAAAATTCCATCGTGGGAACAAATTGGCAATAACTGCTCAACTTGTACATTAAGGTCGCATCTAAAGCCAACTATACAAAATCTAAAAATCTGTGAGAAAATTGGTTGGCACCAGCAGATAGCATATATTGTTGTGTACTTTTGAGCCAATTTGTGTGCATATCAATGCCATATTAAGAAAATTCCATCGTGGGAACAAATTGGCAATAACTGCTCAACTTGTACATTAAGGTCGCATCTAAAGCCAACTATACAAAATCTAAAAATCTGTGAGAAGATTGGTTGGCACCAGCAGATAGCATATATTTTTGTGTACTTTTGAGCCAATTTGTGCGCATATCAATGCCATATTAAGAAAATTCCATCGTGGGAACAAATTGGCAATAACTGCTCAACTTGTACGTTAAGGTCGCATCTAAAGCCAACTATACAAAATCTAAAAATCTGTGAGAAAATTGGTTGGCACCAGCAGATAGCATATATTGTTGTGTACTTTTGAGCCAATTTGTGTGCATATCAATGCCATATTAAGAAAATTCCATCGTGGGAACAAATTGGCAATAACTGCTCAACTTGTACATTAAGGTCGCATCTAAAGCCAACTATACAAAATCTAAAAATCTGTGAGAAGATTGGTTGGCACCAGCAGATAGCATATATTTTTGTGTACTTTTGAGCCAATTTGTGTGCAAATCAATGCCATATTAAGAAAATTCCATCGTGGGAACAAATTGGCAATAACTGCTCAACTTGTACATTAAGGTCGCATCTAAAGCCAACTTTACAAAATCTAAAAATCTGTGAGAAGATTGGTTGGCACCAGCAGATAGCATATATTTTTGTGTACTTTTGAGCCAATTTTTTTGCATATCAATGCCATATTAAGAAAATTCCATCGTTGGAACAAATTGGCAATAACTGCTCAACTTGTACATTAAGGTCGACACTATACAAAATCTAAAAATCTGTGAGAAGATTGGTTGGCACCAGCAGATAGCATATATTTTTGTGTACTTTTGAGCCAATTTTTGTGCATATCAATGCCATATTAAGAAAATTCCATCGTTGGAACAAATTGGCAATAACTGCTCAACTTGTACATTAAGGTCGCATCTAAAGCCAACTATACAAAATCTAAAAATCTGTGAGAAGATTGGTTGGCACAAGCAGATAGCATACATTTTTGTGTACTTTTGAGCCAATTTGTGTGCATATCAATGCCATATTAAGAAAATTCCATCGTGGGAACAAATTGGCAATAACTGCTCAACTTGTACATTAAGGTCGCATCTAAAGCCAACTATACAAAATCTAAAAATCTGTGAGAAGATTGGTTGGCACCAGCAGATAACATATATTTTTGTGTACTTGTGAGCCAATTTTTTTGCATATCATTGCCATATTAAGAAAATTCCATCGTGGGAACAAATTGGCAATAACTGCTCAACTTGTACATTAAGGTCGCATCTAAAGCCAACTTTACAAAATCTAAAAATCTGTGAGAAGATTGGTTGGCACCAGCAGATAGCATATATTTTTGTGTACTTTTGAGCCAATTTTTTTGCATATCAATGCCCTATTAAGAAAATTCCATCGTGGGAACAAATTGGCAATAACTGCTCAACTTGTACATTAAGGTCGCATCTAAAGCCAACTATACAAAATCTAAAAAATCTGTGAGAAGATTGGTTGGCACCAGCAGATAGCATATATTTTTGTGTACTTTTGAGCCAATTTGTGTGCATATCAATGCCATATTAAGAAAATTCCATCCTGGGAACAAATTGGCAATAACTGCTCAACTAATACATTAAGGTCGCATCTAAAGCCAACTATACAAAATCTAAAAATCTGTGAGAAGATTGGTTGGCACCAGCAGATAGCATATATTTTTGTGTACTTTTGAGCCAATTTTTGTGCATATCAATGCCATATTAAGAAAATTCCATCGTGGGAACAAATTGGCAATAACTGCTCAACTTGTACATTAAGGTCGACACTATACAAAATGTAAAAATCTGTGAGAAGATTGGTTGGCACCAGCAGATAGCATATATTTTTGTGTACTTTTGAGCCAATTTGTGTGCATATCAATGCCATATTAAGAAAATTCCATCCTGGGAACAAATTGGCAATAACTGCTCAACTAATACATTAAGGTCGCATCTAAAGCCAACTATACAAAATCTAAAAATCTGTGAGAAGATTGGTTGGCACCAGCAGATAGCATATATTTTTGTGTACTTTTGAGCCAATTTTTGTGCATATCAATGCCATATTAAGAAAATTCCATCGTGGGAACAAATTGGCAATAACTGCTCAACTTGTACATTAAGGTCGACACTATACAAAATGTAAAAATCTGTGAGAAGATTGGTTGGCACCAGCAGATAGCATATATTTTTGTGTACTTTTGAGCCAATTTGTGTGCATATCAATGCCATATTAAGAAAATTCCATCGTGGGAACAAATTTGCAATAACTGCTCAACTTGTACGTTAAGGTCGCATCTAAAGCCAACTATACAAAATCTAAAAATCTGTGAGAAAATTGGTTGGCACCAGCAGATAGCATATATTGTTGTGTACTTTTGAGCCAATTTGTGTGCATATCAATGCCATATTAAGAAAATTCCATCGTGGGAACAAATTGGCAATAACTGCTCAACTTGTACATTAAGGTCGCATCTAAAGCCAACTATACAAAATCTAAAAATCTGTGAGAAGATTGGTTGGCACCAGCAGATAGCATATATTTTTGTGTACTTTTGAGCCAATTTGTGTGCATATCAATGCCATATTAAGAAAATTCCATCGTGGGAACAAATTGGCAATAACTGCTCAACTTGTACATTAAGGTCGCATCTAAAGCCAACTTTACAAAATCTAAAAATCTGTGAGAAGATTGGTTGGCACCAGCAGATAGCATATATTTTTGTGTACTTTTGAGCCAATTTTTTTGCATATCAATGCCATATTAAGAAAATTCCATCTTTGGAACAAATTGGCAATAACTGCTCAACTTGTACATTAAGGTCGACACTATACAAAATCTAAAAATCTGTGAGAAGATTGGTTGGCACCAGCAGATAGCATATATTTTTGTGTACTTTTGAGCCAATTTTTTTGCATATCAATGCCATATTAAGAAAATTCCATCGTTGGAACAAATTGGCAATAACTGCTCAACTTGTACATTAAGGTCGCATCTAAAGCCAACTATACAAAATCTAAAAATCTGTGAGAAGATTGGTTGGCACAAGCAGATAGCATACATTTTTGTGTACTTTTGAGCCAATTTGTGTGCATATCAATGCCATATTAAGAAAATTCCATCGTGGGAACAAATTGGCAATAACTGCTCAACTTGTACATTAAGGTCGCATCTAAAGCCAACTATACAAAATCTAAAAATCTGTGAGAAGATTGGTTGGCACCAGCAGATAACATATATTTTTGTGTACTTGTGAGCCAATTTTTTTGCATATCATTGCCATATTAAGAAAATTCCATCGTGGGAACAAATTGGCAATAACTGCTCAACTTGTACATTAAGGTCGCATCTAAAGCCAACTTTACAAAATCTAAAAATCTGTGAGAAGATTGGTTGGCACCAGCAGATAGCATATATTTTTGTGTACTTTTGAGCCAATTTTTTTGCATATCAATGCCCTATTAAGAAAATTCCATCGTGGGAACAAATTGGCAATAACTGCTCAACTTGTACATTAAGGTCGCATCTAAAGCCAACTATACAAAATCTAAAAAATCTGTGAGAAGATTGGTTGGCACCAGCAGATAGCATATATTTTTGTGTACTTTTGAGCCAATTTTTGTGCATATCAATGCCATATTAAGAAAATTCCATCCTGGGAACAAATTGGCAATAACTGCTCAACTAATACATTAAGGTCGCATCTAAAGCCAACTATACAAAATCTAAAAATCTGTGAGAAGATTGGTTGGCACCAGCAGATAGCATATATTTTTGTGTACTTTTGAGCCAATTTTTGTGCATATCAATGCCATATTAAGAAAATTCCATCGTGGGAACAAATTGGCAATAACTGCTCAACTTGTACATTAAGGTCGCATCTAAAGCCAACTATACAAAATCTAAAAATCTGTGAGAAGATTGGTTGGCACCAGCAGATAGCATATATTTTTGTGTACTTTTGAGCCAATTTGTGTGCATATCAATGCCATATTAAGAAAATTCCATCGTGGGAACAAATTGGCAATAACTGCTCAACTTGTACGTTAAGGTCGCATCTAAAGCCAACTATACAAAATCTAAAAATCTGTGAGAAAATTGGTTGGCACCAGCAGATAGCATATATTGTTGTGTACTTTTGAGCCAATTTGTGTGCATATCAATGCCATATTAAGAAAATTCCATCGTGGGAACAAATTGGCAATAACTGCTCAACTTGTACATTAAGGTCGCATCTAAAGCCAACTATACAAAATCTAAAAATCTGTGAGAAGATTGGTTGGCACCAGCAGATAGCATATATTTTTGTGTACTTTTGAGCCAATTTGTGTGCATATCAATGCCATATTAAGAAAATTCCATCGTGGGAACAAATTGGCAATAACTGCTCAACTTGTACATTAAGGTCGACACTATACAAAATCTAAAAATCTGTGAGAAGATTGGTTGGCACCAGCAGATAGCATATATTTTTGTGTACTTTTGAGCCAATTTTTGTGCATATCAATGCCATATTAAGAAAATTCCATCGTTGGAACAAATTGGCAATAACTGCTCAACTTGTACATTAAGGTCGCATCTAAAGCCAACTATACAAAATCTAAAAATCTGTGAGAAGATTGGTTGGCACAAGCAGATAGCATACATTTTTGTGTACTTTTGAGCCAATTTGTGTGCATATCAATGCCATATTAAGAAAATTCCATCGTGGGAACAAATTGGCAATAACTGCTCAACTTGTACATTAAGGTCGCATCTAAAGCCAACTATACAAAATCTAAAAATCTGTGAGAAGATTGGTTGGCACCAGCAGATAGCATATATTTTTGTGTACTTTTGAGCCAATTTGTGTGCATATCAATGCCATATTAAGAAAATTCCATCGTGGGAACAAATTGGCAATAACTGCTCAACTTGTACATTAAGGTCGCATCTAAAGCCAACTATACAAAATCTAAAAATCTGTGAGAAGATTGGTTGGCACCAGCAGATAGCATATATTTTTGTGTACTCGTGAGCCTATTTTTTTGCATATCATTGCCATATTAAGAAAATTCCATCGTGGGAACAAATTGGCAATAACTGCTCAACTTGTACATTAAGGTCGCATCTAAAGCCAACTTTACAAAATCTAAAAATCTGTGAGAAGATTGGTTGGCACCAGCAGATAGCATATATTTTTGTGTACTTTTGAGCCAATTTTTGTGCATATCAATGCCATATTAAGAAAATTCCATCGTGGGAACAAATTGGCAATAACTGCTCAACTTGTACATTAAGGTCGCATCTAAAGCCAACTATACAAAATCTAAAAAATCTGTGAGAAGATTGGTTGGCACAAGCAGATAGCATGTATTTTTGTGTACTTTTGAGCCAATTTGTGTGCATATCAATGCCATATTAAGAAAATTCCATCGTGGGAACAAATTGGCAATAACTGCTCAACTTGTACATTAAGGTCGACACTATACAAAATCTAAAAATCTGTGAGAAGATTGGTTGGCACCAGCAGATAGCATATATTTTTGTGTACTTTTGAGCCAATTTGTGTGCATATCAATGCCATATTAAGAAAATTCCATCGTGGGAACAAATTGGCAATAACTGCTCAACTTGTACATTAAGGTCGCATCTAAAGCCAACTATACAAAATCTAAAAATCTGTGAGAAGATTGGTTGGCACCAGCAGATAGCATATATTTTTGTGTACTTTTGAGCCAATTTTTGTGCATATCAATGCCATATTAAGAAAATTCCATCGTGGGAACAAATTGGCAATAACTGCTCAACTTGTACATTAAGGTCGCATCTAAAGCCAACTATACAAAATCTAAAAATCTGTGAGAAGATTGGTTGGCACCAGCAGATAGCATATATTTTTGTGTACTTTTGAGCCAATTTGTGTGCATATCAATGCCATATTAAGAAAATTCCATCGTGGGAACAAATTGGCAATAACTGCTCAACTTGTACATTAAGGTCGCATCTAAAGCCAACTATACAAAATCTAAAAAATCTGTGAGAAGATTGGTTGGCACAAGCAGATAGCATGTATTTTTGTGTACTTTTGAGCCAATTTGTGTGCATATCAATGCCATATTAAGAAAATTCCATCGTGGGAACAAATTGGCAATAACTGCTCAACTTGTACATTAAGGTCGCATCTAAAGCCAACTATACAAAATCTAAAAATCTGTGAGAAGATTGGTTGGCACCAGCAGATAGCATATATTTTTGTGTACTTTTGAGCCAATTTTTGTGCATATCAATGCCATATTAAGAAAATTCCATCGTGGGAACAAATTGGCAATAACTGCTCAACTTGTACGTTAAGGTCGCATCTAAAGCCAACTATACAAAATCTAAAACTCTGTGAGAAAATTGGTTGGCACCAGCAGATAGCATATATTTTTGTGTACTTTTGAGCCAATTTGTGTGCATATCAATGCCATATTAAGAAAATTCCATCGTGGGAACAAATTGGCAATAACTGCTCAACTTGTACATTAAGGTCGCATCTAAAGCCAACTATACAAAATCTAAAAATCTGTGAGAAGATTGGTTGGCACCAGCAGATAGCATACATTTTTGTGTACTTTTGAGCCAATTTGTGTGCATATCAATGCCATATTAAGAAAATTCCATCGTGGGAACAAATTGGCAATAACTGCTCAACTTGTACATTAAGGTCGCATCTAAAGCCAACTATACAAAATCTAAAAATCTGTGAGAAGATTGGTTGGCACCAGCAGATAACATATATTTTTGTGTACTTTTGAGCCAATTTGTGTGCATATCAATGCCATATTAAGAAAATTCCATCGTGGGAACAAATTGGCAATAACTGCTCAACTTGTACATTAAGGTCGCATCTAAAGCCAACTATACAAAATCTAAAAATCTGTGAGAAGATTGGTTGGCACCAGCAGATAGCATATATTTTTGTGTACTTGTGAGCCTATTTTTTTGCATATCATTGCCATATTAAGAAAATTCCATCGTGGGAACAAATTGGCAATAACTGCTCAACTTGTACATTAAGGTCGCATCTAAAGCCAACTTTACAAAATCTAAAAATCTGTGAGAAGATTGGTTGGCACCAGCAGATAGCATATATTTTTGTGTACTTTTGAGCCAATTTTTTTGCATATCAATGCCATATTAAGAAAATTCCATCGTGGGAACAAATTGGCAATAACTGCGCAACTTGTACATTAAGGTCGCATCTAAAGCCAACTATACAAAATCTAAAAAATCTGTGAGAAGATTGGTTGGCACAAGCAGATAGCATGTATTTTTGTGTACTTTTGAGCCAATTTGTGTGCATATCAATGCCATATTAAGAAAATTCCATCGTGGGAACAAATTGGCAATAACTGCTCAACTTGTACATTAAGGTCGCATCTAAAGCCAACTATACAAAATCTAAAAATCTGTGAGAAGATTGGTTGGCACCAGCAGATAGCATATATTTTTGTGTACTTTTGAGCCAAGTTTTGTGCATATCAATGCCATATTAAGAAAATTCCATCGTGGGAACAAATTGGCAATAACTGCTCAACTTGTACATTAAGGTCGACACTATACAAAATCTAAAAATCTGTGAGAAGATTGGTTGGCACCAGCAGATAGCATATATTTTTGTGTACTTTTGAGCCAATTTGTGTGCATATCAATGCCATATTAAGAACATTCCATCGTGGGAACAAATTGGCAATAACTGCTCAACTTGTACATTAAGGTCGCATCTAAAGCCAACTATACAAAATCTAAAAATCTGTGAGAAGATTGGTTGGCACCAGCAGATAGCATACATTTTTGTGTACTTTTGAGCCAATTTGTGTGCATATCAATGCCATATTAAGAAAATTCCATCGTGGGAACAAATTGGCAATAACTGCTCAACTTGTACATTAAGGTCGCATCTAAAGCCAACTATACAAAATCTAAAAAATCTGTGAGAAGATTGGTTGGCACAAGCAGATAGCATGTATTTTTGTGTACTTTTGAGCCAATTTGTGTGCATATCAATGCCATATTAAGAAAATTCCATCGTGGGAACAAATTGGCAATAACTGCTCAACTTGTACATTAAGGTCGCATCTAAAGCCAACTATACAAAATCTAAAAATCTGTGAGAAGATTGGTTGGCACCAGCAGATAGCATATATTTTTGTGTACTTTTGAGCCAATTTTTGTGCATATCAATGCCATATTAAGAAAATTCCATCGTGGGAACAAATTGGCAATAACTGCTCAACTTGTACGTTAAGGTCGCATCTAAAGCCAACTATACAAAATCTAAAACTCTGTGAGAAAATTGGTTGGCACCAGCAGATAGCATATATTTTTGTGTACTTTTGAGCCAATTTGTGTGCATATCAATGCCATATTAAGAAAATTCCATCGTGGGAACAAATTGGCAATAACTGCTCAACTTGTACATTAAGGTCGCATCTAAAGCCAACTATACAAAATCTAAAAATCTGTGAGAAGATTGGTTGGCACCAGCAGATAGCATACATTTTTGTGTACTTTTGAGCCAATTTGTGTGCATATCAATGCCATATTAAGAAAATTCCATCGTGGGAACAAATTGGCAATAACTGCTCAACTTGTACATTAAGGTCGCATCTAAAGCCAACTATACAAAATCTAAAAATCTGTGAGAAGATTGGTTGGCACCAGCAGAAAACATATATTTTTGTGTACTTTTGAGCCAATTTGTGTGCATATCAATGCCATATTAAGAAAATTCCATCGTGGGAACAAATTGGCAATAACTGCTCAACTTGTACATTAAGGTCGCATCTAAAGCCAACTATACAAAATCTAAAAATCTGTGAGAAGATTGGTTGGCACCAGCAGATAGCATATATTTTTGTGTACTTGTGAGCCTATTTTTTTGCATATCATTGCCATATTAAGAAAATTCCATCGTGGGAACAAATTGGCAATAACTGCTCAACTTGTACATTAAGGTCGCATCTAAAGCCAACTTTACAAAATCTAAAAATCTGTGAGAAGATTGGTTGGCACCAGCAGATAGCATATATTTTTGTGTACTTTTGAGCCAATTTTTTTGCATATCAATGCCATATTAAGAAAATTCCATCGTGGGAACAAATTGGCAATAACTGCGCAACTTGTACATTAAGGTCGCATCTAAAGCCAACTATACAAAATCTAAAAAATCTGTGAGAAGATTGGTTGGCACAAGCAGATAGCATGTATTTTTGTGTACTTTTGAGCCAATTTGTGTGCATATCAATGCCATATTAAGAAAATTCCATCGTGGGAACAAATTGGCAATAACTGCTCAACTTGTACATTAAGGTCGCATCTAAAGCCAACTATACAAAATCTAAAAATCTGTGAGAAGATTGGTTGGCACCAGCAGATAGCATATATTTTTGTGTACTTTTGAGCCAAGTTTTGTGCATATCAATGCCATATTAAGAAAATTCCATCGTGGGAACAAATTGGCAATAACTGCTCAACTTGTACATTAAGGTCGACACTATACAAAATCTAAAAATCTGTGAGAAGATTGGTTGGCACCAGCAGATAGCATATATTTTTGTGTACTTTTGAGCCAATTTGTGTGCATATCAATGCCATATTAAGAACATTCCATCGTGGGAACAAATTGGCAATAACTGCTCAACTTGTACGTTAAGGTCGCATCTAAAGCCAACTATACAAAATCTAAAAATCTGTGAGAAAATTGGTTGGCACCAGCAGATAGCATATATTGTTGTGTACTTTTGAGCCAATTTGTGTGCATATCAATGCCATATTAAGAAAATTCCATCGTGGGAACAAATTGGCAATAACTGCTCAACTTGTACATTAAGGTCGCATCTAAAGCCAACTATACAAAATCTAAAAATCTGTGAGAAGATTGGTTGGCACCAGCAGATAGCATATATTTTTGTGTACTTTTGAGCCAATTTTTGTGCATATCAATGCCATATTAAGAAAATTCCATCGTGGGAACAAATTGGCAATAACTGCTCAACTTGTACATTAAGGTCGCATCTAAAGCCAACTATACAAATCTAAAAATCTGTGAGAAGATTGGTTGGCACCAGCAGATAGCATATATTTTTGTGTACTTTTGAGCCAATTTGTGTGCATATCAATGCCATATTAAGAATATTCCATCGTGGGAACAAATTGGCAATAACTGCGCAACTTGTACATTAAGGTCGCATCTAAAGCCAACTATACAAAATCTAAAAATCTGTGAGAAGATTGGTTGGCACCAGCAGATAGCATATATTTTTGTGTACTTTTGAGCCAATTTTTGTGCATATCAATGCCATATTAAGAAAATTCCATCGTGGAACAAATTGGCAATAACTGCTCAACTTGTACATTAAGGTCGCATCTAAAGCCAACTATACAAAATCTAAAAATCTGTGAGAAGATTGGTTGGCACCAGCAGATAGCATACATTTTTGTGTACTTTTGAGCCAATTTTTGTGCATATCAATGCCATATTAAGAAAATTCCATCGTGGGAACAAATTGGCAATAACTGCTCAACTTGTACACTAAGGTCGCATCTAAAGCCAACTATACAAAATCTAAAAATCTGTGAGAAGATTGGTTGGCACCAGCAGATAGCATATATTTTTGTGTACTTTTGAGCCAATTTTTGTGCATATCAATGCCATATTAAGAAAATTCCATCGTGGGAACAAATTGGCAATAACTGCTCAACTTGTACATTAAGGTCGCATCTAAAGCCAACTATACAAAATGTAAAAATCTGTGAGAAGATTGGTTGGCACCAGCAGATAGCATATATTTTTGTGTACTTTTGAGCCAATTTTTGTGCATATCAATGCCACATTTAGAAAATTCCATCGTGGGAACAAATTGGCAATAACTGCTCAACTTGTACGTTAAGGTCGCATCTAAAGCCAACTATACAAAATCTAAAAATCTGTGAGAAAATTGGTTGGCACCAGCAGATAGCATATATTTTTGTGTACTTTTGAGCCAATTTGTGTGCATATCAATGCCATATTAAGAAAATTCCATCGTGGGAACAAATTGGCAATAACTGCTCAACTTGTACATTAAGGTTGCATCTAAAGCCAGCTATACAAAATTTAAAAATCTGTGAGAAGATTGGTTGGCACCAGCAGATAGCATATATTTTTGTGTACTTTTGAGCCAATTTGTGTGCATATCAATGCCATATTAAGAAAATTCCATCGTGGGAACAAATTGGCAATAACTGCTCAACTTGTACATTAAGGTCGCATCTAAAGCCAACTATACAAAATCTAAAAATCTGTGAGAAGATTGGTTGGCACCAGCAGATAACATATATTTTTGTGTACTTTTGAGCCAATTTGTGTGCATATCAATGCCATATTAAGAAAATTCCATCGTGGGAACAAATTGGCAATAACTGCTCAACTTGTACATTAAGGTCGCATCTAAAGCCAACTATACAAAATCTAAAAATCTGTGAGAAGATTGGTTGGCACCAGCAGATAGCATATATTTTTGTGTACTTTTGAGCCAATTTTTTTGCATATCAATGCCATATTAAGAAAATTCCATCGTGGGAACAAATTGGCAATAACTGCTCAAGTTGTACATTAAGGTCGCATTTAAAGCCAACTTTACAAAATCTAAAAATCTGTGAGAAGATTGGTTGGCACCAGCAGATAGCATATATTTGTGTGTACTTTTGAGCCAATTTTTTTGCATATCAATGCCATATTAAGAAAATTCCATCGTGGGAACAAATTGGCAATAACTGCTCAACTTGTACATTAAGGTCGCATCTAAAGCCAACTATACAAAATCTAAAAATCTGTGAGAAGATTGGTTGGCACCAGCAGATAGCATGTATTTTTGTGTACTTTTGAGCCAATTTGTGTGCATATCAATGCCATATTAAGAACATTCCATCGTGGGAACAATTTGACAATAACTGCTCAACTTGTACATTAAGGTCGCATCTAAAGCCAACTATACAAAATCTAAAAATCTGTGAGAAGATTGGTTGGCACCAGCAGATAGCATATATTTTTGTGTACTTTTGAGCCAATTTTTGTGCATATCAATGCCATATTAAGAAAATTCCATCGTGCGAACAAATTGGCAATAACTGCTCAACTTGTACATTAAGGTCGCATCTAAAGCCAACTATACAACATCTAAAAATCTGTGAGAAGATTGGTTGGCACCAGCAGATAGCATATATTTTTGTGTACTTTTGAGCCAATTTGTGTGCATATCAATGCCATATTAAGAAAATTCCATCGTGGGAACAAATTGGCAATAACTGCTCAACTTGTACATTAAGGTCGCATCTAAAGCCAACTATACAAAATCTAAAAATCTGTGAGAAGATTGGTTGGCACCAGCAGATAGCATATATTTTTGTGTACTTTTGAGCCAATTTTTTTGCATATCAATGCCATATTAAGAAAATTCCATCGTGGGAACAAATTGGCAATAACTGCTCAACTTGTACATTAAGGTCGCATTTAAAGCCAACTTTACAAAATCTAAAAATCTGTGAGAAGATTGGTTGGCACCAGCAGATAGCATATATTTGTGTGTACTTTTGAGCCAATTTTTTTGCATATCAATGCCATATTAAGAAAATTCCATCGTGGGAACAAATTGGCAATAACTGCTCAACTTGTACATTAAGGTCGCATCTAAAGCCAACTATACAAAATCTAAAAATCTGTGAGAAGATTGGTTGGCACCAGCAGATAGCATGTATTTTTGTGTACTTTTGAGCCAATTTGTGTGCATATCAATGCCATATTAAGAACATTCCATCGTGGGAACAATTTGACAATAACTGCTCAACTTGTACATTAAGGTCGCATCTAAAGCCAACTATACAAAACCTAAAAATCTGTGAGAAGATTGGTTGGCACCAGCAGATAGCATATATTTTTGTGTACTTTTGAGCCAATTTTTGTGCATATCAATGCCATATTAAGAAAATTCCATCGTGCGAACAAATTGGCAATAACTGCTCAACTTGTACATTAAGGTCGCATCTAAAGCCAACTATACAACATCTAAAAATCTGTGAGAAGATTGGTTGGCACCAGCAGATAGCATATATTTTTGTGTACTTTTGAGCCAATTTGTGTGCATATCAATGCCATATTAAGAAAATTCCATCGTGGGAACAAATTGGCAATAACTGCTCAACTTGTACATTAAGGTCGCATCTAAAGCCAACTATACAAAATCTAAAAATCTGTGAGAAGATTGGTTGGCACCAGCAGAAAACATATATTTTTGTGTACTTTTGAGCCAATTTGTGTGCATATCAATGCCATATTAAGAAAATTCCATCGTGGGAACAAATTGGCAATAACTGCTCAACTTGTACATTAAGGTCGCATCTAAAGCCAACTATACAAAATCTAAAAATCTGTGAGAAAATTGGTTGGCACCAGCAGATAGCATATATTGTTGTGTACTTTTGAGCCAATTTGTGTGCATATCAATGCCATATTAAGAAAATTCCATCGTGGGAACAAATTGGCAATAACTGCTCAACTTGTACATTAAGGTCGCATCTAAAGCCAACTATACAAAATGTAAAAATCTGTGAGAAGATTGGTTGGCACCAGCAGATAGCATATATTTTTGTGTACTTTTGAGCCAATTTGTGTGCATATCAATGCCATATTAAGAAAATTCCATCGTGGGAACAAATTGGCAATAACTGCTCAACTTGTACATTAAGGTCGCATCTAAAGCCAACTATACAAAATGTAAAAATCTGTGAGAAGATTGGTTGGCACCAGCAGATAGCATATATTTTTGTGTACTTTTGAGCCAATTTGTGTGCATATCAATGCCATATTAAGAAAATTCCATCGTGGGAACAAATTGGCAATAACTGCTCAACTTGTACATTAAGGTCGCATTTAAAGCCAACTTTACAAAATCTAAAAATCTGTGAGAAGATTGGTTGGCACCAGGAGATAGCATATATTTTTGTGTACTTTTGAGCCAATTTTTTTGCATATCAATGCCATATTAAGAAAATTCCATCGTGGGAACAAATTGGCAATAACTGCTCAACTTGTACATTAAGGTCGCATCTAAAGCCAACTATACAAAATCTAAAAATCTGTGAGAAGATTGGTTGGCACCAGCAGATAGCATGTATTTTTGTGTACTTTTGAGCCAATTTTTGTGCATATCAATGCCATATTAAGAAAATTCCATCGTGGGAACAAATTGGCAATACCTGCTCAACTTGTACATTAAGGTCGCATCTAAAGCCAACTATACAAAATCTAAAAATCTGTGAGAAGATTGGTTGGAACCAGCAGATAGCATATATTTTTGTGTACTTTTGAGCCAATTTGTGTGCATATCAATGCCATATTAAGAAAATTCCATCGTGGGAACAAATTGGCAATAACTGCTCAACTTGTACGTTAAGGTCGCATCTAAAGCCAACTATACAAAATCTAAAAATCTGTGAGAAAATTGGTTGGCACCAGCAGATAGCATATATTTGTGTGTACTTTTGAGCCAATTTGTGTGCATATCAATGCCATATTAAGAAAATTCCATCGTGGGAACAAATTGGCAATAACTGCTCAACTTGTACATTAAGGTCGCATCTAAAGCCAACTATACAAAATCTAAAAATCTGTGAGAAGATTGGTTGGCACCAGCAGATAGCATGTATTTTTGTGTACTTTTGAGCCAATTTGTGTGCATATCAATGCCATATTAAGAAAATTCCATCGTGGGAACAATTTGACAATAACTGCTCAACTTGTACATTAACGTCGCATCTAAAGCCAACTATACAAAATCTAAAAATCTGTGAGAAGATTGGTTGGCACCAGCAGATAGCATATATTTTTGTGTACTTTTGAGCCAATTTTTGTGCATATCAATGCCATATTAAGAAAATTCCATCGTGCGAACAAATTGGCAATAACTGCTCAACTTGTACATTAAGGTCGCATCTAAAGCCAACTATACAACATCTAAAAATCTGTGAGAAGATTGGTTGGCACCAGCAGATAGCATATATTTTTGTGTACTTTTGAGCCAATTTGTGTGCATATCAATGCCATATTAAGAAAATTCCATCGTGGGAACAAATTGGCAATAACTGCTCAACTTGTACATTAAGGTCGCATCTAAAGCCAACTATACAAAATCTAAAAATCTGTGAGAAGATTGGTTGGCACCAGCAGATAACATATATTTTTGTGTACTTTTGAGCCAATTTGTGTGCATATCAATGCCATATTAAGAAAATTCCATCGTGGGAACAAATTGGCAATAACTGCTCAACTTGTACATTAAGGTCGCATCTAAAGCCAACTATACAAAATCTAAAAATCTGTGAGAAAATTGGTTGGCACCAGCAGATAGCATATATTGTTGTGTACTTTTGAGCCAATTTGTGTGCATATCAATGCCATATTAAGAAAATTCCATCGTGGGAACAAATTGGCAATAACTGCTCAACTTGTACATTAAGGTCGCATCTAAAGCCAACTATACAAAATGTAAAAATCTGTGAGAAGATTGGTTGGCACCAGCAGATAGCATATATTTTTGTGTACTTTTGAGCCAATTTGTGTGCATATCAATGCCATATTAAGAAAATTCCATCGTGGGAACAAATTGGCAATAACTGCTCAACTTGTACATTAAGGTCGCATCTAAAGCCAACTATACAAAATGTAAAAATCTGTGAGAAGATTGGTTGGCACCAGCAGATAGCATATATTTTTGTGTACTTTTGAGCCAATTTGTGTGCATATCAATGCCATATTAAGAAAATTCCATCGTGGGAACAAATTGGCAATAACTGCTCAACTTGTACATTAAGGTCGCATTTAAAGCCAACTTTACAAAATCTAAAAATCTGTGAGAAGATTGGTTGGCACCAGCAGATAGCATATATTTTTGTGTACTTTTGAGCCAATTTTTTTGCATATCAATGCCATATTAAGAAAATTCCATCGTGGGAACAAATTGGCAATAACTGCTCAACTTGTACATTAAGGTCGCATCTAAAGCCAACTATACAAAATCTAAAAATCTGTGAGAAGATTGGTTGGCACCAGCAGATAGCATGTATTTTTGTGTACTTTTGAGCCAATTTGTGTGCATATCAATGCCATATTAAGAAAATTCCATCGTGGGAACAAATTGGCAATAACTGCTCAACTTGTACATTAAGGTCGCATCTAAAGCCAACTATACAAAATCTAAAAATCTGTGAGAAGATTGGTTGGCACCAGCAGATAGCATATATTTTTGTGTACTTTCGAGCCAATTTGTGTGCATATCAATGCCATATTAAGAAAATTCCATCGTGGGAACAAATTGGCAATAACTGCTCAACTTGTACGTTAAGGTCGCATCTAAAGCCAACTATACAAAATCTAAAAATCTGTGAGAAAATTGGTTGGCACCAGCAGATAGCATATATTTGTGTGTACTTTTGAGCCAATTTGTGTGCATATCAATGCCATATTAAGAAAATTCCATCGTGGGAACAAATTGGCAATAACTGCTCAACTTGTACATTAAGGTCGCATCTAAAGCCAACTATACAAAATCTAAAAATCTGTGAGAAGATTGGTTGGCACCAGCAGATAGCATATATTTTTGTGTACTTTTGAGCCAATTTGTGTGCATATCAATGCCATATTAAGAAAATTCCATCGTGGGAACAAATTGGCAATAACTGCTCAACTTGTACATTAAGGTCGCATCTAAAGCCAACTATACAAAATCTAAAAATCTGTGAGAAGATTGGTTGGCACCAGCAGATAGCATGTATTTTTGTGTACTTTTGAGCCAATTTTTGTGCATATCAATGCCATATTAAGAAAATTCCATCGTGGGAACAAATTGGCAATAACTGCTCAACTTGTACATTAAGGTCGCATCTAAAGCCAACTATACAAAATCTAAAAATCTGTGAGAAGATTGGTTGGAACCAGCAGATAGCATATATTTTTGTGTACTTTTGAGCCAATTTGTGTGCATATCAATGCCATATTAAGAAAATTCCATCGTGGGAACAAATTGGCAATAACTGCTCAACTTGTACGTTAAGGTCGCATCTAAAGCCAACTATACAAAATCTAAAAATCTGTGAGAAAATTGGTTGGCACCAGCAGATAGCATATATTTGTGTGTACTTTTGAGCCAATTTGTGTGCATATCAATGCCATATTAAGAAAATTCCATCGTGGGAACAAATTGGCAATAACTGCTCAACTTGTACATTAAGGTCGCATCTAAAGCCAACTATACAAAATCTAAAAATCTGTGAGAAGATTGGTTGGCACCAGCAGATAGCATGTATTTTTGTGTACTTTTGAGCCAATTTGTGTGCATATCAATGCCATATTAAGAAAATTCCATCGTGGGAACAATTTGACAATAACTGCTCAACTTGTACATTAAGGTCGCATCTAAAGCCAACTATACAAAATCTAAAAATCTGTGAGAAGATTGGTTGGCACCAGCAGATAGCATATATTTTTTGTGTACTTTTGAGCCAATTTTTGTGCATATCAATGCCATATTAAGAAAATTCCATCGTGCGAACAAATTGGCAATAACTGCTCAACTTGTACATTAAGGTCGCATCTAAAGCCAACTATACAACATCTAAAAATCTGTGAGAAGATTGGTTGGCACCAGCAGATAGCATATATTTTTGTGTACTTTTGAGCCAATTTGTGTGCATATCAATGCCATATTAAGAAAATTCCATCGTGGGAACAAATTGGCAATAACTGCTCAACTTGTACATTAAGGTCGCATCTAAAGCCAACTATACAAAATCTAAAAATCTGTGAGAAGATTGGTTGGCACCAGCAGATAACATATATTTTTGTGTACTTTTGAGCCAATTTGTGTGCATATCAATGCCATATTAAGAAAATTCCATCGTGGGAACAAATTGGCAATAACTGCTCAACTTGTACATTAAGGTCGCATCTAAAGCCAACTATACAAAATCTAAAAATCTGTGAGAAAATTGGTTGGCACCAGCAGATAGCATATATTGTTGTGTACTTTTGAGCCAATTTGTGTGCATATCAATGCCATATTAAGAAAATTCCATCGTGGGAACAAATTGGCAATAACTGCTCAACTTGTACATTAAGGTCGCATCTAAAGCCAACTATACAAAATGTAAAAATCTGTGAGAAGATTGGTTGGCACCAGCAGATAGCATATATTTTTGTGTACTTTTGAGCCAATTTGTGTGCATATCAATGCCATATTAAGAAAATTCCATCGTGGGAACAAATTGGCAATAACTGCTCAACTTGTACATTAAGGTCGCATCTAAAGCCAACTATACAAAATGTAAAAATCTGTGAGAAGATTGGTTGGCACCAGCAGATAGCATATATTTTTGTGTACTTTTGAGCCAATTTGTGTGCATATCAATGCCATATTAAGAAAATTCCATCGTGGGAACAAATTGGCAATAACTGCTCAACTTGTACATTAAGGTCGCATTTAAAGCCAACTTTACAAAATCTAAAAATCTGTGAGAAGATTGGTTGGCACCAGCAGATAGCATATATTTTTGTGTACTTTTGAGCCAATTTTTTTGCATATCAATGCCATATTAAGAAAATTCCATCGTGGGAACAAATTGGCAATAACTGCTCAACTTGTACATTAAGGTCGCATCTAAAGCCAACTATACAAAATCTAAAAATCTGTGAGAAGATTGGTTGGCACCAGCAGATAGCATGTATTTTTGTGTACTTTTGAGCCAATTTGTGTGCATATCAATGCCATATTAAGAAAATTCCATCGTGGGAACAAATTGGCAATAACCTCTCAACTTGTACATTAAGGTCGCATCTAAAGCCAACTATACAAAATCTAAAAATCTGTGAGAAGATTGGTTGGCACCAGCAGATAGCATATATTTTTGTGTACTTTTGAGCCAATTTGTGTGCATATCAATGCCATATTAAGAAAATTCCATCGTGGGAACAAATTGGCAATAACTGCTCAACTTGTACATTAAGGTCGCATCTAAAGCCAACTATACAAAATCTAAAAATCTGTGAGAAGATTGGTTGGCACCAGCAGATAGCAAATATTTTTGTGTACTTTTGAACCAATTATTGTGCATATCAATGCCATATTAAGAAAATTCCATCGTGGGAACAAATTGGCAATAACTGCTCAACTTGTACGTTAAGGTCGCATCTAAAGCCAACTATACAAAATCTAAAAATCTGTGAGAAAATTGGTTGGCACCAGCAGATAGCATATATTTGTGTGTACTTTTGAGCCAATTTGTGTGCATATCAATGCCATATTAAGAAAATTCCATCGTGGGAACAAATTGGCAATAACTGCTCAACTTGTACATTAAGGTCGCATCTAAAGCCAACTATACAAAATCTAAAAATCTGTGAGAAGATTGGTTGGCACCAGCAGATAGCATATATTTTTGTGTACTTTTGAGCCAATTTGTGTGCATATCAATGCCATATTAAGAAAATTCCATCGTGGGAACAAATTGGCAATAACTGCTCAACTTGTACATTAAGGTCGCATCTAAAGCCAACTATACAAAATCTAAAAATCTGTGAGAAGATTGGTTGGCACCAGCAGATAGCAAATATTTTTGTGTACTTTTGAACCAATTATTGTGCATATCAATGCCATATTAAGAAAATTCCATCGTGGGAACAAATTGGCAATAACTGCTCAACTTGTACATTAAGGTCGCATCTAAAGCCAACTATGCAAAATCTAAAAATCTGTGAGAAGATTGGTTGGCACCAGCAGACAACATATATTTTTGTGTACTTTTGAGCCAATTTGTGTGCATATCAATGCCATATTAAGAAAATTCCATCGTGGGAACAAATTGGCAATAACTGCTCAACTTGTACATTAAGGTCGCATCTAAAGCCAACTATACAAAATCTAAAAATCTGTGAGAAGATTGGTTGGCACCAGCAGATAGCATATATTTTTGTGTACTTGTGAGCCAATTTTTTTGCATATCAATGCCATATTAAGAAAATTCCATCGTGGGAACAAATTGGCAATAACTGCTCAACTTGTACATTAAGGTCGCATTTAAAGCCAACTTTACAAAATCTAAAAATCTGTGAGAAGATTGGTTGGCACCAGCAGATAGCATATATTTTTGTGTACTTTTGAGCCAATTTTTTTGCATATCAATGCCATATTTAGAAAATTCCATCGTGGGAACAAATTGGCAATAACTGCTCAACTTGTACATTAAGGTCGCATCTAAAGCCAACTATGGTTGGCACCAGCAGATAGCATGTATTTTTGTGTACTTTTGAGCCAGTTTGTGTGCATATCAATGCCATATTAAGAAAATTCCATCGTGGGAACAAATTGGCAATAACTGCTCAACTTGTACATTAAGGTCGCATCTAAAGCCAACTTTACAAAATCTAAAAATCTGTGAGAAGATTGGTTGGCACCAGCAGATAACATATATTTTTGTGTACTTTTGAGCCAATTTTTTTGCATATCAATGCCCTATTAAGAAAATTCCATCGTGGGAACAAATTGGCAATAACTGCTCAACTTGTACATTAAGGTCGCATCTAAAGCAAACTATACAAAATCTAAAAATCTGTGAGAAGATTGGTTGGCACCAGCAGATAGCATATATTTTTGTGTACTTTTGAGCCAATTTCTGTGCATATCAATGCCATATTAAGAAAATTCCATCGTGGGAACAAATTGGCAATAACTGCTCAACTAGTACATTAAGGTCGCATCTAAAGCCAACTATACAAAATCTAAAAATCTGTGAGAAGATTGGTTGGCACCAGCAGATAGCATTTATTTGTGTGTACTTTTGAGCCAATTTTTGTGCATAGCAATGCCATATTAAGAAAATTCCATCGTGGGAACAAATTGGCAATAACTCCTCAACTTGTACATTAAGGTCGCATCTAAAGCCAACTATACAAAATCTAAAAATCTGTGAGAAGATTGGTTGGCACCAGCAGATAGCATATATTTTTGTGTACTTTTGAGCCAATTTTTTTGCATATCAATGCCATATTAAGAAAATTCTATCGTGGGAACAAATTGGCAATAACTGCTCAACTTGTACATTAAGGTCGCATCTAAAGCCAACTATACAAAATCTAAAAATCTGTGAGAAGATTGGTTGGCACCAGCAGATAGCATTTATTTTTGTGTACTTTTGAGCCAATTTTTGTGCATATCATTGCCATATTAAGAAAATTCCATCGTGGGAACAAATTGGCAATAACTGCTCAACTTGTACATTAAGGTCGCATCTAAAGCCAACTATACAAAATCTAAAAATCTGTGAGAAGATTGGTTGGCACCAGCAGATAGCATATATTTTGGTGTACTTTTGAGCCAATTCTTTTGCATATCAATGCCATATTAAGAAAATTCCATCGTGGGAACAAATTGGCAATAACTGCTCAACTTGTACATTAAGGTCGCATCTAAAGCCAACTATACAAAATCTAAAAATCTGTGAGAAGATTGGTTGGCACCAGCAGATAGCATATATTTTTGTGTACTTTTGAGCCAATTTTTGTGCATATCAATGCCATATTAAGAAAATTCCATCGTGGGAACAAATTGGCAATAACTGCTCAACTTGTACATTAAGGTCGCATCTAAAGCCAACTATACAAATCTAAAAATCTGTGAGAAGATTGGTTGGCACCAGCAGATAGCATATATTTGTGTGTACTTTTGAGCCAATTTATTTGCATATCAATGCCATATTAAGAAAATTCCATCGTGGGAACAAATTGGCAATAACTGCTCAACTTGTACATTAAGGTCGCATCTAAAGCAAACTATACAAAATCTAAAAATCTGTGAGAAGATTGGTTGGCACCAGCAGATAGCATATATTTTTGTGTACTTTTGAGCCAATTTCTGTGCATATCAATGCCATATTAAGAAAATTCCATCGTGGGAACAAATTGGCAATAACTGCTCAACTAGTACATTAAGGTCGCATCTAAAGCCAACTATACAAAATCTAAAAATCTGTGAGAAGATTGGTTGGCACCAGCAGATAGCATTTATTTGTGTGTACTTTTGAGCCAATTTTTGTGCATAGCAATGCCATATTAAGAAAATTCCATCGTGGGAACAAATTGGCAATAACTCCTCAACTTGTACATTAAGGTCGCATCTAAAGCCAACTATACAAAATCTAAAAATCTGTGAGAAGATTGGTTGGCACCAGCAGATAGCATATATTTTTGTGTACTTTTGAGCCAATTTTTGTGCATAGCAATGCCATATTAAGAAAATTCCATCGTGGGAACAAATTGGTAATAACTCCTCAACTTGTACATTAAGGTCGCATCTAAAGCCAACTATACAAAATCTAAAAATCTGTGAGAAGATTGGTTGGCACCAGCAGATAGCATATATTTTGGTGTACTTTTGAGCCAATTTTTGTGCATAGCAATGCCATATTAAGAAAATTCCATCGTGGGAACAAATTGGCAATAACTCCTCAACTTGTACATTAAGGTCGCATCTAAAGCCAACTATACAAAATCTAAAAATCTGTGAGAAGATTGGTTGGCACCAGCAGATAGCATATATTTTGGTGTACTTTTGAGCCAATTTTTTTGCATATCAATGCCATATTAAGAAAATTCCATCGTGGGAACAAATTGGCAATAACTGCTCAACTTGTACATTAAGGTCGCATCTAAAGCCAACTATACAAAATCTAAAAATCTGTGAGAAGATTGGTTGGCACCAGCAGATAGCATATATTTTGGTGTACTTTTGAGCCAATGTTTTTGCATATCAATGCCATATTAAGAAAATTCCATCGTGGGAACAAATTGGCAATAACTGCTCAACTTGTACATTAAGGTCGCATCTAAAGCCAACTTTTCAAAATCTAAAAATCTGTGAGAAGATTGGTTGGCACCAGCAGATAGCATATATTTTTGTGTACTTTTGAGCCAATTTTTGTGCATATCAATGCCATATTAAGAAAATTCCATCGTGGGAACAAATTGGCAATAACTGCTCAACTTGTCGTTAAGGTCGCATCTAAAGTCAACTTTACAAAATCTAAAAATCTGTGAGAAGATTGGTTGGCACCAGCAGATAGCATATATTTTTGTGTACTTTTGAGCCAATTTTTGTGCATATCAATGCCATATTAAGAAAATTCCATCGTGGGAACAAATTGGCAATAACTGCTCAACTTGTACATTAAGGTCGCATCTAAAGCCAACTATACAAAATCTAAAAATCTGTGAGAAGATTGGTTGGCACCAGCAGATAGCATATATTTTGTGTACTTTTGAGCAAATTCTTTTGCATATCAATGCCATATTAAGAAAATTCCATCGTGGGAACAAATTGGCAATAACTGCTCAACTTGTACATTAAGGTCGCATCTAAAGCCAACTATACAAAATCTAAAAATCTGTGAGAAGATTGGTTGGTACCAGCAGATAGCATATATTTTTGTGTACTTTTGAGCCAATTTTTGTGCATATCAATGCCATATTAAGAAAATTCCATCGTGGGAACAAATTGGCAATAACTGCTCAACTTGTACATTAAGGTCGCATCTAAAGCCAACTATACAAAATCTAAAAATCTGTGAGAAGATTGGTTGGCACCAGCAGATAGCATATATTTTTGTGTACTTTTGAGCCAATTTTTTTGCATATCAATGCCATATTAAGAACATTCCATCGTGGGAACACATTGGCAATAACTGCTCAACTTGTACATTAAGGTCGCATCTAAAGCCAACTATACAAAATCTAAAAATCTGTGAGAAGATTGGTTGGCACCAGCAGATAGCATATATTTTTGTGTACTTTTGAGCCAATTTTTGTGCATATCAATGCCATATTAAGAAAATTCCATCGTGGGAACACATTGGCAATAACTGCTCAACTTGTACATTAAGGTCGCATCTAAAGCCAACTATACAAAATCTAAAAATCTGTGAGAAGATTGGTTGGCACCAGCAGATAGCATATATTTTTGTGTACTTTTGAGCCAATTTTTGTGCATATCAATGCCATATTAAGAAAATTCCATCGTGGGAACAAATTGGCAATAACTGCTCAACTTGTACATTAAGGTCGCATCTAAAGCCAACTATACAAAATCTAAAAATCTGTGAGAAGATTGGTTGGCACCAGCAGATAGCATACATTTTGGTGTACTTTTGAGCCAATTTTTTTGCATATCAATGCCATATTAAGAAAATTCCATCGTGGGAACAAATTGGCAATAACTGCTCAACTTGTACATTAAGGTCGCATCTAAAGCCAACTATACAAAATCTAAAAATCTGTGTGAAGATTGGTTGGCACCAGCAGATAGCATATATTTTTGTGTACTTTTGAGCCAATTTTTTTGCATATCAATGCCATATTAAGAACATTCCATCGTGGGAACAAATTGGCAATAACTGCTCAACTTGTACATTAAGGTCGCATCTAAAGCCAACTATACAAAATCTAAAAATCTGTGAGAAGATTGGTTGGCACCAGCAGATAGCATATATTTTTGTGTACTTTTGAGCCAATTTTTGTGCATATCAATGCCATATTAAGAACATTCCATCGTGGGAACACATTGGCAATAACTGCTCAACTTGTACATTAAGGTCGCATCTAAAGCCAACTATACAAAATCTAAAAATCTGTGA
This sequence comes from Steromphala cineraria, assembly GCA_916613615.1. NCBI lineage: Eukaryota > Metazoa > Mollusca > Gastropoda > Trochida > Trochidae > Steromphala > Steromphala cineraria. Next base: position 9,221,456 of record OU744734.1, on the reverse strand, counting down.
GAAGATTGGTTGGCACCAGCAGATAGCATATATTTTTGTGTACTTTTGAGCCAATTTTTTTGCATATCAATGCCATATTAAGAAAATTCCATCGTGGGAACAAATTGGCAATAACTGCTCAACTTGTACATTAAGGTCGCATCTAAAGCCAACTATACAAAATCTAAAAATATGTGAGAAGATTGGTTGGCACCAGCAGATAGCATATATTTTTGTGTACTTTTGAGCCAATTTTTGTGCATATCAATGCCATATTAAGAAAATTCCATCGTGGGAACAAATTGGCAATAACTGCTCAACTTGTACATTAAGGTCGCATCTAAAGCCAACATTACAAAATCTAAAAATCTGTGAGAAGATTGGTTGGCACCAGCAGATAGCATATATTTTTGTGTACTTTTGAGCCAATTTTTGTGCATATCAATGCCATATTAAGAAAATTCCATCGTGGGAACAAATTGGCAATAACTGCTCAACTTGTACATTAAGGTCGCATCTAAAGCCAACTATACAAAATCTAAAAATCTGTGAGAAGATTGGTTGGCACCAGCAGATAGCATATATTTTGTGTACTTTTGAGCAAATTCTTTTGCATATCAATGCCATATTAAGAAAATTCCATCGTGGGAACAAATTGGCAATAACTGCTCAACTTGTACATTGAGGTCGCATCTAAAGCCAACTATACAAAATCTAAAAATCTGTGAGAAGATTGGTTGGCACCAGCAGATAGCATATATTTTTGTGTACTTTTGAGCCAATTTTTGTGCATATCAATGCCATATTAAGAAAATTCCATCGTTGGAACACATTGGCAATAACTGCTCAACTTGTACATTAAGGTCGCATCTAAAGCCAACTATACAAAATCTAAAAATCTGTGAGAAGATTGGTTGGCACCAGCAGATAGCATATATTTTGTGTACTTTTGAGCCAATTTTTGTGCATATCAATGCCATATTAAGAAAATTCCATCGTGGGAACACATTGGCAATAACTGCTCAACTTGTACATTAAGGTCGCATCTAAAGCCAACTATACAAAATCTAAAAATCTGTGAGAAGATTGGTTGGCACCAGCAGATAGCATATATTTTTGTGTACTTTTGAGCAAATTTTTGTGCATATCAATGCCATATTAAGAAAATTCCATCGTGGGAACAAATTGACCATTTTCCAGTTTCGCGAAACGAGTCGATTTAGAGTGACGTCCCTTTGAAAAGTCACGTGACCGCGGGCAAGCCGTCAAAGTTTAAGTTGAGTTGAACGGTATTTTAGTCAACTTGTCATGCTCGCCTAGACCTTAGATTTTTCTCTATAAAACAATTGAAGGTCTCAAACGACTGTACACTGTTTAGATCTATTTTAAAGAGTAAAAAAAGACGACTTAGGCCTTCAAAAGTATTCCATGACGCACTTTTGTGAACAGTGGGATTAGGCTACACAACAGGAATAATAAAAACTTAAAATGTTGAATTAAATCATTTGAAAAATTCTAGATGTGAAATAAGATTTGTAAAAGTAAAAAATGTTATGGGTTAGACTTAAAAAATAAACATAACTTTATTTAAACACGTATGATGATTAACAAAAAATCCCGAAATTGGAATACATAAAACCAACTTCTCCCACAACATTTGAAAGTTAACAGTCTCTACTGCTTCTCTTCCCGTAGGCCTACTATTGTTCATATTTTGAAAATACGATAAGCAAATGAAATATTTTGTAATAAATTTAATTTTGCATTTAAATTAAAATTAAATTAAACTATTTTGATTTATGAAAGATATACACTGCTGATATAAAAGAAATCAAGAAACTTATTAGCTACATTACATCAAAAATGATATTTGACGGCGTACAACACAGTTTCCGTTGATTTATTCTATTATATCTATTTTATCGTGTTATTACTTTTTAATGTCGGAAAACTTCAGATAAGATATATATGCCATTCTTTCATTAATAATCTATTTAGGCCTAAAAAGTAGAATGTATTAGTGTCCTTCAGTTTGTCGAGAATATTCAATTGACAAATTGATACAATGGTTATAAGTAAGGGTATGAATTAAATTTCCAAAAAGAAACAAACATAACCTACGGAAAATGCACAGAAATCTAACATTGCGGTTGGGTTTATAGCAATGGAAGTAAAAATCATTGAATTATGCATTTTAAAATAAACTTAAAATTTAGATAATTTACACAATTCTTATTGATGAAACAGGTTGTTGAGTCAGAATGAAACACTGAGGGGCAAAAGATAGGATATCAACTTTTTCAAGAGGGTGAATTAGTATTACACAATGTTATGACTAGTGACTGGCGACAACTAGACCCTTAGATTGGCTTGATTAAATACTGACTCACAAGTTCATTCATCAGAGTATGATTTTTTTATTGTTATGACTTTTCAAACTTACAAAATACAGCATTTCAAGACGCTTTTTGACCTAAATGTAATGAATCGAACTTGAAAAAGTTATGAAATGTAGAAACTCTATTGATTTAAGATGTTACAAATATAAATAACCTTCATGAAAATCAATTTGTTTAAGCATATATGTTGTATGACGCTAAAAAAACACAAGTAAAAACTGTTTTCACTTACCTAGCTCATCTAGTTAAGGAGCTTTTAAAACGACAATTTTTGAAAGGCGTATAATTCAAATACCTTGATCAAATATTGCTTTTAAATTCAAAACTTAGTTCAGGTTGCTCCTGAAGACATGAAGTAACCCTGTTTCCGTCGTGATTAACTATCTTGCATTTTATATGGTATCGTTTCTTTTGCCTCTGAGTATTACACCGTTAATATTTGAATAATCACCGGCATTGAAAAATCGTCAGGTTTAAGCCGCCTGCATGACGTGATTCGGGACAAAACAATTTACAATATTTATCGATATGCAATAACTGATGTAACAATATCTTCATAGCATTCCTTAATGAATTTATTTGCATAGAGTTTATCAAATTGAACATAAATGCCATGGCTTAGAAAACAACCTTGAATATACTCCGGATGAAAATGGTTACTAACATTGATTATCGCGCATACTCAGGGATTAACGGTACATATTAATGGTGTTATTTAGTCAAAAGCTGCTGATTGTTGCTGAAAACTTCAGTTGAGCGACAAAATAAAGGCACATAATCTTGAATTTGATCGAATACCGGACGATATACCACTGCAAACGTGAGTTTTGAAAATTATTAACCGACAGCGGGGTTGATTGAAGATCATGTGGTAAAAGTGTTTCAAAGATTAATTTCTAGTAATATACAGCGGTGTGCCAAAAGGATGTCATATGGCATATTCCCAGATATTTTTAGAATACTAGATTCCTTTTAACTAAGTAACTTTGGGAGGAATCACCATAGCTACGGTTAAATTTTTCCGTTAATTTATACCATGTTTATTTTTTGTTTCGAATAGCATAAATTTCATCATCATATTATGTTAATTGATGCATACATTTTTAAATGGTGGCGAAAATATGATACATCTATATTTTTAACGACAAAATGACGCGTAGGTGATTAGATATTCGCGAAACTATTTAATTTACTCATCGTCTACAATTTATTTCATACGCCTAAGTATGACATCTTTTATGTTGTATACAACGTAGAAATATCAAAAAGACGTATATTTAAAGTTTAAGATATAAAATATGTAATATGTTCTCCGATCACATCATATTTTACTAAATAACTCAGTTTACAAATTATTAATACAGTATTCTCCGATGGTACGTCAACTTGAATATGTTTTTTACATAAATTTATTAGGAAATTAATTTCATGACTAGCCAAAAAGCCACAATCACTATATTTTGCGGGTAAATTTTCTAAATCTGGAAGGGTTCATATAAACTTTCAAACTTCTTTTCAAAGAATTATTTACAGACGAATTATTTAATCTTAACTCCTGAAATAGTTTTTAAATCAATTTGATTGATTAGTTTAACAGTGATATCATAAAAATTATTCATGCGACGAAAATCAAACATAAATTAAGTTACATAGCTTATACATATCTATAGACTAATACAGACAGCCGTACACTGGCCTATGACATAACAAGACAGATTAAAATTAAAATTTTCACCCCATTAACAATCATCATTTATTATTGTCTCATTTCTTTCAAATCAAAGGTTTTTCCATACTATTTTACAACACCAAAATGCAAGCTACTACACTAGATCCCATTGACGCCAAGCGTGACGTTGCCCGCGGTCAAGGGCAGATAACTCTAAACGTCAAAACTGGAAAATGGTCAATTGGCAATAACTGCTCAACTTGTACATTAAGGTCGCTTCTAAAGCCAACTATACAAAATCTAAAAATCTGTGAGAAGATTGGTTGGCACCAGCAGATAGCATATATTTTTGTGTACTTTTGAGCCAATTTTTGTGCATATCAATGCCATATTAAGAAAATTCCATCGTGGGAACAAATTGGCAATAACTGCTCAACTTGTACATTAAGGTCGCATCTAAAGCCAACTATACAAAATCTAAAACTCTGTGAGAAGATTGGTTTGCACCAGCAGATAGCATATATTTTTGTGTACTTTTGAGCCAATTTTTGTGCATATCAATGCCATATTAAAAAAATACCATCGTGGGAACAAATTGGCAATAACTGCTCAACTTGTACATTAAGGTCGCATCTAAAGCCAACTATACAAAATCTAAAAATCTGTGAGAAGATTGGTTGGCACCAGCAGATAGCATATATTTTTGAGTACTTTTGAGCCAATTTTTGTGCATATCAATGCCATATTAAGAAAATTCCATCGTGGGAACAAATTGGCAATAACTGCTCAACTTGTACATTAAGGTCGCATCTAAAGCCAACTATACAAAATCTAAAAATCTGTGAGAAGATTGGTTGGCACCAGCAGATAGCATATATTTTTGAGTACTTTTGAGCCAATTTTTGTGCATATCAATGCCATATTAAGAAAATTCCATCGTGGGAACAAATTGGCAATAACTGCTCAACTTGTACATTAAGGTCGCATCTAAAGCCAACTATACAAAATCTAAAAATCTGTGAGAAGATTGGTTGGCACCAGCAGATAGCATATATTTTGGTGTACTTTTGAGCAAATTTTTGTGCATATCAATGCCATATTAAGAAAATTCCATCGTGGGAACAAATTGGCAATAACTGCTCAACTTGTACATTAAGGTCGCATCTAAAGCCAACTATACAAAATCTAAAAATCTGTGAGAAGATTGGTTGGCACCAGCAGATAGCATATATTTTGGTGTACTTTTGAACAAGTTTTTGTGTATATCAATGCCATATTAAGAAAATTCCATCGTGGGAACAAATTGGCAATAACTGCTCAACTTGTACATTAAGGTCGCATCTAAAGCCAACTATACAAAATCTAAAAATCTGTGAGAAGATTGGTTGGCACCAGCAGATAGCATATATTTTTGTGTACTTTTGAGCCAATTTTTGTGCATATCAATGCCATATTAAGAAAATTCCATCGTGGGAACAAATTGGCAATAACTGTTCATCTTGTACATTAAGGTCGCATCTAAAGCCAACTATACAAAATCTAAAAATCTGTGAGAAGATTGGTTGGCACCAGCAGATAGCATATATTTTTGTGTACTTTTGAGCCAATTTTTGTGCATATCAATGCCATATTAAGAAAATTCCATCGTGGGAACAAATTGGCAATAACTGCTCAACTTGTACATTAAGGTCGCATCTAAAGCCAACTATACAAAATCTAAAAATCTGTGAGAAGATTGGTTGGCACCAGCAGATAGCATATATTTTTGTGTACTTTTGAGCCAATTTTTGTGCATATCAATGCCATATTAAGAAAATTCCATCGTGGGAACAAATTGGCAATAACTGCTCAACTTGTACATTAAGGTCGCATCTAAAGCCAACTTTACAAAATCTAAAAATCTGTGAGAAGATTGGTTGGTACCAGCAGATAGCATATATTTTTGTGTACTTTTGAGCCAATTTTTGTGCATATCAATGCCATATTAAGAAAATTCCATCGTGAGAACAAATTGGCAATAACTGCTCAACTTGTACATTAAGGTCGCATCTAAAGCCAACTATACAAAATCTAAAAATCTGTGAGAAGATTGGTTGGCACCAGCAGATAGCATATATTTTTGTGTACTTTTGAGCCAATTTTTGTGCATATCAATGCCATATTAAGAAAATTCCATCGTGGGAACAAATTGGCAATAACTGCTCAACTTGTACATTAAGGTCGCATCTAAAGCCAACTATACAAAATCTAAAAATCTGTGAGAAGATTGGTTGGCACCAGCAGATAGCATATATTTTTGTGTACTTTTGAGCCAATTTTTGTGCATATCAATGCCATATTAAGAAAATTCCATCGTGGGAACAAATTGGCAATAACTGCTCAACTTGTACATTAAGGTCGCATCTAAAGCCAACTATACAAAATCTAAAAATCTGTGAGAAGATTGGTTGGCACCAGCAGATAGCATATATTTTTGTGTACTTTTGAGCCAATTTTTGTGCATATCAATGCCATATTAAGAAAATTCCATCGTGGGAACAAATTGGCAATAACTGCTCAACTTGTACACTAAGGTCGCATCTAAAGCCAACTATACAAAATCTAAAAATCTGTGAGAAGATTGGTTGGCACCAGCAGATAGCATATACATTTGTGTACTTTTGAGCCAATTTTTTTGCATATCAATGCCATATTAAGAAAATTCCATCGTGGGAACAAATTGGCAATAACTGCTCAACTTGTACATTAAGGTCGCATCTAAAGCCAACTATACAAAATCTAAAAATCTGTGAGAAGATTGGTTGGCACCAGCAGATAGCATATATTTTTGTGTACTTTTGAGCCAATTTTTGTGCATATCAATGCCATATTAAGAAAATTCCATCGTGGGAACAAATTGGCAATAACTGCTCAACTTGTACATTAAGGTCGCATCTAAAGCCAACTATACAAAATCTAAAAATCTGTGAGAAGATTGGTTGGCACCAGCAGATAGCATATATTTTTGTGTACTTTTGAACAAATTTTTGTGCATATCAATGCCATATTAAAAAAATTCCATCGTGGGAACAAATTGGCAATAACTGCTCAACTTGTACATTAAGGTCGCATCTAAAGCCAACTATACAAAATCTAAAAATCTGTGAGAAGATTGGTTGGCACCAGCAGATAGCATATAAGTTTGTGTACTTTTGAGCCAATGTTTGTGCATATCAATGCCATATTAAGAAAATTCCATCGTGGGAACAAATTGGCAATAACTGCTCAACTTGTACATTAAGGTCGCATCTAAAGCCAACTATACAAAATCTAAAAATCTATGAGAAGATTGGTTGACACCGGCAGATAGCATATATTTTTGTGTACATTTGAGCCAATGTTTGTGCATATCAATGCCATATTAAGAAAATTCCATCGTGGGAACAAATTGGCAATAACTGCTCAACTTGTACATTAAGGTCGCATCTAAAGCCAACTATACAAAATCTAAAAATCTGTGAGAAGATTGGTTGGCACCAGCAGATAGCATATATTTTTGTGTACTTTTGAGCCAATTTTTGTGCATATTAATGCCATATTAAGAAAATTCCATCGTGGGAACAAATTGGCAATAACTGCTCAACTTGTACATTATGGTCGCATCTAAAGCCAACTATACAAAATCTAAAAATCTGTGAGAAGATTGGTTGGCACCAGCAGATAGCATATATTTTTGTGTACTTTTGAGCCAATGTTTGTGCATATCAATGCCATATTAAGAAAATTCCATCGTGGGAACAAATTGGCAATAACTGCTCAACTTATACATTAAGGTCGCATCTAAAGCCAACTATACAAAATCTAAAAATCTGTGAGAAGATTTGTTGGCACCAGCAGATAGCATATATGTTTGTGTACTCTTGAGCCAATGTTTGTGCATATCAATGCCATATTAAGAAAATTCCACCGTGGGAACAAGTTGGCAATAACTGCTCAACTTGTACATTAAGGTCGCATCTAAAGCCAACTATACAAAATCTAAAAATCTGTGAGAAGATTGGTTGGCACCAGCAGATAGCATATATGTTTGTGTACTCTTGAGCCAATGTTTGTGCATATCAATGCCATATTAAGAAAATTCCACCGTGGGAACAAGTTGGCAATAACTGCTCAACTTATACATTAAGGTCGCATCTAAAGCCAACTATACAAAATCTAAAAATCTGTGAGAAGATTTGTTGGCACCAGCAGATAGCATATATGTTTGTGTACTCTTGAGCCAATGTTTGTGCATATCAATGCCATATTAAGAAAATTCCACCGTGGGAACAAGTTGGCAATAACTGCTCAACTTGTACATTAAGGTCGCATCTAAAGCCAACTATACAAAATCTAAAAATCTGTGAGAAGATTGGTTGGCACCAGCAGATAGCATATATGTTTGTGTACTCTTGAGCCAATGTTTGTGCATATCAATGCCATATTAAGAAAATTCCACCGTGGGAACAAGTTGGCAATAACTGCTCAACTTGTACATTAAGGTCGCATCTAAAGCCAACTATACAAAATCTAAAAATCTGTGAGAAGATTGGTTGGCACCAGCAGATAGCATATATTTTTGTGTACTTTTGAGGCAATTTTTGTGCATATCAATGCCATATTAAGAAAATTCCATCGTGGGAACAAATTGGCAATAACTGCTCAACTTGTACATTAAGGTCGCATCTAAAGCCAACTATACAAAATCTAAAAATCTGTGAGAAGATTGGTTGGCACCAGCAGATAGCATATATTTTTGTGTACTTTTGAGCCAATTTTTGTGCATATCAATGCCATATTAAGAAAATTCCATCGTGGGAACAAATTGGCAATAACTGCTCAACTTGTACATTAAGGTCGCATCTAAAGCCAACTATACAAAATCTAAAAATCTGTGAGAAGATTGGTTGGCACCAGCAGATAGCATATATTTTTGTGTACTTTTGAGCCAATTTTTGTGCATATCAATGCCATATTAAGAAAATTCCATCGTGGGAACAAATTGGCAATAACTGCTCAACTTGTACATTAAGGTCGCATCTAAAGCCAACTATACAAAATCTAAAAATATGTGAGAAGATTGGTTGGCACCAGCAGATAGCATATATTTGTGTGTACTTTTGAGCCAATTTTTGTGCATATCAATGCCATATTAAGAAAATTCCATCGTGGGAACAAATTGGCAATAACTGCTCAACTTGTACATTAAGGTCGCATCTAAAGCCAACAATACAAAATCTTAAAATCTGTGAGAAGATTGGTTGGCACCAGCAGATAGCATATATGTTTGTGTACTTTTGAGCCAATTTTTGTGCATATCAATGCCATATTAAGAAAATTCCATCGTGGGAACAAATTGGCAATAACTGCTCAACTTGTACATTAAGGTCGCATCTAAAGCCAACTATACAAAATCTAAAAATCTGTGAGAAGATTGGTTGGCACCAGCAGATAGCATATATTTTTGTGTACTTTTGAGCCAATTTTTGTGCATATCAATGCCATATTAAGAAAATTCCATCGTGGGAACAAATTGGCAATAACTGCTCAACTTGTACATTAAGGTCGCATCTAAAGCCAACTTTACACAATCTAAAAATCTGTGAGAAGATTGGTTGGCACCAGCAGATAGCATATATTTTTGTGTACTTTTGAGCCAATGTTTGTGCATATCAATGCCATATTAAGAAATTCCATCGTGGGAACAAATTGGCAATAACTGCTCAACTTGTACATTAAGGTCGCATCTAAAGCCAACTATACAAAATCTAAAAATCTGTGAGAAGATTGGTTGGTACCAGCAGATAGCATATATTTTTGTGTACTTTTGAGCCAATGTTTGTGCATATCAATGCCATATTAAGAAATTCCATCGTGGGAACAAATTGGCAATAACTGCTCAACTTGTACATTAAGGTCGCATCTAAAGCCAACTATACAAAATCTAAAACTCTGTGAGAAGATTGGTTGGCACCAGCAGATAGCATATATTTTTGTGTACATTTGAGCCAATGTTTGTGCATATCAATGCCATATTAAGAAAATTCCATCGTGGGAACAAATTGGCAATAACTGCTCAACTTGTACATTAAGGTCGCATCTAAAGCCAACTATACAAAATCTAAAAATCTGTGAGAAGATTGGTTGGCACCAGCAGATAGCATATATTTGTGTGTACTTTTGAGCCAATTTGTGTGCATATCAATGCCATATTAAGAAAATTCCATCGTGGGAACAAATTGGCAATAACTGCTCAACTTGTACATTAAGGTCGCATCTAAAGCCAACTATACAAAATCTAAAAATCTGTGAGAAGATTGGTTGGCACCAGCAGATAGCATATATTTTTGTGTACTTTTGAGCCAATTTTTGTGCATATCAATGCCATATTAAGAAAATTCCATCGTGGGAACAAATTGGCAATAACTGCTCAACTTGTACATTAAGGTCGCATCTAAAGCCAACTATACAAAATCTAAAAATATGTGAGAAGATTGGTTGGCACCAGCAGAAAGCATATATTTGTGTGTACTTTTGAGCCAATTTTTGTGCATATCAATGCCATATTAAGAAAATTCCATCGTGGGAACAAATTGGCAATAACTGCTCAACTTGTACATTAAGGTCGCATCTAAAGCCAACTATACAAAATCTAAAAATCTGTGAGAAGATTGGTTGGCACCAGCAGATAGCATATATTTGTGTGTACTTTTGAGCCAATTTGTGTGCATATCAATGCCATATTAAGAAAATTCCATCGTGGGAACAAATTGGCAATAACTGCTCAACTTGTACATTAAGGTCGCATCTAAAGCCAACTATACAAAATCTAAAAATCTGTGAGAAGATTGGTTGGCACCAGCAGATAGCATATATTTTTGTGTACTTTTGAGCCAATTTTTGTGCATATCAATGCCATATTAAGAAAATTCCATCGTGGGAACAAATTGGCAATAACTGCTCAACTTGTACATTAAGGTCGCATCTAAAGCCAACTATACAAAATCTAAAAATATGTGAGAAGATTGGTTGGCACCAGCAGATAGCATATATTTGTGTGTACTTTTGAGCCAATTTTTGTGCATATCAATGCCATATTAAGAAAATTCCATCGTGGGAACAAATTGGCAATAACTGCTCAACTTGTACATTAAGGTCGCATCTAAAGCCAACTTTACACAATCTAAAAATCTGTGAGAAGATTGGTTGGCACCAGCAGATAGCATATATTTTTGTGTACTTTTGAGCCAATGTTTGTGCATATCAATGCCATATTAAGAAATTCCATCGTGGGAACAAATTGGCAATAACTGCTCAACTTGTACATTAAGGTCGCATCTAAAGCCAACTATACAAAATCTAAAAATCTGTGAGAAGATTGGTTGGTACCAGCAGATAGCATATATTTTTGTGTACTTTTGAGCCAATGTTTGTGCATATCAATGCCATATTAAGAAATTCCATCGTGGGAACAAATTGGCAATAACTGCTCAACTTGTACATTAAGGTCGCATCTAAAGCCAACTATACAAAATCTAAAACTCTGTGAGAAGATTGGTTGGCACCAGCAGATAGCATATATTTTTGTGTACATTTGAGCCAATGTTTGTGCATATCAATGCCATATTAAGAAAATTCCATCGTGGGAACAAATTGGCAATAACTGCTCAACTTGTACATTAAGGTCGCATCTAAAGCCAACTATACAAAATCTAAAAATCTGTGAGAAGATTGGTTGGCACCAGCAGATAGCATATATTTGTGTGTACTTTTGAGCCAATTTGTGTGCATATCAATGCCATATTAAGAAAATTCCATCGTGGGAACAAATTGGCAATAACTGCTCAACTTGTACATTAAGGTCGCATCTAAAGCCAACTATACAAAATCTAAAAATCTGTGAGAAGATTGGTTGGCACCAGCAGATAGCATATATTTTTGTGTACTTTTGAGCCAATTTTTGTGCATATCAATGCCATATTAAGAAAATTCCATCGTGGGAACAAATTGGCAATAACTGCTCAACTTGTACATTAAGGTCGCATCTAAAGCCAACTATACAAAATCTAAAAATATGTGAGAAGATTGGTTGGCACCAGCAGATAGCATATATTTGTGTGTACTTTTGAGCCAATTTTTGTGCATATCAATGCCATATTAAGAAAATTCAATCGTGGGAACAAATTGGCAATAACTGCTCAACTTGTACATTAAGGTCGCATCTAAAGCCAACTATACAAAATCTAAAAATCTGTGAGAAGATTGGTTGGCACCAGCAGATAGCATATATTTGTGTGTACTTTTGAGCCAATTTGTGTGCATATCAATGCCATATTAAGAAAATTCCATCGTGGGAACAAATTGGCAATAACTGCTCAACTTGTACATTAAGGTCGCATCTAAAGCCAACTATACAAAATCTAAAAATCTGTGAGAAGATTGGTTGGCACCAGCAGATAGCATATATTTTTGTGTACTTTTGAGCCAATTTTTGTGCATATCAATGCCATATTAAGAAAATTCCATCGTGGGAACAAATTGGCAATAACTGCTCAACTTGTACATTAAGGTCGCATCTAAAGCCAACTATACAAAATCTAAAAATATGTGAGAAGATTGGTTGGCACCAGCAGATAGCATATATTTGTGTGTACTTTTGAGCCAATTTTTGTGCATATCAATGCCATATTAAGAAAATTCCATCGTGGGAACAAATTGGCAATAACTGCTCAACTTGTACATTAAGGTCGCATCTAAAGCCAACTTTACACAATCTAAAAATCTGTGAGAAGATTGGTTGGCACCAGCAGATAGCATATATTTTTGTGTACTTTTGAGCCAATGTTTGTGCATATCAATGCCATATTAAGAAATTCCATCGTGGGAACAAATTGGCAATAACTGCTCAACTTGTACATTAAGGTCGCATCTAAAGCCAACTATACAAAATCTAAAAATCTGTGAGAAGATTGGTTGGTACCAGCAGATAGCATATATTTTTGTGTACTTTTGAGCCAATGTTTGTGCATATCAATGCCATATTAAGAAATTCCATCGTGGGAACAAATTGGCAATAACTGCTCAACTTGTACATTAAGGTCGCATCTAAAGCCAACTATACAAAATCTAAAACTCTGTGAGAAGATTGGTTGGCACCAGCAGATAGCATATATTTTTGTGTACTTTGAGCCAATTTTTGTGCATATCAATGCCATATTAAGAAAATTCCATCGTGGGAACAAATTGGCAATAACTGCTCAACTTGTACATTAAGGTCGCATCTAAAGCCAACTATACAAAATCTAAAAATCTGTGAGAAGATTGGTTGGCACCAGCAGATAGCATATATTTTTGTGTACTTTTGAGCCAATGTTTGTGCATATCAATGGCATATTAAGAAAATTCCATTGTGGGAACAAATTGGCAATAACTGCTCAACTTGTACATTAAGGTCGCATCTAAAGCCAACTATACAAAATCTAAAATTCTGTGAGAAGATTGGTTGGCACCAGCAGATAGCATATATTTGTGTGTACTTTTGAGCCAATTTTTGTGCATATCAATGCCATATTAAGAAAATTCCATCGTGGGAACAAATTGGAAATAACTGCTCAACTTGTACATTAAGGTCGCATCTAAAGCCAACTATACAAAATCTAAAAATCTGTGAGAAGATTGGTTAACGTTGGCACCAGCAGATAGCATATATTTTTGTGTACTTTTGAGCCAATTTTTGTGCATATCAATGCCATATTAAGAAAATTCCATCGTGGGAACAAATTGGCAATAACTGCTCAACTTGTACATTAAGGTCGCATCTAAAGCCAACTATACAAAATCTAAAAATCTGTGAGAAGATTGGTTGCAATTGGCACCAGCAGATAGCATATATGTTTGTGTACTTTTGAGCCAATTTTTGTGCATATCAATGCCATATTAAGAAAATTCCACCGTGGGAACAAGTTGGCAATAACTGCTCAACTTGTACATTAAGGTCGCATCTTAAGCCAACTATACAAAATCTAAAAATCTGTGAGAAGATTGGTTGGCACCAGCAGATAGCATATATTTTTGTGTACTTTTGAGCCAATTTTTTTGCATATCAATGCCATATTAAGAAAATTCCATCGTGGGAACAAATTGGCAATAACTGCTCAACTTGAACATTAAGGTCGCATCTAAAGCCAACTATACAAAATCTAAAAATCTGTGAGAAGATTGGTTGGCACCAGCAGATAGCATATATTTGTGTGTACTTTTGAGCCAATTTTTGTGCATATCAATGCCATATTAAGAAAATTCCATCGTGGGAACAAATTGGCAATAACTGCTCAACTTGTACATTAAGGTCGCATCTAAAGCCAACTATACAAAATCTAAAAATCTGTGAGAAGATTGGTTGGCACCAGCAGATAGCATATATTTTTGTGTACTTTTGAGCCAATTTTTGTGCATATCAATGCCATATTAAGAAAATTCCATCGTGGGAACAAATTGGCAATAACTGCTCAACTTGTACATTAAGGTCGCATCTAAAGCCAACTATACAAAATCTAAAAATATGTGAGAAGATTGGTTGGCACCAGCAGATAGCATATATTTGTGTGTACTTTTGAGCCAATTGTTGTGCATATCAATGCCATATTAAGAAAATTCCATCGTGGGAACAAATTGGCAATAACTGCTCAACTTGTACATTAAGGTCGCATCTAAAGCCAAAAATACAAAATCTAAAAATCTGTGAGAAGATTGGTACGCACCAGCAGATAGCATATATGTTTGTGTACTTTTGAGCCAATTTTTGTGCATATCAATGCCATATTAAGAAAATTCCATCGTGGGAACAAATTGGCAATAACTGCTCAACTTGTACATTAAGGTCGCATCTAAAGCCAACTATACAAAATCTAAAAATCTGTGAGAAGATTGGTTGGCACCAGCAGATAGCATATATTTTTGTGTACTTTTGAGCCAATTTTTGTGCATATCAATGCCATATTAAGAAAATTCCATCGTGGGAACAAATTGGCAATAACTGCTCAACTTGTACATTAAGGTCGCATCTAAAGCCAACTTTACAAAATCTAAAAATCTGTGAGAAGATTGGTTGGCACCAGCAGATAGCATATATTTTTGTGTACTTTTGAGCCAATGTTTGTGCATATCAATGCCATATTAAGAAATTCCATCGTGGGAACAAATTGGCAATAACTGCTCAACTTGTACATTAAGGTCGCATATAAAGCCAACTATACAAAATCTAAAAATCTGTGAGAAGATTGGTTGGCACCAGCAGATAGCATATATTTTTGTGTACTTTTGAGCCAATGTTTGTGCATATCAATGCCATATTAAGAAATTCCATCGTGGGAACAAATTGGCAATAACTGCTCAACTTGTACATTAAGGTCGCATCTAAAGCCAACTATACAACATCTAAAACTCTGTGAGAAGATTGGTTGGCACCAGCAGATAGCATATATTTTTGTGTACTTTGAGCCAATTGTTGTGCATATCAATGCCATATTAAGAAAATTCCATCGTTGGAACAAATTGGCAATAACTGCTCAACTTGTACATTAAGGTCGCATCTAAAGCCAACTATACAAAATCTAAAAATCTGTGAGAAGATTGGTTGGCACCAGCAGATAGCATATATTTGTGTGTACTTTTGAGCCAATTTTTGTGCATATCAATGCCATATTAAGAAAATTCCATCGTGGGAACAAATTGGCAATAACTGCTCAACTTGTACATTAAGGTCGCATCTAAAGCCAACTATACAAAATCTAAAAATCTGTGAGAAGATTGGTTGGCACCAGCAGATAGCATATATTTTTGTGTACTTTTGAGCCAATTTTTGTGCATATCAATGCCATATTAAGAAAATTCCATCGTGGGAACAAATTGGCAATAACTGCTCAACTTGTACATTAAGGTCGCATCTAAAGCCAACTATACAAAATCTAAAAATCTGTGAGAAGATTGGTTGGCACCAGCAGATAGCATATATTTTTGTGTACTTTTGAGCCAATTTTTGTGCATATCAATGCCATATTAAGAAAATTCCATCGTGGGAACAAATTGGCAATAACTGCTCAACTTGTACATTAAGGTCGCATCTAAAGCCAACTATACAAAATCTAAAACTCTGTGAGAAGATTGGTTGGCACCAGCAGATAGCATATATTTGTGTGTACTTTGAGCCAATTGTTGTGCATATCAATGCCATATTAAGAAAATTCCATCGTTGGAACAAATTGGCAATAACTGCTCAACTTGTACATTAAGGTCGCATCTAAAGCCAACTATACAAAATCTAAAAATCTGTGAGAAGATTGGTTGGCACCAGCAGATAGCATATATTTGTGTGTACTTTTGAGCCAATTTTTGTGCATATCAATGCCATATTAAGAAAATTCCATCGTGGGAACAAATTGGCAATAACTGCTCAACTTGTACATTAAGGTCGCATCTAAAGCCAACTATACAAAATCTAAAAATCTGTGAGAAGATTGGTTGGCACCAGCAGATAGCATATATTTTTGTGTACTTTTGAGCCAATTTTTGTGCATATCAATGCCATATTAAGAAAATTCCATCGTGGGAACAAATTGGCAATAACTGCTCAACTTGTACATTAAGGTCGCATCTAAAGCCAACTATACAAAATCTAAAAATCTGTGAGAAGATTGGTTGGCACCAGCAGATAGCATATATTTGTGTGTACTTTTGAGCCAATTTTTGTGCATATCAATGCCATATTAAGAAAATTCCATCGTGGGAACAAATTGGCAATAACTGCTCAACTTGTACATTAAGGTCGCATCTAAAGCCAACTATACAAAATCTAAAAATCTGTGAGAAGATTGGTTGGCACCAGCAGATAGCATATATTTGTGTGTACTTTTGAGCCAATTTTTGTGCATATCAATGCCATATTAAGAAAATTCCATCGTGGGAACAAATTGGCAATAACTGCTCAACTTGTACATTAAGGTCGCATCTAAAGCCAACAATACAAAATCTAAAAATCTGTGAGAAGATTGGTTGGCACCAGCAGATAGCATATATGTTTGTGTACTTTTGAGCCAATTTTTGTGCATATCAATGCCATATTAAGAAAATTCCATCGTGGGAACAAATTGGCAATAACTGCTCAACTTGTACATTAAGGTCGCATCTAAAGCCAACTATACAAAATCTAAAAATCTGTGAGAAGATTGGTTGGCACCAGCAGATAGCATATATTTTTGTGTACTTTTGAGCCAATTTTTGTGCATATCAATGCCATATTAAGAAAATTCCATCGTGGGAACAAATTGGCAATAACTGCTCAACTTGTACATTAAGGTCGCATCTAAAGCCAACTATACAAAATCTAAAAATCTGTGAGAAGATTGGTTGCAATTGGCACCAGCAGATAGCATATATGTTTGTGTACTTTTGAGCCAATTTTTGTGCATATCAATGCCATATTAAGAAAATTCCACCGTGGGAACAAGTTGGCAATAACTGCTCAACTTGTACATTAAGGTCGCATCTAAAGCCAACTATACAAAATCTAAAAATCTGTGAGAAGATTGGTTGGCACCAGCAGATAGCATATATTTTTGTGTACTTTTGAGCCAATTTTTTTGCATATCAATGCCATATTAAGAAAATTCCATCGTGGGAACAAATTGGCAATAACTGCTCAACTTGAACATTAAGGTCGCATCTAAAGCCAACTATACAAAATCTAAAAATCTGTGAGAAGATTGGTTGGCACCAGCAGATAGCATATATTTGTGTGTACTTTTGAGCCAATTTTTGTGCATATCAATGCCATATTAAGAAAATTCCATCGTGGGAACAAATTGGCAATAACTGCTCAACTTGTACATTAAGGTCGCATCTAAAGCCAACTATACAAAATCTAAAAATCTGTGAGAAGATTGGTTGGCACCAGCAGATAGCATATATTTTTGTGTACTTTTGAGCCAATTTTTGTGCATATCAATGCCATATTAAGAAAATTCCATCGTGGGAACAAATTGGCAATAACTGCTCAACTTGTACATTAAGGTCGCATCTAAAGCCAACTATACAAAATCTAAAAATATGTGAGAAGATTGGTTGGCACCAGCAGATAGCATATATTTGTGTGTACTTTTGAGCCAATTGTTGTGCATATCAATGCCATATTAAGAAAATTCCATCGTGGGAACAAATTGGCAATAACTGCTCAACTTGTACATTAAGGTCGCATCTAAAGCCAAAAATACAAAATCTAAAAATCTGTGAGAAGATTGGTACGCACCAGCAGATAGCATATATGTTTGTGTACTTTTGAGCCAATTTTTGTGCATATCAATGCCATATTAAGAAAATTCCATCGTGGGAACAAATTGGCAATAACTGCTCAACTTGTACATTAAGGTCGCATCTAAAGCCAACTATACAAAATCTAAAAATCTGTGAGAAGATTGGTTGGCACCAGCAGATAGCATATATTTTTGTGTACTTTTGAGCCAATTTTTGTGCATATCAATGCCATATTAAGAAAATTCCATCGTGGGAACAAATTGGCAATAACTGCTCAACTTGTACATTAAGGTCGCATCTAAAGCCAACTTTACAAAATCTAAAAATCTGTGAGAAGATTGGTTGGCACCAGCAGATAGCATATATTTTTGTGTACTTTTGAGCCAATGTTTGTGCATATCAATGCCATATTAAGAAATTCCATCGTGGGAACAAATTGGCAATAACTGCTCAACTTGTACATTGAGGTCGCATCTAAAGCCAACTATACAAAATCTAAAACTCTGTGAGAAGATTGGTTGGCACCAGCAGATAGCATATATTTTTGTGTACTTTTGAGCCAATGTTTGTGCATATCAATGCCATATTAAGAAATTCCATCGTGGGAACAAATTGGCAATAACTGCTCAACTTGTACATTAAGGTCGCATCTAAAGCCAACTTTACAAAATCTAAAACTCTGTGAGAAGATTGGTTGGCACCAGCAGATAGCATATATTTTTGTGTACTTTGAGCCAATTGTTGTGCATATCAATGCCATATTAAGAAAATTCCATCGTTGGAACAAATTGGCAATAACTGCTCAACTTGTACATTAAGGTCGCATCTAAAGCCAACTATACAAAATCTAAAAATCTGTGAGAAGATTGGTTGGCACCAGCAGATAGCATATATTTGTGTGTACTTTCGAGCCAATTTTTGTGCATATCAATGCCATATTAAGAAAATTCCATCGTGGGAACAAATTGGCAATAACTGCTCAACTTGTACATTAAGGTCGCATCTAAAGCCAACTATACAAAATCTAAAAATCTGTGAGAAGATTGGTTGGCACCAGCAGATAGCATATATTTTTGTGTACTTTTGAGCCAATTTTTGTGCATATCAATGCCATATTAAGAAAATTCCATCGTGGGAACAAATTGGCAATAACTGCTCAACTTGTACATTAAGGTCGCATCTAAAGCCAACTATACAAAATCTAAAAATCTGTGAGAAGATTGGTTGGCACCAGCAGATAGCATATATTTGTGTGTACTTTTGAGCCAATTTTTGAGCATATCAATGCCATATTAAGAAAATTCCATCGTGGGAACAAATTGGCAATAACTGCTCAACTTGTACATTAAGGTCGCATCTAAAGCCAACTATACAAAATCTAAAAATCTGTGAGAAGATTGGTTGGCACCAGCAGATAGCATATATTTTTGTGTACTTTTGAGCCAATGTTTGTGCATATCAATGCCATATTAAGAAATTCCATCGTGGGAACAAATTGGCAATAACTGCTCAACTTGTACATTAAGGTCGCATCTAAAGCCAACTATACAAAATCTAAAACTCTGTGAGAAGATTGGTTGGCACCAGCAGATAGCATATATTTTTGTGTACTTTGAGCCAATTGTTGTGCATATCAATGCCATATTAAGAAAATTCCATCGTTGGAACAAATTGGCAATAACTGCTCAACTTGTACATTAAGGTCGCATCTAAAGCCAACTATACAAAATCTAAAAATCTGTGAGAAGATTGGTTGGCACCAGCAGATAGCATATATTTTTGTGTACTTTTGAGCCAATTTTTTTGCATATCAATGCCATATTAAGAAAATTCCATCGTGGGAACAAATTGGCAATAACTGCTCAACTTGTACATTAAGGTCGCATCTAAAGCCAACTATACAAAATCTAAAAATCTGTGAGAAGATTGGTTGGCACCAGCAGATAGCATATATTTGTGTGTACTTTTGAGCCAATTTTTGTGCATATCAATGCCATATTAAGAAAATTCCATCGTGGGAACAAATTGGCAATAACTGCTCAACTTGTACATTAAGGTCGCATCTAAAGCCAACAATACAAAATCTAAAAATCTGTGAGAAGATTGGTTGGCACCAGCAGATAGCATATATGTTTGTGTACTTTTGAGCCAATTTTTGTGCATATCAATGCCATATTAAGAAAATTCCATCGTGGGAACAAATTGGCAATAACTGCTCAACTTGTACATTAAGGTCGCATCTAAAGCCAACTATACAAAATCTAAAAATCTGTGAGAAGATTGGTTGGTACCAGCAGATAGCATATATTTTTGTGTACTTTTGAGCCAATTTTTGTGCATATCAATGCCATATTAAGAAAATTCCATCGTGGGAACAAATTGGCAATAACTGCTCAACTTGTACATTAATGTCGCATCTAAAGCCAACTTTACAAAATCTAAAAATCTGTGAGAAGATTGGTTGGCACCAGCAGATAGCATATATTTTTGTGTACTTTTGAGCCAATGTTTGTGCATATCAATGCCATATTAAGAAATTCCATCGTGGGAACAAATTGGCAATAACTGCTCAACTTGTACATTAAGGTCGCATCTAAAGCCAACTATACAAAATCTAAAAATCTGTGAGAAGATTGGTTGGCACCAGCAGATAGCATATATTTTTGTGTACTTTTGAGCCAATGTTTGTGCATATCAATGCCATATTAAGAAATTCCATCGTGGGAACAAATTGGCAATAACTGCTCAACTTGTACATTAAGGTCGCATCTAAAGCCAACTATACAAAATCTAAAACTCTGTGAGAAGATTGGTTGGCACCAGCAGATAGCATATATTTTTGTGTACTTTGAGCCAATTTTTGTGCATATCAATGCCATATTAAGAAAATTCCATCGTGGGAACAAATTGGCAATAACTGCTCAACTTGTACATTAAGGTCGCATCTAAAGCCAACTTTACAAAATCTAAAAATCTGTGAGAAGATTGGTTGGCACCAGCAGATAGCATATATGTTTGTGTACTTTTGAGCCAATGTTTGTGCATATCAATGGCATATTAAGAAAATTCCATTGTGGGAACAAATTGGCAATAACTGCTCAACTTGTACATTAAGGTCGCATCTAAAGCCAACTATACAAAATCTAAAATTCTGTGAGAAGATTGGTTGGCACCAGCAGATAGCATATATTTTTGTGTACTTTTGAGCCAATTTTTGTGCATATCAATGCCATATTAAGAAAATTCCATCGTGGGAACAAATTGGCAATAACTGCTCAACTTGTACATTAAGGTCGCATCTAAAGCCAACTATACAAAATCTAAAAATCTGTGAGAAGATTGGTTAACGTTGGCACCAGCAGATAGCATATATTTTTGTGTACTTTTGAGCCAATTTTTGTGCATATCAATGCCATATTAAGAAAATTCCATCGTGGGAACAAATTGGCAATAACTGCTCAACTTGTACATTAAGGTCGCATCTAAAGCCAACTATACAAAATCTAAAAATCTGTGAGAAGATTGGTTGCAATTGGCACCAGCAGATAGCATATATGTTTG
Source organism: Steromphala cineraria (assembly GCA_916613615.1). Lineage (NCBI taxonomy): Eukaryota > Metazoa > Mollusca > Gastropoda > Trochida > Trochidae > Steromphala > Steromphala cineraria. The sequence goes on along the minus strand of OU744734.1, from coordinate 9,199,523 downwards.
TGTACTTTTGAGCCAATTTTTGTGCATATCAATGCCATATTAAGAAAATTCCACCGTGGGAACAAGTTGGCAATAACTGCTCAACTTGTACATTAAGGTCGCATCTAAAGCCAACTATACAAAATCTAAAAATCTGTGAGAAGATTGGTTGGCACCAGCAGATAGCATATATTTTTGTGTACTTTTGAGCAAATTTTTGTGCATATCAATGCCATATTAAGAAAATTCCATCGTGGGAACAAATTGGCAATAACTGCTCAACTTGAACATTAAGGTCGCATCTAAAGCCAACTATACAAAATCTAAAACTCTGTGAGAAGATTGGTTGGCACCAGCAGATAGCATATATTTTTGTGTACTTTGAGCCAATTTTTGTGCATATCAATGCCATATTAAGAAAATTCCATCGTGGGAACAAATTGGCAATAACTGCTCAACTTGTACATTAAGGTCGCATCTAAAGCCAACTATACAAAATCTAAAAATCTGTGAGAAGATTGGTTGGCACCAGCAGATAGCATATATTTTTGTGTACTTTTGAGCCAATGTTTGTGCATATCAATGGCATATTAAGAAAATTCCATTGTGGGAACAAATTGGCAATAACTGCTCAACTTGTACATTAAGGTCGCATCTAAAGCCAACTATACAAAATCTAAAATTCTGTGAGAAGATTGGTTGGCACCAGCAGATAGCATATATTTTTGTGTACTTTTGAGCCAATTTTTGTGCATATCAATGCCATATTAAGAAAATTCCATCGTGGGAACAAATTGGCAATAACTGCTCAACTTGTACATTAAGGTCGCATCTAAAGCCAACTATACAAAATCTAAAAATCTGTGAGAAGATTGGTTAACGTTGGCACCAGCAGATAGCATATATTTTTGTGTACTTTTGAGCCAATTTTTTTGCATATCAATGCCATATTAAGAAAATTCCATCGTGGGAACAAATTGGCAATAACTGCTCAACTTGTACATTAAGGTCGCATCTAAAGCCAACTATACAAAATCTAAAAATCTGTGAGAAGATTGGTTGCAATTGGCACCAGCAGATAGCATATATGTTTGTGTACTTTTGAGCCAATTTTTGTGCATATCAATGCCATATTAAGAAAATTCCACCGTGGGAACAAGTTGGCAAAAACTGCTCAACTTGTACATTAAGGTCGCATCTAAAGCCAACTATACAAAATCTAAAAATCTGTGAGAAGATTGGTTGGCACCAGCAGATAGCATATATTTTTGTGTACTTTTGAGCAAATTTTTTTGCATATCAATGCCATATTAAGAAAATTCCATCGTGGGAACAAATTGGCAATAACTGCTCAACTTGAACATTAAGGTCGCATCTAAAGCCAACTATACAAAATCTAAAAATCTGTGAGAAGATTGGTTGGCACCAGCAGATAGCATATATTTGTGTGTACTTTTGAGCCAATTTTTGTGCATATCAATGCCATATTAAGAAAATTCCATCGTGGGAACAAATTGGCAATAACTGCTCAACTTGTACATTAAGGTCGCATCTAAAGCCAACTATACAAAATCTAAAAATCTGTGAGAAGATTGGTTGGCACCAGCAGATAGCATATATTTGTGTGTACTTTTGAGCCAATTTTTGTGCATATCAATGCCATATTAAGAAAATTCCATCGTGGGAACAAATTGGCAATAACTGCTCAACTTGTACATTAAGGTCGCATCTAAAGCCAACAATACAAAATCTAAAAATCTGTGAGAAGATTGGTTGGCACCAGCAGATAGCATATATGTTTGTGTACTTTTGAGCCAATTTTTGTGCATATCAATGCCATATTAAGAAAATTCCATCGTGGGAACAAATTGGCAATAACTGCTCAACTTGTACATTAAGGTCGCATCTAAAGCCAACTATACAATATCTAAAAATCTGTGAGAAGATTGGTTGGCACCAGCAGATAGCATATATTTTTGTGTACTTTTGAGCCAATTTTTGTGCATATCAATGCCATATTAAGAAAATTCCATCGTGGGAACAAATTGGCAATAACTGCTCAACTTGTACATTAAGGTCGCATCTAAAGCCAACTTTACAAAATCTAAAAATCTGTGAGAAGATTGGTTGGCACCAGCAGATAGCATATATTTTTGTGTACTTTTGAGCCAATGTTTGTGCATATCAATGCCATATTAAGAAATTCCATCGTGGGAACAAATTGGCAATAACTGCTCAACTTGTACATTAAGGTCGCATCTAAAGCCAACTATACAAAATCTAAAAATCTGTGAGAAGATTGGTTGGCACCAGCAGATAGCATATATTTTTGTGTACTTTTGAGCCAATGTTTGTGCATATCAATGCCATATTAAGAAATTCCATCGTGGGAACAAATTGGCAATAACTGCTCAACTTGTACATTAAGGTCGCATCTAAAGCCAACTATACAAAATCTAAAACTCTGTGCGAAGATTGGTTGGCACCAGCAGATAGCATATATTTTTGTGTACTTTGAGCCAATTTTTGTGCATATCAATGCCATATTAAGAAAATTCCATCGTGGGAACAAATTGGCAATAACTGCTCAACTTGTACATTAAGGTCGCATCTAAAGCCAACTTTACAAAATCTAAAAATCTGTGAGAAGATTGGTTGGCACCAGCAGATAGCATATATTTTTGTGTACTTTTGAGCCAATGTTTGTGCATATCAATGGCATATTAAGAAAATTCCATTGTGGGAACAAATTGGCAATAACTGCTCAACTTGTACATTAAGGTCGCATCTAAAGCCAACTATACAAAATCTAAAATTCTGTGAGAAGATTGGTTGGCACCAGCAGATAGCATATATTTTTGTGTACTTTTGAGCCAATTTTTGTGCATATCAATGCCATATTAAGAAAATTCCATCGTGGGAACAAATTGGCAATAACTGCTCAACTTGTACATTAAGGTCGCATCTAAAGCCAACTATACAAAATCTAAAAATCTGTGAGAAGATTGGTTAACGTTGGCACCAGCAGATAGCATATATTTTTGTGTACTTTTGAGCCAATTTTTGTGCATATCAATGCCATATTAAGAAAATTCCATCGTGGGAACAAATTGGCAATAACTGCTCAACTTGTACATTAAGGTCGCATCTAAAGCCAACTATACAAAATCTAAAAATCTGTGAGAAGATTGGTTGCAATTGGCACCAGCAGATAGCATATATGTTTGTGTACTTTTGAGCCAATTTTTGTGCATATCAATGCCATATTAAGAAAATTCCACCGTGGGAACAAGTTGGCAATAACTGCTCAACTTGTACATTAAGGTCGCATCTAAAGCCAACTATACAAAATCTAAAAATCTGTGAGAAGATTGGTTGGCACCAGCAGATAGCATATATTTTTGTGTACTTTTGAGCAAATTTTTGTGCATATCAATGCCATATTAAGAAAATTCCATCGTGGGAACAAATTGGCAATAACTGCTCAACTTGAACATTAAGGTCGCATCTAAAGCCAACTATACAAAATCTAAAACTCTGTGAGAAGATTGGTTGGCACCAGCAGATAGCATATATTTTTGTGTACTTTGAGCCAATTTTTTTGCATATCAATGCCATATTAAGAAAATTCCATCGTGGGAACAAATTGGCAATAACTGCTCAACTTGTACATTAAGGTCGCATCTAAAGCCAACTATACAAAATCTAAAAATCTGTGAGAAGATTGGTTGGCACCAGCAGATAGCATATATTTTTGTGTACTTTTGAGCCAATGTTTGTGCATATCAATGGCATATTAAGAAAATTCCATTGTGGGAACAAATTGGCAATAACTGCTCAACTTGTACATTAAGGTCGCATCTAAAGCCAACTATACAAAATCTAAAATTCTGTGAGAAGATTGGTTGGCACCAGCAGATAGCATATATTTTTGTGTACTTTTGAGCCAATTTTTGTGCATATCAATGCCATATTAAGAAAATTCCATCGTGGGAACAAATTGGCAATAACTGCTCAACTTGTACATTAAGGTCGCATCTAAAGCCAACTATACAAAATCTAAAAATCTGTGAGAAGATTGGTTAACGTTGGCACCAGCAGATAGCATATATTTTTGTGTACTTTTGAGCCAATTTTTTTGCATATCAATGCCATATTAAGAAAATTCCATCGTGGGAACAAATTGGCAATAACTGCTCAACTTGTACATTAAGGTCGCATCTAAAGCCAACTATACAAAATCTAAAAATCTGTGAGAAGATTGGTTGCAATTGGCACCAGCAGATAGCATATATGTTTGTGTACTTTTGAGCCAATTTTTGTGCATATCAATGCCATATTAAGAAAATTCCACCGTGGGAACAAGTTGGCAAAAACTGCTCAACTTGTACATTAAGGTCGCATCTAAAGCCAACTATACAAAATCTAAAAATCTGTGAGAAGATTGGTTGGCACCAGCAGATAGCATATATTTTTGTGTACTTTTGAGCAAATTTTTTTGCATATCAATGCCATATTAAGAAAATTCCATCGTGGGAACAAATTGGCAATAACTGCTCAACTTGAACATTAAGGTCGCATCTAAAGCCAACTATACAAAATCTAAAAATCTGTGAGAAGATTGGTTGGCACCAGCAGATAGCATATATTTGTGTGTACTTTTGAGCCAATTTTTGTGCATATCAATGCCATATTAAGAAAATTCCATCGTGGGAACAAATTGGCAATAACTGCTCAACTTGTACATTAAGGTCGCATCTAAAGCCAACTATACAAAATCTAAAAATCTGTGAGAAGATTGGTTGGCACCAGCAGATAGCATATATTTTTGTGTACTTTTGAGCCAATTTTTGTGCATATCAATGCCATATTAAGAAAATTCCATCGTGGGAACAAATTGGCAATAACTGCTCAACTTGTACATTAAGGTCGCATCTAAAACCAACAATACAAAATCTAAAAATCTGTGAGAAGATTGGTACGCACCAGCAGATAGCATATATGTTTGTGTACTTTTGAGCCAAGTTTTGTGCATATCAATGCCATATTAAGAAAATTCCATCGTGGGAACAAATTGGCAATAACTGCTCAACTTGTACATTAAGGTCGCATCTAAAGCCAACTATACAAAATCTAAAAATCTGTGAGAAGATTGGTTGGCACCAGCAGATAGCATATATTTTTGTGTACTTTTGAGCCAATTTTTGTGCATATCAATGCCATATTAAGAAAATTCCATCGTGGGAACAAATTGGCAATAACTGCTCAACTTGTACATTAAGGTCGCATCTAAAGCCAACTTTACAAAATCTAAAAATCTGTGAGAAGATTGGTTGGCACCAGCAGATAGCATATACTTTTGAGCCAATGTTTGTGCATATCAATGCCATATTAAGAAATTCCATCGTGGGAACAAATTGGCAATAACTGCTCAACTTGTACATTAAGGTCGCATCTAAAGCCAACTATACAAAATCTAAAAATCTGTGAGAAGATTGGTTGGCACCAGCAGATAGCATATATTTTTGTGTACTTTTGAGCCAATGTTTGTGCATATCAATGCCATATTAAGAAATTCCATCGTGGGAACAAATTGGCAATAACTGCTCAACTTGTACATTAAGGTCGCATCTAAAGCCAACTATACAAAATCTAAAACTCTGTGAGAAGATTGGTTGGCACCAGCAGATAGCATATATTTTTGTGTACTTTGAGCCAATTTTTGTGCATATCAATGCCATATTAAGAAAATTCCATCGTGGGAACAAATTGGCAATAACTGCTCAACTTGTACATTAAGGTCGCATCTAAAGCCAACTTTACAAAATCTAAAAATCTGTGAGAAGATTGGTTGGCACCAGCAGATAGCATATATTTTTGTGTACTTTTGAGCCAATGTTTGTGCATATCAATGGCATATTAAGAAAATTCCATTGTGGGAACAAATTGGCAATAACTGCTCAACTTGTACATTAAGGTCGCATCTAAAGCCAACTATACAAAATCTAAAATTCTGTGAGAAGATTGGTTGGCACCAGCAGATAGCATATATTTTTGTGTACTTTTGAGCCAATTTTTGTGCATATCAATGCCATATTAAGAAAATTCCATCGTGGGAACAAATTGGCAATAACTGCTCAACTTGTACATTAAGGTCGCATCTAAAGCCAACTATACAAAATCTAAAAATCTGTGAGAAGATTGGTTAACGTTGGCACCAGCAGATAGCATATATTTTTGTGTACTTTTGAGCCAATTTTTGTGCATATCAATGCCATATTAAGAAAATTCCATCGTGGGAACAAATTGGCAATAACTGCTCAACTTGTACATTAAGGTCGCATCTAAAGCCAACTATACAAAATCTAAAAATCTGTGAGAAGATTGGTTGCAATTGGCACCAGCAGATAGCATATATGTTTGTGTACTTTTGAGCCAATTTTTGTGCATATCAATGCCATATTAAGAAAATTCCACCGTGGGAACAAGTTGGCAATAACTGCTCAACTTGTACATTAAGGTCGCATCTAAAGCCAACTATACAAAATCTAAAAATCTGTGAGAAGATTGGTTGGCACCAGCAGATAGCATATATTTTTGTGTACTTTTGAGCAAATTTTTGTGCATATCAATGCCATATTAAGAAAATTCCATCGTGGGAACAAATTGGCAATAACTGCTCAACTTGAACATTAAGGTCGCATCTAAAGCCAACTATACAAAATCTAAAACTCTGTGAGAAGATTGGTTGGCACCAGCAGATAGCATATATTTTTGTGTACTTTGAGCCAATTTTTGTGCATATCAATGCCATATTAAGAAAATTCCATCGTGGGAACAAATTGGCAATAACTGCTCAACTTGTACATTAAGGTCGCATCTAAAGCCAACTATACAAAATCTAAAAATCTGTGAGAAGATTGGTTGGCACCAGCAGATAGCATATATTTTTGTGTACTTTTGAGCCAATGTTTGTGCATATCAATGGCATATTAAGAAAATTCCATTGTGGGAACAAATTGGCAATAACTGCTCAACTTGTACATTAAGGTCGCATCTAAAGCCAACTATACAAAATCTAAAATTCTGTGAGAAGATTGGTTGGCACCAGCAGATAGCATATATTTTTGTGTACTTTTGAGCCAATTTTTGTGCATATCAATGCCATATTAAGAAAATTCCATCGTGGGAACAAATTGGCAATAACTGCTCAACTTGTACATTAAGGTCGCATCTAAAGCCAACTATACAAAATCTAAAAATCTGTGAGAAGATTGGTTAACGTTGGCACCAGCAGATAGCATATATTTTTGTGTACTTTTGAGCCAATTTTTTTGCATATCAATGCCATATTAAGAAAATTCCATCGTGGGAACAAATTGGCAATAACTGCTCAACTTGTACATTAAGGTCGCATCTAAAGCCAACTATACAAAATCTAAAAATCTGTGAGAAGATTGGTTGCAATTGGCACCAGCAGATAGCATATATGTTTGTGTACTTTTGAGCCAATTTTTGTGCATATCAATGCCATATTAAGAAAATTCCACCGTGGGAACAAGTTGGCAAAAACTGCTCAACTTGTACATTAAGGTCGCATCTAAAGCCAACTATACAAAATCTAAAAATCTGTGAGAAGATTGGTTGGCACCAGCAGATAGCATATATTTTTGTGTACTTTTGAGCAAATTTTTTTGCATATCAATGCCATATTAAGAAAATTCCATCGTGGGAACAAATTGGCAATAACTGCTCAACTTGAACATTAAGGTCGCATCTAAAGCCAACTATACAAAATCTAAAAATCTGTGAGAAGATTGGTTGGCACCAGCAGATAGCATATATTTGTGTGTACTTTTGAGCCAATTTTTGTGCATATCAATGCCATATTAAGAAAATTCCATCGTGGGAACAAATTGGCAATAACTGCTCAACTTGTACATTAAGGTCGCATCTAAAGCCAACTATACAAAATCTAAAAATCTGTGAGAAGATTGGTTGGCACCAGCAGATAGCATATATTTTTGTGTACTTTTGAGCCAATTTTTGTGCATATCAATGCCATATTAAGAAAATTCCATCGTGGGAACAAATTGGCAATAACTGCTCAACTTGTACATTAAGGTCGCATCTAAAACCAACAATACAAAATCTAAAAATCTGTGAGAAGATTGGTACGCACCAGCAGATAGCATACATGTTTGTGTACTTTTGAGCCAAGTTTTGTGCATATCAATGCCATATTAAGAAAATTCCATCGTGGGAACAAATTGGCAATAACTGCTCAACTTGTACATTAAGGTCGCATCTAAAGCCAACTATACAAAATCTAAAAATCTGTGAGAAGATTGGTTGGCACCAGCAGATAGCATATATTTTTGTGTACTTTTGAGCCAATTTTTGTGCATATCAATGCCATATTAAGAAAATTCCATCGTGGGAACAAATTGGCAATAACTGCTCAACTTGTACATTAAGGTCGCATCTAAAGCCAACTTTACAAAATCTAAAAATCTGTGAGAAGATTGGTTGGCACCAGCAGATAGCATATACTTTTGAGCCAATGTTTGTGCATATCAATGCCATATTAAGAAATTCCATCGTGGAAACAAATTGGCAATAACTGCTCAACTTGTACATTAAGGTCGCATCTAAAGCCAACTATACAAAATCTAAAACTTTGTGAGAAGATTGGTTGGCACCAGCAGATAGCATATATTTTTGTGTACTTTTGAGCCAATTTTTGTGCATATCAATGGCATATTAAGAAAATTCCATTGTGGGAACAAATTGGCAATAACTGCTCAACTTGTACATTAAGGTCGCATCTAAAGCCAACTATACAAAATCTAAAATTCTGTGAGAAGATTGGTTGGCACCAGCAGATAGCATATATTTTTGTGTACTTTTGAGCCAATTTTTGTGCATATCAATGCCATATTAAGAAAATTCCATCGTGGGAACAAATTGGCAATAACTGCTCAACTTGTACATTAAGGTCGCATCTAAAGCCAACTATACAAAATCTAAAAATCTGTGAGAAGATTGGTTAACGTTGGCACCAGCAGATAGCATATATTTTTGTGTACTTTTGAGCCAATTTTTGTGCATATCAATGCCATATTAAGAAAATTCCATCGTGGGAACAAATTGGCAATAACTGCTCAACTTGTACATTAAGGTCGCATCTAAAGCCAACTATACAAAATCTAAAAATCTGTGAGAAGATTGGTTGCAATTGGCACCAGCAGATAGCATATATTTTTGTGTACTTTTGAGCCAATTTTTGTGCATATCAATGCCATATTAAGAAAATTCCATCGTGGGAACAAATTGGCAATAACTGCTCAACTTGTACATTAAGGTCGCATCTAAAGCCAACTTTACAAAATCTAAAAATCTGTGAGAAGATTGGTTGGCACCAGCAGATAGCATATATTTTTGTGTACTTTTGAGCCAATGTTTGTGCATATCAATGCCATATTAAGAAAATTCCATCGTGGGAACAAATTGGCAATAACTGCTCAACTTGTACATTAAGGTCGCATCTAAAGCCAACTTTACAAAATCTAAAAATCTGTGAGAAGATTGGTTGGCACCAGCAGATAGCATATATTTTTGTGTACTTTTGAGCCAATGTTTGTGCATATCAATGCCATATTAAGAAATTCCATCGTGGGAACAAATTGGCAATAACTGCTCAACTTGTACATTAAGGTCGCATCTAAAGCCAACTATACAAAATCTAAAAATCTGTGAGAAGATTGGTTGGCACCAGCAGATAGCATATATTTTTGTGTACTTTTGAGCCAATGTTTGTGCATATCAATGCCATATTAAGAAATTCCATCGTGGGAACAAATTGGCAATAACTGCTCAACTTGTACATTAAGGTCGCATCTAAAGCCAACTATACAAAATCTAAAACTCTGTGAGAAGATTGGTTGGCACCAGCAGATAGCATATATTTTTGTGTACTTTGAGCCAATTTTTGTGCATATCAATGCCATATTAAGAAAATTCCATCGTGGGAACAAATTGGCAATAACTGCTCAACTTGTACATTAAGGTCGCATCTAAAGCCAACTATACAAAATCTAAAAATCTGTGAGAAGATTGGTTGGCACCAGCAGATAGCATATATTTTTGTGTACTTTTGAGCCAATTTTTGTGCATATCAATGGCATATTAAGAAAATTCCATTGTGGGAACAAATTGGCAATAACTGCTCAACTTGTACATTAAGGTCGCATCTAAAGCCAACTATACAAAATCTAAAATTCTGTGAGAAGATTGGTTGGCACCAGCAGATAGCATATATTTTTGTGTACTTTTGAGCCAATTTTTGTGCATATCAATGCCATATTAAGAAAATTCCATCGTGGGAACAAATTGGCAATAACTGCTCAACTTGTACATTAAGGTCGCATCTAAAGCCAACTATACAAAATCTGAAAATCTGTGAGAAGATTGGTTAACGTTGGCACCAGCAGATAGCATATATTTTTGTGTACTTTTGAGCCAATTTTTGTGCATATCAATGCCATATTAAGAAAATTCCATCGTGGGAACAAATTGGCAATAACTGCTCAACTTGTACATTAAGGTCGCATCTAAAGCCAACTATACAAAATCTAAAAATCTGTGAGAAGATTGGTTGCAATTGGCACCAGCAGATAGCATATATTTTTGTGTACTTTTGAGCCAATTTTTGTGCATATCAATGCCATATTAAGAAAATTCCATCGTGGGAACAAATTGGCAATAACTGCTCAACTTGTACATTAAGGTCGCATCTAAAGCCAACTATACAAAATCTAAAAATCTGTGAGAAGATTGGTTGGCACCAGCAGATAGCATATATTTTTGTGTACTTTTGAGCCAATTTTTTTGCATATCAATGCCATATTAAGAAAATTCCATCGTGGGAACAAATTGGCAATAACTGCTCAACTTGTACATTAAGGTCGCATCTAAAGCCAACTATACACAATCTAAAAATCTGTGAGAAGATTGGTTGGCACCAGCAGATAGCATATATTTTTGTGTACTTTTGAGCCAATGTTTGTGCATATCAATGCCATATTAAGAAAATTCCATTGTGGGAACAAATTGGCATTAACTGCTCAACTTGTACATTAAGGTCGCATCTAAAGCCAACTATACAAAATCTAAAAATCTGTGAGAAGATTGGTTGGCACCAGCAGATAGCATATTTTTTTGTGTACTTTTGAGCCAATTTTTTTAAATATCAATGCCATATTAAGAAAATTCCATCGTGGGAACAAATTGGCAATAACTGCTAAACTTGTACATTAAGGTCGCATCTAAAGCCAACTATACAAAATCTAAAAATCTGTGAGAAGATTGGTTGGCACCAGCAGATAGCATATATTTTTGTGTACTTTTGAGCCAATTTTTTTGCATATCAATGCCATATTAAGAAAATTCCATCGTGGGAACAAATTGGCAATAACTGCTCAACTTGTACATTAAGGTCGCATCTAAAGCCAACTATACAAAATCTAAAAATCTGTGAGAAGATTGGTTGGCACCAGCAGATAGCATATATTGTTGTGTACTTTTGAGCCAATTTTTGTGCATATCAATGCCATATTAAGAAAATTCGATCGTGGGAACAAATTGGCAATAACTGCTCAACTTGTACATTAAGGTCGCATCTAAAGCCAACTATACAAAATCTAAAAATCTGTGAGAAGATTGGTTAACGTTGGCACCAGCAGATAGCATATATTTTTGTGTACTTTTGAGCCAATTTTTTTGCATATCAATGCCATATTAAGAAAATTCCATCGTGGGAACAAATTGGCAATAACTGCTCAACTTGTACATTAAGGTCGCATCTAAAGCCAACTATACAAAATCTAAAAATCTGTGAGAAGATTGGTTGCAATTGGCACCAGCAGATAGCATATATGTTTGTGTACTTTTGAGCCAATTTTTGTGCATATCAATGCCATATTAAGAAAATTCCACCGTGGGAACAAGTTGGCAAAAACTGCTCAACTTGTACATTAAGGTCGCATCTAAAGCCAACTATACAAAATCTAAAAATCTGTGAGAAGATTGGTTGGCACCAGCAGATAGCATATATTTTTGTGTACTTTTGAGCAAATTTTTTTGCATATCAATGCCATATTAAGAAAATTCCATCGTGGGAACAAATTGGCAATAACTGCTCAACTTGAACATTAAGGTCGCATCTAAAGCCAACTATACAAAATCTAAAAATCTGTGAGAAGATTGGTTGGCACCAGCAGATAGCATATATTTGTGTGTACTTTTGAGCCAATTTTTGTGCATATCAATGCCATATTAAGAAAATTCCATCGTGGGAACAAATTGGCAATAACTGCTCAACTTGTACATTAAGGTCGCATCTAAAGCCAACTATACAAAATCTAAAAATCTGTGAGAAGATTGGTTGGCACCAGCAGATAGCATATATTTTTGTGTACTTTTGAGCCAATTTTTGTGCATATCAATGCCATATTAAGAAAATTCCATCGTGGGAACAAATTGGCAATAACTGCTCAACTTGTACATTAAGGTCGCATCTAAAACCAACAATACAAAATCTAAAAATCTGTGAGAAGATTGGTACGCACCAGCAGATAGCATATATGTTTGTGTACTTTTGAGCCAAGTTTTGTGCATATCAATGCCATATTAAGAAAATTCCATCGTGGGAACAAATTGGCAATAACTGCTCAACTTGTACATTAAGGTCGCATCTAAAGCCAACTATACAAAATCTAAAAATCTGTGAGAAGATTGGTTGGCACCAGCAGATAGCATATATTTTTGTGTACTTTTGAGCCCATTTTTGTGCATATCAATGCCATATTAAGAAAATTCCATCGTGGGAACAAATTGGCAATAACTGCTCAACTTGTACATTAAGGTCGCATCTAAAGCCAACTTTACAAAATCTAAAAATGTGTGAGAAGATTGGTTGGCACCAGCAGATAGCATATATTTTTGTGTACTTTTGAGCCAATGTTTGTGCATATCAATGCCATATTAAGAAATTCCATCGTGGGAACAAATTGGCAATAACTGCTCAACTTGTACATTAAGGTCGCATCTAAAGCCAACTATACAAAATCTAAAAATCTGTGAGAAGATTGGTTGGCACCAGCAGATAGCATATATTTTTGTGTACTTTTGAGCCAATGTTTTTGCATATCAATGCCATATTAAGAAATTCCATCGTGGGAACAAATTGGCAATAACTGCTCAACTTGTACATTAAGGTCGCATCTAAAGCCAACTATACAAAATCTAAAACTCTGTGAGAAGATTGGTTGGCACCAGCAGATAGCATATATTTTTGTGTACTTTGAGCCAATTTTTGTGCATATCAATGCCATATTAAGAAAATTCCATCGTGGGAACAAATTGGCAATAACTGCTCAACTTGTACATTAAGGTCGCATCTAAAGCCAACTATACAAAATCTAAAAATCTGTGAGAAGATTGGTTGGCACCAGCAGATAGCATATATTTTTGTGTACTTTTGAGCCAATTTTTGTGCATATCAATGGCATATTAAGAAAATTCCATTGTGGGAACAAATTGGGAATAACTGCTCAACTTGTACATTAAGGTCGCATCTAAAGCCAACTATACAAAATCTAAAATTCTGTGAGAAGATTGGTTGGCACCAGCAGATAGCATATATTTTTGTGTACTTTTGAGCCAATTTTTGTGCATATCAATGCCATATTAAGAAAATTCCATCGTGGGAACAAATTGGCAATAACTGCTCAACTTGTACATTAAGGTCGCATCTAAAGCCAACTATACAAAATCTAAAAATCTGTGAGAAGATTGGTTAACGTTGGCACCAGCAGATAGCATATATTTTTGTGTACTTTTGAGCCAATTTTTGTGCATATCAATGCCATATTAAGAAAATTCCATCGTGGGAACAAATTGGCAATAACTGCTCAACTTGTACATTAAGGTCGCATCTAAAGCCAACTATACAAAATCTAAAAATCTGTGAGAAGATTGGTTGCAATTGGCACCAGCAGATAGCATATATTTTTGTGTACTTTTGAGCCAATTTTTGTGCATATCAATGCCATATTAAGAAAATTCCATCGTGGGAACAAATTGGCAATAACTGCTCAACTTGTACATTAAGGTCGCATCTAAAGCCAACTTTACAAAATCTAAAAATCTGTGAGAAGATTGGTTGGCACCAGCAGATAGCATATATTTTTGTGTACTTTTGAGCCAATGTTTGTGCATATCAATGCCATATTAAGAAATTCCATCGTGGGAACAAATTGGCAATAACTGCTCAACTTGTACATTAAGGTCGCATCTAAAGCCAACTATACAAAATCTAAAAATCTGTGAGAAGATTGGTTGGCACCAGCAGATAGCATATTTTTTTGTGTACTTTTGAGCCAATGTTTGTGCATATCAATGCCATATTAAGAAATTCCATCGTGGGAACAAATTGGCAATAACTGCTCAACTTGTACATTAAGGTCGCATCTAAAGCCAACTATACAAAATCTAAAACTCTGTGAGAAGATTGGTTGGCACCAGCAGATAGCATATATTTTTGAATACTTTGAGCCAATTTTTGTGCATATCAATGCCATATTAAGAAAATTCCATCGTGGGAACAAATTGGCAATAACTGCTCAACTTGTACATTAAGGTCGCATCTAAAGCCAACTATACAAAATCTAAAAATCTGTGAGAAGATTGGTTGGCACCAGCAGATAGCATATATTTTTGTGTACTTTTGAGCCAATTTTTGTGCATATCAATGGCATATTAAGAAAATTCCATTGTGGGAACAAATTGGCAATAACTGCTCAACTTGTACATTAAGGTCGCATCTAAAGCCAACTATACAAAATCTAAAATTCTGTGAGAAGATTGGTTGGCACCAGCAGATAGCATATATTTTTGTGTACTTTTGAGCCAATTTTTGTGCATATCAATGCCATATTAAGAAAATTCCATCGTGGGAACAAATTGGCAATAACTGCTCAACTTGTACATTAAGGTCGCATCTAAAGCCAACTATACAAAATCTGAAAATCTGTGAGAAGATTGGTTAACGTTGGCACCAGCAGATAGCATATATTTTTGTGTACTTTTGAGCCAATTTTTGTGCATATCAATGCCATATTAAGAAAATTCCATCGTGGGAACAAATTGGCAATAACTGCTCAACTTGTACATTAAGGTCGCATCTAAAGCCAACTATACAAAATCTAAAAATCTGTGAGAAGATTGGTTGCAATTGGCACCAGCAGATAGCATATATTTTTGTGTACTTTTGAGCCAATTTTTGTGCATATCAATGCCATATTAAGAAAATTCCATCGTGGGAACAAATTGGCAATAACTGCTCAACTTGCACATTAAGGTCGCATCTAAAGCCAACTATACAAAATCTAAAAATCTGTGAGAAGATTGGTTGGCACCAGCAGATAGCATATATTTTTGTGTACTTTTGAGCCAATTTTTTTGCATATCAATGCCATATTAAGAAAATTCCATCGTGGGAACAAATTGGCAATAACTGCTCAACTTGTACATTAAGGTCGCATCTAAAGCCAACTATACACAATCTAAAAATCTGTGAGAAGATTGGTTGGCACCAGCAGATAGCATAAATTTTTATGTACTTTTGAGCCAATGTTTGTGCATATCAATGCCATATTAAGAAAATTCCATTGTGGGAACAAATTGGCATTAACTGCTCAACTTGTACATTAAGGTCGCATCTAAAGCCAACTATACAAAATCTAAAAATCTGTGAGAAGATTGGTTGGCACCAGCAGATAGCATATTTTTTTGTGTACTTTTGAGCCAATTTTTTTAAATATCAATGCCATATTAAGAAAATTCCATCGTGGGAACAAATTGGCAATAACTGCTAAACTTGTACATTAAGGTCGCATCTAAAGCCAACTATACAAAATCTAAAAATCTGTGAGAAGATTGGTTGGCACCAGCAGATAGCATATATTTTTGTGTACTTTTGAGCCAATTTTTTTGCATATCAATGCCATATTAAGAAAATTCCATCGTGGGAACAAATTGGCAATAACTGCTCAACTTGTACATTAAGGTCGCATCTAAAGCCAACTATACAAAATCTAAAAATCTGTGAGAAGATTGGTTGGCACCAGCAGATAGCATATATTGTTGTGTACTTTTGAGCCAATTTTTGTGCATATCAATGCCATATTAAGAAAATTCGATCGTGGGAACAAATTGGCAATAACTGCTCAACTTGTACATTAAGGTCGCATCTAAAGCCAACTATACAAAATCTAAAAATCTGTGAGAAGATTGGTTGGCACCAGCAGATAGCATATATTTTTGTGTACTTTTGAGCCAATTTTTGTGCATATCAATGCCATATTAAGAAAATTCCATCGTGGGAACAAATTGGCAACAACTGCTCAACTTGTACATTAAGGTCGCATCTAAAGCCAACTATACAAAATCTAAAAATCTGTGAGAAGATTGGTTGGCACCAGCAGATAGCATATATTTTTGTGTACTTTTGAGCCAATTTTTGTGCATATCAATGCCATATTAAGAAAATTCCATCGTGGGAACAAATTGGCAATAACTGCTCAACTTGTACATTAAGGTCGCATCTAAAGCCAACTATACAAAATCTAAAAATCTGTGAGAAGATTGGTTGGCACCAGCAGATAGCATATATTTTTGTGTACTTTTGAGCCAATGTTTGTGCATATCAATGCCATATTAAGAAAATTCCATTGTGGGAACAAATTGGCAATAACTGCTCAACTTGTACATTAAGGTCGCATCTAAAGCCAACTATACAAAATCTAAAAATCTGTGAGAAGATTGGTTGGCACCAGCAGATAGCATATATTTTTGTGTACTTTTGAGCCAATTTTTTTGCATATCAATGCCATATTAAGAAAATTCCATCGTGGGAACAAATTGGCAATAACTGCTCAACTTGTACATTAAGGTCGCATCTAAAGCCAACTATACAAAATCTAAAAATCTGTGAGAAGATTGGTTGGCACCAGCAGATAGCATATATTTTTGTGTACTTTTGAGCCAATTTATTTGCATATCAATGCCATATTAAGAAATTTCCATCGTGGGAACAAATTGGCAATAACTGCTCAACTTGTACATTAAGGTCGCATCTAAAGCCAACTATACAAAATCTAAAAATCTGTGAGAAGATTGGTTGGCACCAGCAGATAGCATATATTGTTGTGTACTTTTGAGCCAATTTTTGTGCATATCAATGCCATATTAAGAAAATTCCATCTTGGGAACAAATTGGCAATAACTGCTCAACTTGTACATTAAGGTCGCATCTAAAGCCAACTATACAAAATCTAAAAATCTGTGAGAAGATTGGTTGGCACCAGCGGATAGCATATATTTTTGTGTACTTTTGAGCCAATTTTTGTGCATATCAATGCCATATTAAGAAAAGTCCATCGTGGGAACAAATTGGCAATAACTGCTCAACTTGTACATTAAGGTCGCATCTAAAGCCAACTATACAAAATCTAAAAATCTGTGAGAAGATTGGTTGGCACCAGCAGATAGCATATATTTTTGTGTACTTATGAGCCAATTTTTGTGCATATCAATGCCATATTAAGAAAATTCAATCGTGGGAACAAATTGGCAATAACTGCTCAACTTGTACATTAAGGTCGCATCTAAAGTCAACTAAACAAAATCTAAAAATCTGTGAGAAGATTGGTTGGCACCAGCAGATAGCATACATTTTTGTGTACTTTTGAGCCAATTTTTGTGAATATCAATGTCATATTAAGAAAATTCCATCGTGGGAACAAATTGGCAATATTTGCTCAACTTGTACATTAAGGTCGCATCTAAAGCCAACTATACAAAATCTAAAAATCTGTGAGAAGATTGGTTGGCACCAGCAGATAGCATATATTTTTGTGTACTTTTGAGCCAATTTTTTTGCATATCAATGCCATATTAAGAAAATTCCATCGTGGGAACAAATTGGCAATAACTGCTCAACTTGTACATTAAGGTCGCATCTAAAGCCAACTATACAAAATCTAAAAATCTGTGAGAAGATTGGTTGGCACCAGCAGATAGCATATATTGTTGTGTACTTTTGAGCCAATTTTTGTGCATATCAATGCCATATTAAGAAAATTCCATCGTGGGAACAAATTGGCAATAACTGCTCAACTTGTACATTAAGGTCGCATCTAAAGCCAACTATTCAAAATCTAAAAATCTGTGAGAAGATTGGTTGGCACCAGCAGATAGCATATATTTTTGTGTACTTTTGAGCCAATCTTTGTACATATCAATGCCATATTAAGAAAATTCCATCGTGGGAACAAATTGGCAATAACTGCTCAACTTGTACATTAAGGTCGCATCTAAAGCCAACTATACAAAATCTAAAAATCTGTGAGAAGATTGGTTGGCACCAGCAAATAGCATATATTTTTGTGTACTTTTGAGCCAATTTTTGTGCATATCAATGCCATATTAAGAAAATTCAATCGTGGGAACAAATTGGCAATAACTGCTCAACTTGTACATTAAGGTCGCATCTAAAGTCAACTAAACAAAATCTAAAAATCTGTGAGAAGATTGGTTGGCACCAGCAGATAGCATACATTTTTGTGTACTTTTGAGCCAATTTTTGTGCATATCAATGTCATATTAAGAAAATTCCATCGTGGGAACAAATTGGCAATATTTGCTCAACTTGTACATTAAGGTCGCATCTAAAGCCAACTATACAAAATCTAAAAATCTGTGAGAAGATTGGTTGGCACCAGCAGATAGCATATATTTTTGTGTACTTTTGAGCCAATTTTTTTGCATATCAATGCCATATTAAGAAAATTCCATCGTGGGAACAAATTGGCAATAACTGCTCAACTTGTACATTAAGGTCGCATCTAAAGCCAACTATACAAAATCTAAAAATCTGTGAGAAGATTGGTTGGCACCAGCAGATAGCATATATTGTTGTGTACTTTTGAGCCAATTTTTGTGCATATCAATGCCATATTAAGAAAATTCCATCTTGGGAACAAATTGGCAATAACTGCTCAACTTGTACATTAAGGTCGCATCTAAAGCCAACTATACAAAATCTAAAAATCTGTGAGAAGATTGGTTGGCACCAGCGGATAGCATATATTTTTGTGTACTTTTGAGCCAATTTTTGTGCATATCAATGCCATATTAAGAAAAGTCCATCGTGGGAACAAATTGGCAATAACTGCTCAACTTGTACATTAAGGTCGCATCTAAAGCCAACTATACAAAATCTAAAAATCTGTGAGAAGATTGGTTGGCACCAGCAGATAGCATATATTTTTGTGTACTTATGAGCCAATTTTTGTGCATATCAATGCCATATTAAGAAAATTCAATCGTGGGAACAAATTGGCAATAACTGCTCAACTTGTACATTAAGGTCGCATCTAAAGTCAACTAAACAAAATCTAAAAATCTGTGAGAAGATTGGTTGGCACCAGCAGATAGCATACATTTTTGTGTACTTTTGAGCCAATTTTTGTGCATATCAATGTCATATTAAGAAAATTCCATCGTGGGAACAAATTGGCAATATTTGCTCAACTTGTACATTAAGGTCGCATCTAAAGCCAACTATACAAAATCTAAAAATCTGTGAGAAGATTGGTTGGCACCAGCAGATAGCATATATTTTTGTGTACTTTTGAGCCAATTTTTTTGCATATCAATGCCATATTAAGAAAATTCCATCGTGGGAACAAATTGGCAATAACTGCTCAACTTGTACATTAAGGTCGCATCTAAAGCCAACTATACAAAATCTAAAAATCTGTGAGAAGATTGGTTGGCACCAGCAGATAGCATATATTTTTGTGTACTTATGAGCCAATTTTTGTGCATATCAATGCCATATTAAGAAAATTCAATCGTGGGAACAAATTGGCAATAACTGCTCAACTTGTACATTAAGGTCGCATCTAAAGTCAACTAAACAAAATCTAAAAATCTGTGAGAAGATTGGTTGGCACCAGCAGATAGCATACATTTTTGTGTACTTTTGAGCCAATTTTTGTGCATATCAATGTCATATTAAGAAAATTCCATCGTGGGAACAAATTGGCAATATTTGCTCAACTTGTACATTAAGGTCGCATCTAAAGCCAACTATACAAAATCTAAAAATCTGTGAGAAGATTGGTTGGCACCAGCAGATAGCATATATTTTTGTGTACTTTTGAGCCAATTTTTGTGCATATCAATGCCATATTAAGAAAATTCCATCGTGGGAACAAATTGGCAATAACTGCTCAACTTGTACATTAAGGTCGCATCTAAAGCCAACTATACAAAATCTAAAAATCTGTGAGAAGATTGGTTGGCACCAGCAGATAGCATATATTTTTGTGTACTTTTGAGCCAATTTTTGTGCATATCAATGCCATATTAAGAAAATTCCATCGTGGGAACAAATTGGCAATAACTGCTCAACTTGTACATTAAGGTCGCATCTAAAGCCAACTATTCAAAATCTAAAAATCTGTGAGAAGATTGGTTGGCACCAGCAGATAGCATATATTTGTGTGTACTTTTGAGCCAATCTTTGTACATATCAATGCCATATTAAGAAAATTCCATCGTGGGAACAAATTGGCAATAACTGCTCAACTTGTACATTAAGGTCGCATCTAAAGCCAACTATACAAAATCTAAAAATCTGTGAGAAGATTGGTTGGCACCAGCAGATAGCATATATTTTTGTGTACTTTTGAGCCAATTTTTGTGCATATCAATGCCATATTAAGAAAATTCCATCGTGGGAACAAATTGGCAATATCTGCTCAACTTGTACATTAAGGTCGCATCTAAAGCCAACTATACAAAATCTAAAAATCTGTGAGAAGATTGGTTGGCACCAGCAGATAGCATATATTTTTGTGTACTTTTGAGCCAATTTTTGTGCATATCAATGCCATATTAAGAAAATTCCATCGTGGGAACAAATTGGCAATAACTGCTCAACTTGTACATTAAGGTCGCATCTAAAGCCAACTATACAAAATCTAAAAATCTGTGAGAAGATTGGTTGGCACCAGCAGATAGCATATATTTTTGTATACTTTTGAGCCAATTTTTGTGCATATCAATGCCATATTAAGAAAATTCCATCGTGGGAACAAATTGGCAATAACTGCTCAACTTGTACATTAAGGTCGCATCTAAAGCCAACTATACAAAATCTAAAAATCTGTGAGAAGATTGGTTGGCACCAGCAGATAGCATATTTGTTTGTGTACTTTTGAGCCAATTTTTGTGCATATCAATGCCATATTAAGAAATTTCCATCGTGGGAACAAATTGGCAATAACTACTCAACTTGTACATTAAGGTCGCATCTAAAGCCAACTATACAAAATCTAAAAATCTGTGAGAAGATTGGTTGGCACCAGCAGTTACCATATATTTTTGTGTACGTTTGAGCCAATTTTTGTGCATATCAATGCCATATTAAGAAAATTCCATCGTGGGAACAAATTGGCAATAACTGCTCAACTTGTACATTAAGGTCGCATCTAAAGCCAACTATACAAAATCTAAAAATCTGTGAGAAGATTGGTTGGCACCAGCAGATAGCATATATTTTTGTGTACTTTTGAGCCAATTTTTGTGCATATCAATGCCATATTAAGAAAATTCCATCGTGGGAACAAATTGGCAATAACTGCTCAACTTGTACATTAAGGTCGCATCTAAAGCCAACTATACAAAATCTAAAAATCTGTGAGAAGATTGGTTGGCACCAGCAGATAGCATATATTTTTGTATACTTTTGAGCCAATTTTTGTGCATATCAATGCCATATTAAGAAAATTCCATCGTGGGAACAAATTGGCAATAACTGCTCAACTTGTACATTAAGGTCGCATCTAAAGCCAACTATACAAAATCTAAAAATCTGTGAGAAGATTGGTTGGCACCAGCAGATAGCATATTTGTTTGTGTACTTTTGAGCCAATTTTTGTGCATATCAATGCCATATTAAGAAATTTCCATCGTGGGAACAAATTGGCAATAACTACTCAACTTGTACATTAAGGTCGCATCTAAAGCCAACTATACAAAATCTAAAAATCTGTGAGAAGATTGGTTGGCACCAGCAGTTACCATATATTTTTGTGTACGTTTGAGCCAATTTTTGTGCATATCAATGCCATATTAAGAAAATTCCATCGTGGGAACAAATTGGCAATAACTGCTCAACTTGTACATTAAGGTCGCATCTAAAGCCAACTATACACAATCTAAAAATCTGTGAGAAGATTGGTTGGCACCAGCAGATAGCATATATTGTTGTGTACTTTTGAGCCAATTTTTGTGCATATCAATGCCATATTAAGAAAATTCCATCGTGGGAACAAATTGGCAATAACTGCTCAACTTGTACATTAAGGTCGCATCTAAAGCCAACTATACAAAATCTAAAAATGTGTGAGAAGATTGGTTGGCACCAGCAGATAGCATATATTTTTGTGTACTTTTGAGCCAATTTTTGTGCATATCAATGCCATATTAAGAAAATTCCATCGTGGGAACAAATTGGCAATAACTGCTCAACTTGTACATTAAGGTCGCATCTAAAGCCAACTATACAAAATCTAAAAATCTGTGAGAAGATTGGTTGGCACCAGCAGATAGCATACATTTGTGTGTACTTTTGAGCCAATTTTTGTTCATATCAATGCCATATTAAGAAAATTTCATCATTGGAACAAATTGGCAATAACTGCTCAACTTGTACATTAAGGTCGCATCTAAAGCCAACTATACAAAATCTAAAAATCTGTGAGAAGATTGGTTGGCACCAGCAGATAGCATATATTTTTGTGTACTTTTGAGCCAATTTTTGTGCATATCAATGCCATTTTAAGAAATTTCCACCGTGGGAACAAATTGGCAATAACTGCTCAACTTGTACATTAAGGTCGTATCTAAAGCCAACTATACAAAATCTAAAAATCTGTGAGAAGATTGGTTGGCACCAGCAGATAGCATATATTTTTGTGTACTTTTGAGCCAATTTTTGTGCATATCAATGCCATATTAAGAAAATTCCATCGTGGGAACAAATTGGCAATAACTGCTCAACTTGTACATTAAGGTCGCATCTAAAGCCAACTATACAAAATCTAAAAATCTGTGAGAAGATTGGTTGGCACCAGCAGATAGCATATATTTTTGTATACTTTTGAGCCAATTTTTGTGCATATCAATGCCATATTAAGAAAATTCCATCGTGGGAACAAATTGGCAATAACTGCTCAACTTGTACATTAAGGTCGCATCTAAAGCCAACTATACAAAATCTAAAAATCTGTGAGAAGATTGGTTGGCACCAGCAGATAGCATATTTGTTTGTGTACTTTTGAGCCAATTTTTGTGCATATCAATGCCATATTAAGAAATTTCCATCGTGGGAACAAATTGGCAATAACTACTCAACTTGTACATTAAGGTCGCATCTAAAGCCAACTATACAAAATCTAAAAATCTGTGAGAAGATTGGTTGGCACCAGCAGTTACCATATATTTTTGTGTACGTTTGAGCCAATTTTTGTGCATATCAATGCCATATTAAGAAAATTCCATCGTGGGAACAAATTGGCAATAACTGCTCAACTTGTACATTAAGGTCGCATCTAAAGCCAACTATACACAATCTAAAAATCTGTGAGAAGATTGGTTGGCACCAGCAGATAGCATATATTGTTGTGTACTTTTGAGCCAATTTTTGTGCATATCAATGCCATATTAAGAAAATTCCATCGTGGGAACAAATTGGCAATAACTGCTCAACTTGTACATTAAGGTCGCATCTAAAGCCAACTATACAAAATCTAAAAATGTGTGAGAAGATTGGTTGGCACCAGCAGATAGCATATATTTTTGTGTACTTTTGAGCCAATTTTTGTGCATATCAATGCCATATTAAGAAAATTCCATCGTGGGAACAAATTGGCAATAACTGCTCAACTTGTACATTAAGGTCGCATCTAAAGCCAACTATACAAAATCTAAAAATCTGTGAGAAGATTGGTTGGCACCAGCAGATAGCATACATTTGTGTGTACTTTTGAGCCAATTTTTGTTCATATCAATGCCATATTAAGAAAATTTCATCATTGGAACAAATTGGCAATAACTGCTCAACTTGTACATTAAGGTCGCATCTAAAGCCAACTATACAAAATCTAAAAATCTGTGAGAAGATTGGTTGGCACCAGCAGATAGCATATATTTTTGTGTACTTTTGAGCCAATTTTTGTGCATATCAATGCCATTTTAAGAAATTTCCACCGTGGGAACAAATTGGCAATAACTGCTCAACTTGTACATTAAGGTCGTATCTAAAGCCAACTATACAAAATCTAAAAATCTGTGAGAAGATTGGTTGGCACCAGCAGATAGCATACATTTGTGTGTACTTTTGAGCCAATTTTTGTGCATATCAATGCCATATTAAGAAAATTCCATCGTGGGAACAAATTGGCAATAACTGCTCAACTTGTACATTAAGGTCGCATCTAAAGCCAACTATACAAAATCTAAAAATCTGTGAGAAAATTGGTTGGCACCAGCAGATAGCATATATTTTTGTGTACTTTTGAGCCAATTTTTGTGCATATCAATGCCATATTAAGAAATTTCCATCGTGGGAACAAATTGGCAATAACTACTCAACTTGTACATTAAGGTCGCATCTAAAGCCAACTATACAAAATCTAAAAATCTGTGAGAAGATTGGTTGGCACCAGCAGTTACCATATATTTTTGTGTACGTTTGAGCCAATTTTTGTGCATATCAATGCCATATTAAGAAAATTCCATCGTGGGAACAAATTGGCAATAACTGCTCAACTTGTACATTAAGGTCGCATCTAAAGCCAACTATACAAAATCTAAAAATCTGTGAGAAGATTGGTTGGCACCAGCAGATAGCATATATTTTTGTGTACTTTTGAGCCAATTTTTGTGCATATCAATGCCATATTAAGAAAATTCCATCGTGGGAACAAATTGGCAATAACTGCTCAACTTGTACATTAAGGTCGCATCTAAAGCCAACTATACAAAATCTAAAAATGTGTGAGAAGATTGGTTGGCACCAGCAGATAGCATATATTTTTGTGTACTTTTGAGCCAATTTTTGTGCATATCAATGCCATATTAAGAAAATTCCATCGTGGGAACAAATTGGCAATAACTGCTCAACTTGTACATTAAGGTCGCATCTAAAGCCAACTATACAAAATCTAAAAATCTGTGAGAAGATTGGTTGGCACCAGCAGATAGCATATATTTGTGTGTACTTTTGAGCCAATTTTTGTGCATATCAATGCCATTTTAAGAAATTTCCACCGTGGGAACAAATTGGCAATAACTGCTCAACTTGTACATTAAGGTCGTATCTAAAGCCAACTATACAAAATCTAAAAATCTGTGAGAAGATTGGTTGGCACCAGCAGATAGCATATAGTTTTGTGTACTTTTGAGCCAATTTTTGTGCATATCAATGCCATATTAAGAAAATTTCATCGTGGGAACAAATTGGCAATAACTGCTCAACTTGTACATTAAGGTCGCATCTAAAGCCAACTATACAAAATCTAAAAATCTGTGAAAAGATTGGTTGGCACCAGCAGATAGCATATATTTTTGTGTACTTTTGAGCCAATTTTTGTGCATATCAATGCCATATTAAGAAAATTCCATCGTGGGAACAAATTGGCAATAACTGCTCAACTTGTACATTAAGGTCGCATCTAAAGCCAACTATACAAAATCTAAAAATCTGTGAGAAGATTGGTTGGCACCAGCAGATAGCATATATTTGTGTGTACTTTTGAGCCAATTTTTGTGCATATCAATGCCATATTAAGAAAATTCCATCGTGGGAACAAATTGGCAATAACTGCTCAACTTGTACATTAAGGTCGCATCTAAAGCCAACTATACAAAATCTAAAAATCTGTGAGAAGATTGGTTGGCACCAGCAGATAGCATATATTTTTGTGTACTTTTGAGCCAATTTTTTTGCATATCAATGCCATTTTAAGAAATTTCCACCGTGGGAACAAATTGGCAATAACTGCTCAACTTGTACATTAAGGTCGCATCTAAAGCCAACTATACAAAATCTAAAAATCTGTGAGAAGATTGGTTGGCACCAGCAGATAGCATATATTTTTGTGTACTTTTGAGCCAATTTTTGTGTATATCAATGCCATATTAAGAAAATTCCATCGTGGGAACAAATTGGCAATAACTGCTCAACTTGTACATTAAGGTTGCATCTAAAGCCAACTATACAAAATCTAAAAATCTGTGAGAAGATTGGTTGGCACCAGCAGATAGCATATATTTTTGTGTACTTTTGAGCCAATTTTTGTGCATATCAATGCCATATTAAGAAATTTCCATCGTGGGAACAAATTGGCAATAACTACTCAACTTGTACATTAAGGTCGCATCTAAAGCCAACTATACAAAATCTAAAAATCTGTGAGAAGATTGGTTGGCACCAGCAGTTACCATATATTTTTGTGTACTTTTGAGCCAATTTTTGTGCATATCAATGCCATATTAAGAAAATTCCATCGTGGGAACAAATTGGCAATAACTGCTCAACTTGTACATTAAGGTCGCATCTAAAGCCAACTATACAAAATCTAAAAATCTGTGAGAAGATTGGTTGGCACCAGCAAATAGCATATATTTTTGTGTACTTTTGAGCCAATTTTTTGCATATCAATGCCATATTAAGAAAATTCCATCGTGGGAACAAATTGGCAATAACTGCTCAACTTGTACATTAAGGTCGCATCTAAAGCCAACTATACAAAATCTAAAAATCTGTGAGAAGATTGGTTGGCACCAGCAGATAGCATATATTTTTGTGTACTTTTGAGCCAATTTTTGTGCATATCAATGCCATATTAAGAAAATTCCATCGTGGGAACAAATTGGCAATAACTGCTCAACTTGTACATTAAGGTCGCATCTAAAGCCAACTATACAAAATCTAAAAATCTGTGAGAAGATTGGTTGGCACCAGCAGATAGCATATATTTGTGTGTACTTTTGAGCCAATTTTTGTGCATATCAATGCCATATTAAGAAAATTCCATCGTGGGAACAAATTGGCAATAACTGCTCAACTTGTACATTAAGGTCGCATCTAAAGCCAACTATACAAAATCTAAAAATCTGTGAGAAGATTGGTTGGCACCAGCAGATAGCATATATTTTTGTGTACTTTTGAGCCAATTTTTTTGCATATCAATGCCATTTTAAGAAATTTCCACCGTGGGAACAAATTGGCAATAACTGCTCAACTTGTACATTAAGGTCGCATCTAAAGCCAACTATACAAAATCTAAAAATCTGTGAGAAGATTGGTTGGCACCAGCAGATAGCATATATTTTTGTGTACTTTTGAGCCAATTTTTGTGCATATCAATGCCATATTAAGAAAATTCCATCGTGGGAACAAATTGGCAATAACTGCTCAACTTGTACATTAAGGTTGCATCTAAAGCCAACTATACAAAATCTAAAAATCTGTGAGAAGATTGGTTGGCACCAGCAGATAGCATATATTTTTGTGTACTTTTGAGCCAATTTTTGTGCATATCAATGCCATATTAAGAAATTTCCATCGTGGGAACAAATTGGCAATAACTACTCAACTTGTACATTAAGGTCGCATCTAAAGCCAACTATACAAAATCTAAAAATCTGTGAGAAGATTGGTTGGCACCAGCAGTTACCATATATTTTTGTGTACTTTTGAGCCAATTTTTGTGCATATCAATGCCATATTAAGAAAATTCCATCGTGGGAACAAATTGGCAATAACTGCTCAACTTGTACATTAAGGTCGCATCTAAAGCCAACTATACAAAATCTAAAAATCTGTGAGAAGATTGGTTGGCACCAGCAAATAGCATATATTTTTGTGTACTTTTGAGCCAATTTTTTGCATATCAATGCCATATTAAGAAAATTCCATCGTGGGAACAAATTGGCAATAACTGCTCAACTTGTACATTAAGGTCGCATCTAAAGCCAACTATACAAAATCTAAAAATCTGTGAGAAGATTGGTTGGCACCAGCAGATAGCATATATTTTTGTGTACTTTTGAGCCAATTTTTGTGCATATCAATGCCATATTAAGAAAATTCCATCGTGGGAACAAATTGGCAATAACTGCTCAACTTGTACATTAAGGTCGCATCTAAAGCCAACTATACAAAATCTAAAAATCTGTGAGAAGATTGGTTGGCACCAGCAGATAGCATATATTTTTGTGTACTATTGAGCCAATTTTTGTGCATATCAATGCCATATTAAGAAATTTCCATCGTGGGAACAAATTGGCAATAACTACTCAACTTGTACATTAAGGTCGCATCTAAAGCCAACTATACAAAATCTAAAAATCTGTGAGAAGATTGGTTGGCACCAGCAGATAGCATATATTTTTGTGTACTTTTGAGCCAATTTTTGTGCATATCAATGCCATATTAAGAAAATTCCATCGTGGGAACAAATTGGCAATAACTGCTCAACTTGTACATTAAGGTCGCATCTAAAGCCAACTATACAAAATCTAAAAATCTGTGAGAAGATTGGTTGGCACCAGCAGAAAGCATATATTTTTGTGTACTTTTGAGGCAATTTTTGTGCATATCAATGCCATATTAAGAAAATTCCATCGTGGGAACAAATTGGCAATAACTGCTCAACTTGTACATTAAGGTCGCATCTAAAGCCAACTATACAAAATCTAAAAATCTGTGAGAAGATTGGTTGGCACCAGCAAATAGCATATATTTTTGTGTACTTTTGAGCCAATTTTTTGGCATATCAATGCCATATTAAGAAATTTCCATCGTGGGAACAAATTGGCAATAACTGCTCAACTTGTACTTTAAGGTCGCATCTAAAGCCAACTATACAAAATCTAAAAATCTGTGAGAAGATTGGTTGGCACCAGCAGATACCATATATTTTTGTGTACTTTTGAGCCAATGTTTGTGCATATCAATGCCATATTAAGAAAATTCCATCGTGGGAACAAATTGGCAATAACTGCTCAACTTGTACATTAAGGTCGCATCTAAAGCCAACTTTACAAAATCTAAAAATCTGTGAGAAGATTGGTTGGCACCAGCAGATAGCATATATTTTTGTGTACTTTTGAGCCAATTTTTGTGCATATCAATGCCATATTAAGAAAATTCCATTGTGGGAACAAATTGGCAATAACTGCTCAACTTGTACATTAAGGTCGCATCTAAAGCCAACTATACAAAATCTAAAAATCTGTGAGAAGATTGGTTGGCACCAGCAGATAGCATATATTTGTGTGTACTTTTGAGCCAATTTTTGTGCATATCAATGCCATATTAAGAAATTTCCATCGTGGGAACAAATTGGCATTAACTGCTCAACTTGTACATTAAGGTCGCATCTAAAGCCAACTATACAAAATCTAAAAATCTGTGAGAAGATTGGTTGGCACCAGCAGATAGCATATATTTTTGTGTACTTTTGAGCCAATTTTTGTGCATATCAATGCCATATTAAGAAAATTCCATCGCGGGAACAAATTGGCAATAACTGCTCAACTTGTACATTAAGGTCGCATCTAAAGCCAACTATACAAAATCTAAAAATCTGTGAGAAGATTGGTTGGCACCAGCAGAAAGCATATATTTGTGTGTACTTTTGAGCCAATTTTTGTGCATATCAATGCCATATTAAGAAAATTCCATCGTGGGAACAAATTGGCAATAACTGCTCAACTTGTACATTAAGGTCGCATCTAAAGCCAACTATACAAAATCTAAAAATCTGTGAGAAGATTGGTTGGCACCAGCAAATAGCATATATTTTTGTGTACTTTTGAGCCAATTTTTTTGCATATCAATGCCATATTAAGAAATTTCCATCGTGGGAACAAATTGGCAATAACTGCTCAACTTGTACATTAAGGTCGCATCTAAAGCCAACTATACAAAATCTAAAAATCTGTGAGAAGATTGGTTGGCACCAGCAGATACCATATATTTGTGTGTACTTTTGAGCCAATTTTTGTGCATATCAATGCCATATTAAGAAAATTCCATCGTGGGAACAAATTGGCAATAACTGCTCAACTTGTACATTAAGGTCGCATCTAAAGCCAACTATACAAAATCTAAAAATCTGTGAGAAGATTGGTTGGCACCAGCAGATAGCATATATTTTTTTGTACTTTTGAGCCAATTTTTGTGCATATCAATGCCATATTAAGAAAATTCCATCGTGGGAACAAATTGGCAATAACTGCTCAACTTGTACATTAAGGTCGCATCTAAAGCCAACTATACAAAATCTAAAAATCTGTGAGAAGATTGGTTGGCACCAGCAGATAGCATATATTTTTGTGTACTTTTGAGCCAATTTTTGTGCATATCAATGCCATATTAAGAAAATTCCATCGTGGGAACAAATTTGCAATTATTGCTTAACTTGTACATTAAGGTCGCATCTAAAGCCAACTATACAAAATCTAAAAATCTGTGAGAAGATTGGTTGGCACCAGCAGATAGCATATATTTTTGTGTACTTTTGAGCCAATTTTTTTGCATATCAATGCCATATTAAGAAAATTCCATCGTGGGAACAAATTGGATATAACTGCTCAACTTGTACATTAAGGTCGCATCTAAAGCCAACTATACAAAATCTAAAAATCTGTGAGAAGATTGGTTGGCACCAGCAAATAGCATATATTTTTGTGTACTTTTGAGCCAATTTTTTTGCATATCAATGCCATATTAAGAAAATTCCATCGTGGGAACAAATTGGCAATAACTGCTCAACTTGTACATTAAGGTCGCATCTAAAGCCAACTATACAAAATCTAAAAATCTGTGAGAAGATTGGTTGGCACCAGCAGATACCATATATTTGTGTGTACTTTTGAGCCAATTTTTGTGCATATCAATGCCATATTAAGAAAATTCCATCGTGGGAACAAATTGGCAATAACTGCTCAACTTGTACATTAAGGTCGCATCTAAAGCCAACTATACAAAATCTAAAAATCTGTGAGAAGATTGGTTGGCACCAGCAGATAGCATATATTTTTGTGTACTTTTGAGCCAATTTTTGTGCATATCAATGCCATATTAAGAAAATTCCATCGTGGGAACAAATTGGCAATAACTGCTCAACTTGTACATTAAGGTCGCATCTAAAGCCAACTATACAAAATCTAAAAATCTGTGAGAAGATTGGTTGGCACCAGCAGATAGCATATATTTTTGTGTACTTTTGAGCCAATTTTTGTGCATATCAATGCCATATTAAGAAAATTCCATCGTGGGAACAAATTTGCAATTATTGCTTAACTTGTACATTAAGGTCGCATCTAAAGCCAACTATACAAAATCTAAAAATCTGTGAGAAGATTGGTTGGCACCAGCAGATAGCATATATTTTTGTGTACTTTTGAGCCAATTTTTGTGCATATCAATGCCATATTAAGAAAATTCCATCGTGGGAACAAATTGGATATAACTGCTCAACTTGTACATTAAGGTCGCATCTAAAGCCAACTATACAAAATCTAAAAATCTGTGAGAAGATTGGTTGGCACCAGCAAATAGCATATATTTTTGTGTACTTTTGAGCCAATTTTTTTGCATATCAATGCCATATTAAGAAAATTCCATCGTGGGAACAAATTGGCAATAACTGCTCAACTTGTACATTAAGGTCGCATCTAAAGCCAACTATACAAAATCTAAAAATCTGTGAGAAGATTGGTTGGCACCAGCAGATACCATATATTTGTGTGTACTTTTGAGCCAATTTTTGTGCATATCAATGCCATATTAAGAAAATTCCATCGTGGGAACAAATTGGCAATAACTGCTCAACTTGTACATTAAGGTCGCATCTAAAGCCAACTATACAAAATCTAAAAATCTGTGAGAAGATTGGTTGGCACCAGCAGATAGCATATATTTTTTTGTACTTTTGAGCCAATTTTTGTGCATATCAATGCCATATTAAGAAAATCCCATCGTGGGAACAAATTGGCAATAACTGCTCAACTTGTACATTAAGGTCGCATCTAAAGCCAACTATACAAAATCTAAAAATCTGTGAGAAGATTGGTTGGCACCAGCAGATAGCATATATTTTTGTGTACTTTTGAGCCAATTTTTGTGCATATCAATGCCATATTAAGAAAATTCCATCGTGGGAACAAATTTGCAATTATTGCTTAACTTGTACATTAAGGTCGCATCTAAAGCCAACTATACAAAATCTAAAAATCTGTGAGAAGATTGGTTGGCACCAGCAGATAGCATATATTTTTGTGTACTTTTGAGCCAATTTTTGTGCATATCAATGCCATATTAAGAAAATTCCATCGTGGGAACAAATTGGATATAACTGCTCAACTTGTACATTAAGGTCGCATCTAAAGCCAACTATACAAAATCTAAAAATCTGTGAGAAGATTGGTTGGCACCAGCAAATAGCATATATTTTTGTGTACTTTTGAGCCAATTTTTTTGCATATCAATGCCATATTAAGAAAATTCCATCGTGGGAACAAATTGGCAATAACTGCTCAACTTGTACATTAAGGTCGCATCTAAAGCCAACTATACAAAATCTAAAAATCTGTGAGAAGATTGGTTGGCACCAGCAGATACCATATATTTGTGTGTACTTTTGAGCCAATTTTTGTGCATATCAATGCCATATTAAGAAAATTCCATCGTGGGAACAAATTGGCAATAACTGCTCAACTTGTACATTAAGGTCGCATCTAAAGCCAACTATACAAAATCTAAAAATCTGTGAGAAGATTGGTTGGCACCAGCAGATAGCATATATTTTTGTGTACTTTTGAGCCAATTTTTGTGCATATCAATGCCATATTAAGAAAATTCCATCGTGGGAACAAATTGGCAATAACTGCTCAACTTGTACATTAAGGTCGCAGCTAAAGCCAACTATACAAAATCTAAAAATCTGTGAGAAGATTGGTTGGCACCAGCAGATAGCATATATTTTTGTGTACTTTTGAGCCAATTTTTGTGCATATCAATGCCATATTAAGAAATTTCCATCGTGGGAACAAATTGGCAATAACTACTCAACTTGTACATTAAGGTCGCATCTAAAGCCAACTATACAAAATCTAAAAATCTGTGAGAAGATTGGTTGGCACCAGCAGATAGCATATATTTTTGTGTACTTTTGAGCCAATTTTTGTGCATATCAATGCCATATTAAGAAAATTCCATCGTGGGAACAAATTGGCAATAACTGCTCAACTTGTACATTAAGGTCGCATCTAAAGCCAACTATACAAAATCTAAAAATGTGTGAGAAGATTGGTTGGCACCAGCAGATAGCATATATTTTTGTGTACTTTTGAGCCAATTTTTGTGCATATCAATGCCATATTAAGAAAATTCCATCGTGGGAACAAATTGGCAATAACTGCTCAACTTGTACATTAAGGTCGCATCTAAAGCCAACTATACAAAATCTAAAAATCTGTGAGAAGATTGGTTGGCACCAGCAGAAAGCATATATTTTTGTGTACTTTTGAGGCAATTTTTGTGCATATCAATGCCATATTAAGAAAATTCCATCGTGGGAACAAATTGGCAATAACTGCTCAACTTGTACATTAAGGTCGCATCTAAAGCCAACTATACAAAATCTAAAAATCTGTGAGAAGATTGGTTGGCACCAGCAAATAGCATATATTTTTGTGTACTTTTGAGCCAATTTTTTGGCATATCAATGCCATATTAAGAAATTTCCATCGTGGGAACAAATTGGCAATAACTGCTCAACTTGTACTTTAAGGTCGCATCTAAAGCCAACTATACAAAATCTAAAAATCTGTGAGAAGATTGGTTGGCACCAGCAGATACCATATATTTGTGTGTACTTTTGAGCCAATGTTTGTGCATATCAATGCCATATTAAGAAAATTCCATCGTGGGAACAAATTGGCAATAACTGCTCAACTTGTACATTAAGGTCGCATCTAAAGCCAACTTTACAAAATCTAAAAATCTGTGAGAAGATTGGTTGGCACCAGCAGATAGCATATATTTTTGTGTACTTTTGAGCCAATTTTTGTGCATATCAATGCCATATTAAGAAAATTCCATTGTGGGAACAAATTGGCAATAACTGCTCAACTTGTACATTAAGGTCGCATCTAAAGCCAACTATACAAAATCTAAAAATCTG
Organism: Steromphala cineraria; assembly: GCA_916613615.1. Lineage (NCBI taxonomy): Eukaryota > Metazoa > Mollusca > Gastropoda > Trochida > Trochidae > Steromphala > Steromphala cineraria. The sequence goes on along the minus strand of OU744734.1, from coordinate 9,165,147 downwards.
TGAGAAGATTGGTTGGCACCAGCAGATAGCATATATTTGTGTGTACTTTTGAGCCAATTTTTGTGCATATCAATGCCATATTAAGAAATTTCCATCGTGGGAACAAATTGGCATTAACTGCTCAACTTGTACATTAAGGTCGCATCTAAAGCCAACTATACAAAATCTAAAAATCTGTGAGAAGATTGGTTGGCACCAGCAGATAGCATATATTTTTGTGTACTTTTGAGCCAATTTTTGTGCATATCAATGCCATATTAAGAAAATTCCATCGCGGGAACAAATTGGCAATAACTGCTCAACTTGTACATTAAGGTCGCATCTAAAGCCAACTATACAAAATCTAAAAATCTGTGAGAAGATTGGTTGGCACCAGCAGAAAGCATATATTTGTGTGTACTTTTGAGCCAATTTGTGTGCATATCAATGCCATATTAAGAAAATTCCATCGTGGGAACAAATTGGCAATAACTGCTCAACTTGTACATTAAGGTCGCATCTAAAGCCAACTATACAAAATCTAAAAATCTGTGAGAAGATTGGTTGGCACCAGCAAATAGCATATATTTTTGTGTACTTTTGAGCCAATTTTTTTGCATATCAATGCCATATTAAGAAATTTCCATCGTGGGAACAAATTGGCAATAACTGCTCAACTTGTACATTAAGGTCGCATCTAAAGCCAACTATACAAAATCTAAAAATCTGTGAGAAGATTGGTTGGCACCAGCAGATACCATATATTTGTGTGTACTTTTGAGCCAATTTTTGTGCATATCAATGCCATATTAAGAAAATTCCATCGTGGGAACAAATTGGCAATAACTGCTCAACTTGTACATTAAGGTCGCATCTAAAGCCAACTATACAAAATCTAAAAATCTGTGAGAAGATTGGTTGGCACCAGCAGATAGCATATATTTTGTTGTACTTTTGAGCCAATTTTTGTGCATATCAATGCCATATTAAGAAAATTCCATCGTGGGAACAAATTGGCAATAACTGCTCAACTTGTACATTAAGGTCGCATCTAAAGCCAACTATACAAAATCTAAAAATCTGTGAGAAGATTGGTTGGCACCAGCAGATAGCATATATTTTTGTGTACTTTTGAGCCAATTTTTGTGCATATCAATGCCATATTAAGAAAATTCCATCGTGGGAACAAATTTGCAATTATTGCTTAACTTGTACATTAAGGTCGCATCTAAAGCCAACTATACAAAATCTAAAAATCTGTGAGAAGATTGGTTGGCACCAGCAGATAGCATATATTTTTGTGTACTTTTGAGCCAATTTTTGTGCATATCAATGCCATATTAAGAAAATTCCATCGTGGGAACAAATTGGATATAACTGCTCAACTTGTACATTAAGGTCGCATCTAAAGCCAACTATACAAAATCTAAAAATCTGTGAGAAGATTGGTTGGCACCAGCAAATAGCATATATTTTTGTGTACTTTTGAGCCAATTTTTGTGCATATCAATGCCATATTAAGAAATTTCCATCGTGGGAACAAATTGGCAATAACTGCTCAACTTGTACATTAAGGTCGCATCTAAAGCCAACTATACAAAATCTAAAAATCTGTGAGAAGATTGGTTGGCACCAGCAGATACCATATATTTGTGTGTACTTTTGAGCCAATTTTTGTGCATATCAATGCCATATTAAGAAAATTCCATCGTGGGAACAAATTGGCAATAACTGCTCAACTTGTACATTAAGGTCGCATCTAAAGCCAACTATACAAAATCTAAAAATCTGTGAAAAGATTGGTTGGCACCAGCAGATAGCATATATTTTTGTGTACTTTTGAGCCAATTTTTGTGCATATCAATGCCATATTAAGAAAATTCCATCGTGGGAACAAATTGGCAATAATTGCTTAACGTGTACATTAAGGTCGCATCTAAAGCCAACTATACAAAATCTAAAAATCTGTGAGAAGATTGGTTGGCACCAGCAGATAGCATATATTTTTGTGTACTTTTGAGCCAATTTTTGTGCATATCAATGCCATATTTAGAAAATTCCATCGTGGGAACAAATTGGCAATAACAGCTCAACTTGTACATTAAGGTCGCATCTAAAGCCAACTATACAAAATCTAAAAATCTGTGAGAAGATTGGTTGGCACCAGCAGATAGCATATATTTTTGTGTACTTTTGAGCCAATTTTTGTGCATATCAATGCCATATTAAGAAAATTCCATCGTGGGAACAAATTGGCAATTATTGCTTAACTTGTACATTAAGGTCGCATCTAAAGCCAACTATACAAAATCTAAAAATCTGTGAGAAGATTGGTTGGCACCAGCAGATAGCATATATTTTTGTGTACTTTTGAGCCAATTTTTGTGCATATCAATGCCATATTAAGAAAATTCCATCGTGGGAACAAATTGGCAATAACTGCTCAACTTGTACATTAAGGTCGCATCTAAAGCCAACTATACAAAATCTAAAAATCTGTGAAAAGATTGGTTGGCACCAGCAGATAGCATATATTTTTGTGTACTTTTGAGCCAATTTTTGTGCATATCAATGCCATATTAAGAAAATTCCATCGTGGGAACAAATTGGCAATAATTGCTTAACTTGTACATTAAGGTCGCATCTAAAGCCAACTATACAAAATCTAAAAATCTGTGAGAAGATTGGTTGGCACCAGCAGATAGCATATATTTTTGTATACTTTTGAGCCAATTTTTGTGCATATCAATGCCATATTTAGAAAATTCCATCGTGGGAACAAATTGGCAATAACAGCTCAACTTGTACATTAAGGTCGCATCTAAAGCCAACTATACAAAATCTAAAAATCTGTGAGAAGATTGGTTGGCACCAGCAGATAGCATAGATTTTTGTGTACTTTTGAGCCAATTTTTGTGCATATCAATGCCATATTAAGAAAATTCCATCGTGGGAACAAATTGGCAATTATTGCTTAACTTGTACATTAAGGTCGCATCTAAAGCCAACTATACAAAATCTAAAAATCTGTGAGAAGATTGGTTGGCACCAGCAGATAGCATATATTTTTGTGTACTTTTGAGCCAATTTTTGTGCATATCAATGCCATATTAAGAAAATTCCATCGTGGGAACAAATTGGATATAACTGCTCAACTTGTACATTAAGGTCGCATCTAAAGCCAACTATACAAAATCTAAAAATCTGTGAGAAGATTGGTTGGCACCAGCAAATACAATGTAGCATATATTTTTGTGTACTTTTGAGCCAATTTTTTTGCATATCAATGCCATATTAAGAAATTTCCATCGTGGGAACAAATTGGCAATAACTGCTCAACTTGTACATTAAGGTCGCATCTAAAGCCAACTATACAAAATCTAAAAATCTGTGAGAAGATTGGTTGGCACCAGCAGATACCATATATTTGTGTGTACTTTTGAGCCAATTTTTGTGCATATCAATGCCATATTAAGAAAATTCCATCTTGGGAACAAATTGGCAATAACTGCTCAACTTGTACATTAAGGTCGCATCTAAAGCCAACTATACAAAATCTAAAAATCTGTGAGAAGATTGGTTGGCACCAGCAGATACCATATATTTGTGTGTACTTTTGAGCCAATTTTTGTGCATATCAATGCCATATTAAGAAAATTCCATCGTGGGAACAAATTGGCAATAACTGCTCAACTTGTACATTAAGGTCGCATCTAAAGCCAACTATACAAAATCTAAAAATCTGTGAGAAGATTGGTTGGCACCAGCAAATAGCATATATTTTTGTGTACTTTTGAGCCAATTTTTTTGCATATCAATGCCATATTAAGAAATTTCCATCGTGGGAACAAATTGGCAATAACTGCTCAACTTGTACATTAAGGTCGCATCTAAAGCCAACTATACAAAATCGAAAAATCTGTGAGAAGATTGGTTGGCACCAGCAAATAGCATATATTTTTGTGTACTTTTGAGCCAATTTTTTTGCATATCAATGCCATATTAAGAAATTTCCATCGTGGGAACAAATTGGCAATAACTGCTCAACTTGTACATTAAGGTCGCATCTAAAGCCAACTATACAAAATCTAAAAATCTGTGAGAAGATTGGTTGGCACCAGCAGATACCATATATTTGTGTGTACTTTTGAGCCAATTTTTGTGCATATCAATGCCATATTAAGAAAATTCCATCGTGGGAACAAATTGGCAATAACTGCTCAACTTGTACATTAAGGTCGCATCTAAAGCCAACTATACAAAATCTAAAAATCTGTGAGAAGATTGGTTGGCACCAGCAGATAGCATATATTTTTGTGTACTTTTGAGCCAATTTTTGTGCATATCAATGCCATATTAAGAAAATTCCATCGTGGGAACAAATTGGCAATAACTGCTCAACTTGTACATTAAGGTCGCATCTAAAGCCAACTATACAAAATCTAAAAATCTGTGAAAAGATTGGTTGGCACCAGCAGATAGCATATATTTTTGTTTACTTTTGAGCCAATTTTTGTGCATATCAATGCCATATTAAGAAAATTCCATCGTGGGAACAAATTGGCAATAATTGCTTAACTTGTACATTAAGGTCGCATCTAAAGCCAACTATACAAAATCTAAAAATCTGTGAGAAGATTGGTTGGCACCAGCAGATAGCATATATTTTTGTGTACTTTTGAGCCAATTTTTGTGCATATCAATGCCATATTTAGAAAATTCCATCGTGGGAACAAATTGGCAATAACAGCTCAACTTGTACATTAAGGTCGCATCTAAAGCCAACTATACAAAATCTAAAAATCTGTGAGAAGATTGGTTGGCACCAGCAGATAGCATATATTTTTGTGTACTTTTGAGCCAATTTTTGTGCATATCAATGCCATATTAAGAAAATTCCATCGTGGGAACAAATTGGCAATTATTGCTTAACTTGTACATTTAGGTCGCATCTAAAGCCAACTATACAAAATCTAAAAATCTGTGAGAAGATTGGTTGGCACCAGCAGATAGCATATATTTTTGTGTACTTTTGAGCCAATTTTTGTGCATATCAATGCCATATTAAGAAAATTCCCTCGTGGGAACAAATTGGCAATAACTGCTCAACTTGTACATTAAGGTCGCATCTAAAGCCAACTATACAAAATCTAAAAATCTGTGAAAAGATTGGTTGGCACCAGCAGATAGCATATATTTTTGTGTACTTTTGAGCCAATTTTTGTGCATATCAATGCCATATTAAGAAAATTCCATCGTGGGAACAAATTGGCAATAATTGCTTAACTTGTACATTAAGGTCGCATCTAAAGCCAACTATACAAAATCTAAAAATCTGTGAGAAGATTGGTTGGCACCAGCAGATAGCATATATTTTTGTGTACTTTTGAGCCAATTTTTGTGCATATCAATGCCATATTTAGAAAATTCCATCGTGGGAACAAATTGGCAATAACAGCTCAACTTGTACATTAAGGTCGCATCTAAAGCCAACTATACAAAATCTAAAAATCTGTGAGAAGATTGGTTGGCACCAGCAGATAGCATATATTTTTGTGTACTTTTGAGCCAATTTTTGTGCATATCAATGCCATATTAAGAAAATTCCATCGTGGGAACAAATTGGCAATTATTGCTTAACTTGTACAATTAGGTCGCATCTAAAGCCAACTATACAAAATCTAAAAATCTGTGAGAAGATTGGTTGGCACCAGCAGATAGCATATATTTTTGTGTACTTTTGAGCCAATTTTTGTGCATATCAATGCCATATTAAGAAAATTCCATCGTGGGAACAAATTGGATATAACTGCTCAACTTGTACATTAAGGTCGCATCTAAAGCCAACTATACAAAATCTAAAAATCTGTGAGAAGATTGGTTGGCACCAGCAAATAGCATATATTTTTGTGTACTTTTGAGCCAATTTTTTTGCATATCAATGCCATATTAAGAAATTTCCATCGTGGGAACAAATTGGCAATAACTGCTCAACTTGTACATTAAGGTCGCATCTAAAGCCAACTATACAAAATCTAAAAATCTGTGAGAAGATTGGTTGGCACCAGCAGATACCATATATTTGTGTGTACTTTTGAGCCAATTTTTGTGCATATCAATGCCATATTAAGAAAATTCCATCGTGGGAACAAATTGGCAATAACTGCTCAACTTGTACATTAAGGTCGCATCTAAAGCCAACTATACAAAATCGAAAAATCTGTGAGAAGATTGGTTGGCACCAGCAGATAGCATATATTTTTTTGTACTTTTGAGCCAATTTTTGTGCATATCAATGCCATATTAAGAAAATTCCATCGTGGGAACAAATTGGCAATAACTGCTCAACTTGTACATTAAGGTCGCATCTAAAGCCAACTATACAAAATCTAAAAATCTGTGAGAAGATTGGTTGGCACCAGCAGATAGCATATATTTTTGTGTACTTTTGAGCCAATTTTTGTGCATATCAATGCCATATTTAGAAAATTCCATCGTGGGAACAAATTGGCAATAACAGCTCAACTTGTACATTAAGGTCGCATCTAAAGCCAACTATACAAAATCTAAAATTCTGTGAGAAGATTGGTTGGCACCAGCAGATAGCATATATTTTTGTGTATTTTTGAGCCAATTTTTGTGCATATCAATGCCATATTAAGAAAATTCCATCGTGGGAACAAATTGGCAATAACTGCTTAACTTGTACATTAAGGTCGCATCTAAAGCCAACTATACAAAATCTAAAACTCTGTGAGAAGATTGGTTGGCACCAGCAGAAAGCATTTATTTTTGTGTACTTTCGAGCCAATTTTTGTGTTTAATCAATGCCATATTAAGAAAATTCCATCGTGGGAACAAATTGGCAATAACTGCTCAACTTGTACATTAAGGTCGCATCTAAAGCCAACTATACAAAATCTAAAAATCTGTGAGAAGATTGGTTGGCACCAGCAGATAGCATATATTTTTGTGTACTTTTGAGCCAATTTTTGTGCATATCAATGCCATATTAAGAAATTTCCATCGTGGGAACAAATTGGCAATAACTGCTCAACTTGTACATTAAGGTCGCATCTAAAGCCAACTATACAAAATCTAAAAATCTGTGAGAAGATTGGTTGGCACCAGCAGATAGCATATATTTTTGTGTACTTTTGAGCCAATTTTTGTGCATATCAATGCCATATTAAGAAATTTCCATCGTGGGAACAAATTGGCATTAACTGCTCAACTTGTACATTAAGGTCGCATCTAAAGCCAACTATACAAAATCTAAAAATCTGTGAGAAGATTGGTTCGCACCAGCAGATAGCATATATTTTTGTGTACTTTTGAGCCAATTTTTGTGCATATCAATGCCATATTAAGAAAATTCCATCGTGGGAACAAATTGGCAATAACTGCTCAACTTGTACATTAAGGTCGCATCTAAAGCCAACTATACAAAATCTAAAAATCTGTGAGAAGATTGGTTGGCACCAGCAGAAAGCATATATTTTTGTGTACTTTTGAGCCAATTTTTTTGCATATCAATGCCATATTAAGAAAATTCCATCGTTGGAACAAATTGGCAATAACTGCTCAACTTGTACATTAAGGTCGCATCTAAAGCCAACTATACAAAATCTAAAAATCTGTGAGAAGATTGGTTGGCACCAGCAGATAGCATATATTTTTGTGTACTTTTGAGCCAATTTTTTTGCATATCAATGCCATATTAAGAAATTTCCATCGTGGGAACAAATTGGCAATAACTGCTCAACTTGTACATTAAGGTCGCATCTAAAGCCAACTATACAAAATCTAAAAATCTGTGAGAAGATGGGTTGGCACCAGCAGATACCATATATTTGTGTGTACTTTTGAGCCAATTTTTGTGCATATCAATGCCATATTAAGAAATTCCATCGTGGGAACAAATTGGCAATAACTGCTCAACTTGTACATTAAGGTCGCATCTAAAGCCAACTATACAAAATCTAAAAATCTGTGAGAAGATTGGTTGGCACCAGCAGATAGCATATATTTTTTTGTACTTTTGAGCCAATCTTTGTGCATATCAATGCCATATTAAGAAAATTCCATCGTGGGAACAAATTGGCAATAACTGCTCAACTTGTACATTAAGGTCGCATCTAAAGCCAACTATACAAAATCTAAAAATCTGTGAGAAGATTGGTTGGCACCAGCAGATAGCATATATTTTTGTGTACTTTTGAGCCAATTTTTGTGCATATCAATGCCATATTAAGAAAATTCCATCGTGGGAACAAATTGGCAATAATTGCTCAACTTGTACATTAAGGTCGCATCTAAAGCCAACTATACCAAAATCTAAAAATCTGTGAGAAGATTGGTTGGCACCAGCAGATAGCATATATTTTTGTGTACTTTTGAGCCAATTTTTGTGCATATCAATGCCATATTAAGAAAATTCCATCGTGGGAACAAATTGGCAATAACAGCTCAACTTGTACATTAAGGTCGCATCTAAAGCCAACTATACAAAATCTAAAAATCTGTGAGAAGATTGGTTGGCACCAGCAGATAGCATATATTTCTGTGTACTTTTGAGGCAATTTTTGTGCATATCAATGCCATATTAAGAAAATTCCATCGTGGGAACAAATTGGCAATAACAGCTCAACTTGTACATTAAGGTCGCATCTAAAGCCAACTATACAAAATATAAAAATCTGTGAGAAGATTGGTTGGCACCAGCAGATAGCATATTTTTTTTTGTACTTTTGAGCAAATTTTTGTGCATATCAATGCCATATTAAGAAAATTCCATCGTGGGAACAAATTGGCAATAACTGCTCAACTTGTACATTAAGGTCGCATCTAAAGCCAACTATACAAAATCTAAAAATCTGTGAGAAGATTGGTTGGCACCAGCAGATAGCATATATTTTTGTGTACTTTTGAGCCAATTTTTGTGCATATCAATGCCATATTAAGAAATTTCCATCGTGGGAACAAATTGGCATTAACTGCTCAACTTGTACATTAAGGTCGCATCTAAAGCCAACTATACAAAATCTAAAAATCTGTGAGAAGATTGGTTGGCACCAGCAGATAGCATATATTTTTGTGTACTTTTGAGCCAATTTTTGTGCATATCAATGCCATATTAAGAAAATTCCATCGTGGGGAACAAATTGGCAATAACTGCTCAACTTGTACATTAAGGTCGCATCTAAAGCCAACTATACAAAATCTAAAAATCTGTGAGAAGATTGGTTGCCACCAGCAGAAAGCATATATTTTTGTGTACTTTTGAGCCAATTTTTTTGCATATCAATGCCATATTAAGAAAATTCCATCGTTGGAACAAATTGGCAATAACTGCTCAACTTGTACATTAAGGTCGCATCTAAAGCCAACTATACAAAATCTAAAAATCTGTGAGAAGATTTGGTTGGCACCAGCAGATAGCATATATTTTTGTGTACTTTTGAGCCAATTTTTGTGCATATCAATGCCATATTAAGAAAATTCCATCGTGGGAACAAATTGGCAATAACTGCTCAACTTGTACATTAAGGTCGCATCTAAAGCCAACTATACAAAATATAAAAATCTGTGAGAAGATTGGTTGGCACCAGCAGATAGCATATATTTTTTTTGTACTTTTGAGCCAATTTTTGTGCATATCAATGCCATATTAAGAAAATTCCATCGTGGGAACAAATTGGCAATAACTGCTCAACTTGTACATTAAGGTCGCATCTAAAGCCAACTATACAAAATCTAAAAATCTGTGAGAAGATTGGTTGGCACCAGCAGATAGCATATATTTTTTGTGTACTTTTGAGCCAATTTTTGTGCATATCAATGCCATATTAAGAAATTTCCATCGTGGGAACAAATTGACATTAACTGCTCAACTTGTACATTAAGGTCGCATCTAAAGCCAACTATACAAAATCTAAAAATCTGTGAGAAGATTGGTTGGCACCAGCAGATAGCATATATTTTTGTGTACTTTTGAGCAATTTTTGTGCATATCAATGCCATATTAAGAAAATTCCATCGTGGGAACAAATTGGCAATAACTGCTCAACTTGTACATTAAGGTCGCATCTAAAGCCAACTATACAAAATCTAAAAATCTGTGAGAAGATTGGTTGGCACCAGCAGATAGCATATAATTTTTGTGTACTTTTGAGCCAATTTTTTTGCATATCAATGCCATATTAAGAAATTTCCATCGTGGGAACAAATTGGCAATAACTGCTCAACTTGTACATTAAGGTCGCATCTAAAGCCAACTATACAAAATCTAAAAATCTGTGAGAAGATTGGTTGGCACCAGCAGATACCATATATTTGTGTGTACTTTTGAGCCAATTTTTGTGCATATCAATGCCATATTAAGAAAATTCCATCGTGGGAACAAATTGGCAATAACTGCTCAACTTGTACATTAAGGTCGCATCTAAAGCCAACTATACAAAATCTAAAAATCTGTGAGAAGATTGGTTGGCACCAGCAGATAGCAATTTTTTTTTTTGTACTTTTGAGCCAATTTTTTGTGCATATCAATGCCATATTAAGAAAATTCCATCGTGGGAACAAATTGGCAATAACTGCTCAACTTGTACATTAAGGTCGCATCTAAAGCAAACTATACAAAATCTAAAAATCTGTGAGAAGATTGGTTGGCACCAGCAGATAGCATATACTTTTGTGTACTTTTGAGCCAATTTTTGTGCATATCAATGCCATATTAAGAAAATTCCATCGTGGGAACAAATTGGCAATAATTGCTCAACTTGTACATTAAGGTCGCATCTAAAGCCAACTATACAAAATCTAAAAATCTGTGAGAAGATTGGTTGGCACCAGCAGATAGCATATATTTTTGTGTACTTTTGAGGCAATTTTTGTGCATATCAATGCCATATTAAGAAAATTCCATCGTGGGAACAAATTGGCAATAACAGCTCAACTTGTACATTAAGGTCGCATCTAAAGCCAACTATACAAAATCTAAAAATCTGTGAGAAGATTGGTTGGCACCAGCAGATAGCATATATTTTTTGTGTACTTTTGAGGCAATTTTTGTGCATATCAATGCCATATTAAGAAAATTCCATCGTGGGGAACAAATTGGCAATAACTGCTCAACTTGTACATTAAGGTCGCATCTAAAGCCAACTATACAAAATATAAAAATCTGTGAGAAGATTGGTTGGCACCAGCAGATAGCATATATTTTTGTGTACTTTTGAGCCAATTTTTGTGCATATCAATGCCATATTAAGAAAATTCCATCGTGGGAACAAATTTGCAATAACTGCTCAACTTGTACATTAAGGTCGCATCTAAAGCCAACTATACAAAATCTAAAAATCTGTGAGAAGATTGGTTGGCACCAGCAGATAGCATATATTTTTGTGTACTTTTGAGCCAATTTTTGTGCATATCAATGCCATATTAAGAAAATTCCATCGTGGGAACAAATTGGCAATAATTGCTCAACTTGTACATTAAGGTCGCATCTAAAGCCAACTATACAAAATCTAAAAAATCTGTGAGAAGATTGGTTGGCACCAGCAGATAGCATATATTTTTGTGTATTTTTGAGCCAATTTTTGTGCATATCAATGCATATTAAGAAAATTCCCTCGTGGGAACAAATTGGCAATAACAGCTCAACTTGTACATTAAGGTCGCATCTAAAGCCAACTATACAAAATCTAAAAATCTGTGAGAAGATTGGTTGGCACCAGCAGATAGCATATATTTTTGTGTACTTTTGAGGCAATTTTTGTGCATATCAATGCCATATTAAGAAAATTCCATCGTGGGAACAAATTGGCAATAACTGCTAAACTTGTACATTAAGGTCGCATCTAAAGCCCAACTATACAAAATTTAAAAATCTGTGAGAAGATTGGTTGGCACCAGCAGAAAGCATATATTTTTGTGTACTTTTGAGCCAATTTTTGTGTTTAATCAATGCCATATTAAGAAAATTCCATCGTGGGAACAAATTGGCAATTAACTGCTCAACTTGTACATTAAGGTCGCATCTAAAGCCAACTATACAAAATCTAAAAATCTGTGAGGAGTTTGGTTGGCACCAGCAGATAGCATATATTTTTGTGTACTTTTGAGCCAATTTTTGTGCATATCAATGCCATATTAAGAAAATTCCATCGTGGGAACAATTGGCAATAACTGCTCAACTTGTACATTAAGGTCGCATCTAAAGCCAACTATACAAAATCTAAAAATCTGTGAGAAGATTGGTTTGGCACCAGCAGATAGCATATATTTTTGTGTACTTTTGAGCCAATTTTTTGTGCATATCAATGCCATATTAAGAACATTCCATCGTGGGAACAAATTGGCAATAAACTGCTCAACTTGTACATTAAGGTCGCATCTAAAGCCAACTATACAAAATATAAAAATCTGTGAGAAGATTGGTTGGCACCAGCAGATAGCATATATTTTTTTTGTACTTTTGAGCCCAATTTTTGTGCATATCAATGCCATATTAAGAAAATTCCATCGTGGGAACAAATTGGCAATAACTGCTCAACTTGTACATTAAGGTCGCATCTAAAGCCAACTATACAAAATCTAAAAATCTGTGAGAAGATTGGTTGGCACCAGCAGATAGCATATATTTTTGTGTACTTTTGAGCCAATTTTTGTGCATATCAATGCCATATTAAGAAATTTCCATCGTGGGAACAAATTGGCATTAACTGCTCAACTTGTACATTAAGGTCGCATCTAAAGCCAACTATACAAAATCGAAAAATCTGTGAGAAGATTGGTTGGCACCAGCAGATAGCATATATTTTTGTGTACTTTTGAGCCAATTTTTGTGCATATCAATGCCATATTAAGAAAATTCCATCGTGGGAACAAATTGGCAATAACTGCTCAACTTGTACATTAAGGTCGCATCTAAAGCCAACTATACAAAATCTAAAAATCTGTGAGAAGATTGGTTGGCACCAGAAGATAGCATATATTTTTGTGTACTTTTGAGCCAATTTTTTTTGCATATCAATGCCATATTAAGAAATTTCCATCGTGGGAACAAATTGGCAATAACTGCTCAACTTGTACATTAAGGTCGCATCTAAAGCCAACTATACAAAATCTAAAAATCTGTGAGAAGATTGGTTGGCACCAGCAGATACCATATATTTGTGTGTACTTTTGAGCCAATTTTTGTGCATATCAATGCCATATTAAGAAAATTCCATCGTGGGAACAAATTGGCAATAACTGCTCAACTTGTACATTAAGGTCGCATCTAAAGCCAACTATACAAAATCTAAAAATCTGTGAGAAGATTGGTTGGCACCAGCAGATAGCATATATTTTTTTGTACTTTTGAGCCAATTTTTGTGCATATCAATGCCATATTAAGAAAATTCCATCGTGGGAACAAATTGGCAATAACTGCTCAACTTGTACATTAAGGTCGCATCTAAAGCAAACTATACAAAATCTAAAAATCTGTGAGAAGATTGGTTGGCACCAGCAGATAGCATATATTTTTTGTGTACTTTTGAGCCAATTTTTGTGCATATCAATGCCATATTAAGAAAATTCCATCGTGGGAACAAATTGGCAATAATTGCTCAACTTGTACATTAAGGTCGCATCTAAAGCCAACTATACAAAATCTAAAAATCTGTGAGAAGATTGGTTGGCACCAGCAGATAGCATATATTTTTGTGTACTTTTGAGGCAATTTTTGTGCATATCAATGCCATATTAAGAAAATTCCATCGTGGGAACAAATTGGCAATAACAGCTCAACTTGTACATTAAGGTCGCATCTAAAGCCAACTATACAAAATCTAAAAATCTGTGAGAAGATTGGTTGGCACCAGCAGATAGCATATATTTTTGTGTACTTTTGAGGCAATTTTTGTGCATATCAATGCCATATTAAGAAAATTCCATCGTGGGAACAAATTGGCAATAACTGCTCAACTTGTACATTAAGGTCGCATCTAAAGCCAACTATACAAAATATAAAAATCTGTGAGAAGATTGGTTGGCACCAGCAGATAGCATATATTTTTTTGTACTTTTGAGCCAATTTTTGTGCATATCAATGCCATATTAAGAAAATTCCATCGTGGGAACAAATTTGCAATAACTGCTCAACTTGTACATTAAGGTCGCATCTAAAGCCAACTATACAAAATCTAAAAATCTGTGAGAAGATTGGTTGGCACCAGCAGATAGCATATATTTTTGTGTACTTTTGAGCCAATTTTTGTGCATATCAATGCCATATTAAGAAAATTCCATCGTGGGAACAAATTGGCAATAATTGCTCAACTTGTACATTAAGGTCGCATCTAAAACCAACTATACAAAATCTAAAAATCTGTGAGAAGATTGGTTGGCACCAGCAGATAGCATACATTTTTGTGTACTTTTGAGCCAATTTTTGTGCATATCAATGCCATATTAAGAAAATTCCCTCGTGGGAACAAATTGGCAATAACAGCTCAACTTGTACATTAAGGTCGCATCTAAAGCCAACTATACAAAATCTAAAAATCTGTGAGAAGATTGGTTGGCACCAGCAGATAGCATATATTTTTGTGTACTTTTGAGCCCATTTTTGTGCATATCAATGCCATATTAAGAAAATTCCATCGTGGGAACAAATTGGCAATAACTGCTCAACTTGTACATTAAGGTCGCATCTAAAGCCAACTATACAAAATTTAAAAATCTGTGAGAAGATTGGTTGGCACCAGCAGAAAGCATATATTTTTGTGTACTTTTGAGCCAATTTTTGTGTTTAATCAATGCCATATTAAGAAAATTCCATCGTGGGAACAAATTGGCAATAACTGCTCAACTTGTACATTAAGGTCGCATCTAAAGCCAACTACACAAAATCTAAAAATCTGTAAGGAGTTTGGTTGGCACCAGCAGATAGCATATATTTTTGTGTACTTTTGAGCCAATTTTTGTGCATATCAATGCCATATTAAGAAAATTCCATCGTGGGAACAAATTGGCAATAACTGCTCAACTTGTACATTAAGGTCGCATCTAAAGCCAACTATACAAAATCTAAAAATCTGTGAGAAGATTGGTTGGCACCAGCAGATAGCATATATTTTTGTGTACTTTTGAGCCAATTTTTGTGCATATCAATGCCATATTAAGAACATTCCATCGTGGGAACAAATTGGCAATAACTGCTCAACTTGTACATTAAGGTCGCATCTAAAGCCAACTATACAAAATCTAAAAATCTGTGAGAAGATTGGTTGGCACCAGCAGATAGCATATATTTTTTTGTACTTTTGAGGCAATTTTTGTGCATATCAATGCCATATTAAGAAAATTCCATCGTGGGAACAAATTGGCAATAACTGCTCAACTTGTACATTAAGGTCGCATCTAAAGCCAACTATACAAAATTTAAAAATCTGTGAGAAGATTGGTTGGCACCAGCAGAAAGCATATATTTTTGTGTACTTTTGAGCCAATTTTTGTGTTTAATCAATGCCATATTAAGAAAATTCCATCGTGGGAACAAATTGGCAATAACTGCTCAACTTGTACATTAAGGTCGCATCTAAAGCCAACTACACAAAATCTAAAAATCTGTAAGGAGTTTGGTTGGCACCAGCAGATAGCATATATTTTTGTGTACTTTTGAGCCAATTTTTGTGCATATCAATGCCATATTAAGAAAATTCCATCGTGGGAACAAATTGGCAATAACTGCTCAACTTGTACATTAAGGTCGCATCTAAAGCCAACTATACAAAATCTAAAAATCTGTGAGAAGATTGGTTGGCACCAGCAGATAGCATATATTTTTGTGTACTTTTGAGCCAATTTTTGTGCATATCAATGCCATATTAAGAACATTCCATCGTGGGAACAAATTGGCAATAACTGCTCAACTTGTACATTAAGGTCGCATCTAAAGCCAACTATACAAAATCTAAAAATCTGTGAGAAGATTGGTTGGCACCAGCAGAAAGCATATATTTTTGTGTACTTTTGAGGCAATTTTTGTGCATATTAATGCCATATTAAGAAAATTCCATCGTGGGAACAAATTGGCAATAACTGCTCAACTTGTACATTAAGGTCGCATCTAAAGCCAACTATACAAAATCTAAAAATCTGTGAGAAGATTGGTTGGCACCAGCAAATAGCATATATTATTGTGTACTTTTGAGCCATTTTTTTTGCATATCAATGCCATATTAAGAAATTTCCATCGTGGGAACAAATTGGCAATAACTGCTCAACTTGTACATTAAGGTCGCATCTAAAGCCAACTATACAAAATCTAAAAATCTGTGAGAAGATTGGTTGGCACCAGCAGAAAGCATATATTTTTGTGTACTTTTGAGCCAATTTTTGTGTTTAATCAATGCCATATTAAGAAAATTCCATCGTGGGAACAAATTGGCAATAACTGCTCAACTTGTACATTAAGGTCGCATCTAAAGCCAACTATACAAAATCTAAAAATCTGTGAGAAGATTGGTTGGCACCAGCAAATAGCATATATTTTTGTGTACTTTTGAGCCAATGTTTGTGCATATCAATGCCATATTAAGAAAATTCCATCGTGGGAACAAATTGGCAATAACTGCTCAACTTGTACATTAAGGTCGCATCTAAAGCCAACTATACAAAATCTAAAAATATGTGAGGAGTTTGGTTGGCACCAGCAGATAGCATATATTTTTGTGTACTTTTGAGCCAATTTTTTTGCATATCAATGCCATATTAAGAAAATTCCATCGTGGGAACAAATTGGCAATAACTGCTCAACTTGTACATTAAGGTCGCATCTAAAGCCAACTATACAAAATCTAAAAATCTGTGAGAAGATTGGTTGGCACCAGCAGATAGCATATATTTGTGTGTACTTTTGAGCCAATTTTTGTGCATATCAATGCCATATTAAGAAAATTCCATCGTGGGAACAAATTGGCAATAACTGCTCAACTTGTACATTAAGGTCGCATCTAAAGCCAACTATACAAAATCTAAAAATCTGTGAGAAGATTGGTTGGCACCAGCAGAAAGCATATATTTTTGTGTACTTTTGAGCCAATTTTTGTGCATATTAATGCCATATTAAGAAAATTCCATCGTGGGAACAAATTGGCAATAACTGCTCAACTTGTACATTAAGGTCGCATCTAAAGCCAACTATACAAAATCGAAAAATCTGTGAGAAGATTGGTTGGCACCAGCAAATAGCATATATTTTTGTGTACTTTTGAGCCATTTTTTTTGCATATCAATGCCATATTAAGAAATTTCCATCGTGGGAACAAATTGGCAATAACTGCTCAACTTGTACATTAAGGTCGCATCTAAAGCCAACTTTACAAAATCTAAAAATCTGTGAGAAGATTGGTTGGCACCAGCAGATAGCATATATTTTTGTGTACTTTTGAGCCAATTTTTGTGCATATCAATGCCATATTAAGAAAATTCCATCGTGGGAACAAATTGGCAATAACTGCTCAACTTGTACATTAAGGTCGCATCTAAAGCCAACTATACAAAATCTAAAAATCTGTGAGAAGATTGGTTGGCACCAGCAGATAGCATATATTTTTGTGTACTTTTGAGCCAATTTTTGTGCATATCAATGCCATATTAAGAAAATTCCATCGTGGGAACAAATTGGCAATTACTGCTCAACTTGTACATTAAGGTCGCATCTAAAGCCAACTATACAAAATCTAAAAATCTGTGAGAAGATTGGTTGGCACCAGCAAATAGCATATATTTTTGTGTACTTTTGAGCCAATGTTTGTGCATATCAATGCCATATTAAGAAATTTCCATCGTGGGAACAAATTGGCAATAACTGCTCAACTTGTACATTAAGGTCGCATCTAAAGCCAACTATACAAAATCTAAAAATATGTGAGGAGTTTGGTTGGCACCAGCAGATAGCATATATTTTTGTGTACTTTTGAGCCAATTTTTTTGCATATCAATGCCATATTAAGAAAATTCCATCGTGGGAACAAATTGGCAATAACTGCTCAACTTGTACATTAAGGTCGCATCTAAAGCCAACTATACAAAATCTAAAAATCTGTGAGAAGATTGGTTGGCACCAGCAGATAGCATATATTTGTGTGTACTTTTGAGCCAATTTTTGTGCATATCAATGCCATATTAAGAAAATTCCATCGTGGGAACAAATTGGCAATAACTGCTCAACTTGTACATTAAGGTCGCATCTAAAGCCAACTATACAAAATCTAAAAATCTGTAAGAAGATTGGTTGGCACCAGCAGAAAGCATATATTTTTGTGTACTTTTGAGCCAATTTTTGTGCATATTAATGCCATATTAAGAAAATTCCATCGTGGGAACAAATTGGCAATAACTGCTCAACTTGTACATTAAGGTCGCATCTAAAGCCAACTATACAAAATCGAAAAATCTGTGAGAAGATTGGTTGGCACCAGCAAATAGCATATATTTTTGTGTACTTTTGAGCAATTTTTTTTGCATATCAATGCCATATTAAGAAAATTCAATGGTGGGAACAAATTGGCAATAACTGCTCAACTTGTACAATAAGGTCGCATCTAAAGCCAACTTTACAAAATCTAAAAATCTGTGAGAAGATTGGTTGGCACCAGCAGATAGCATATATTTTTGTGTACTTTTGAGCCAATTTTTGTGCATATCAATGCCATATTAAGAAAATTCCATCGTGGGAACAAATTGGCAATAACTGCTCAACTTGTACATTAAGGTCGCATCTAAAGCCAACTATACAAAATCTAAAAATCTGTGAGAAGATTGGTTGGCACCAGCAGATAGCATATATTTTTGTGTACTTTTGAGCCAATTTTTGTGCATATCAATGCCATATTAAGAAAATTCCATCGTGGGAACAAATTGGCAATTACTGCTCAACTTGTACATTAAGGTCGCATCTAAAGCCAACTATACAAAATCTAAAAATCTGTGAGAAGATTGGTTGGCACCAGCAAATAGCATATATTTTTGTGTACTTTTGAGCCAATGTTTGTGCATATCAATGCCATATTAAGAAATTTCCATCGTGGGAACAAATTGGCAATAACTGCTCAACTTGTACATTAAGGTCGCATCTAAAGCCAACTATACAAAATCTAAAAATATGTGAGGAGTTTGGTTGGCACCAGCAGATAGCATATATTTTTGTGTACTTTTGAGCCAATTTTTTTGCATATCAATGCCATATTAAGAAAATTCCATCGTGGGAACAAATTGGCAATAACTGCTCAACTTGTACATTAAGGTCGCATCTAAAGCCAACTATACAAAATCTAAAAATCTGTGAGAAGATTGGTTGGCACCAGCAGATAGCATATATTTGTGTGTACTTTTGAGCCAATTTTTGTGCATATCAATGCCATATTAAGAAAATTCCATCGTGGGAACAAATTGGCAATAACTGCTCAACTTGTACATTAAGGTCGCATCTAAAGCCAACTATACAAAATCTAAAAATCTGTGAGAAGATTGGTTGGCACCAGCAGAAAGCATATATTTTTGTGTACTTTTGAGCCAATTTTTGTGCATATTAATGCCATATTAAGAAAATTCCATCGTGGGAACAAATTGGCAATAACTGCTCAACTTGTACATTAAGGTCGCATCTAAAGCCAACTATACAAAATCGAAAAATCTGTGAGAAGATTGGTTGGCACCAGCAAATAGCATATATTTTTGTGTACTTTTGAGCCATTTTTTTTGCATATCAATGCCATATTAAGAAATTTCCATCGTGGGAACAAATTGGCAATAACTGCTCAACTTGTACATTAAGGTCGCATCTAAAGCCAACTATACAAAATCTAAAAATCTGTGAGAAGATTGGTTGGCACCAGCAGATAGCATATATTTTTGTGTACTTTTGAGCCAATTTTTGTGCATATCAATGCCATATTAAGAAAATTCCATCGTGGGAACAAATTGGCAATAACTGCTCAACTTGTACATTAAGGTCGCATCTAAAGCCAACTATACAAAATCTAAAAATCTGTGAGAAGATTGGTTGGCACCAGCAGATAGCATATATTTTTGTGTACTTTTGAGCCAATTTTTGTGCATATCAATGCCATATTAAGAAAATTCCATCGTGGGAACAAATTGGCAATTACTGCTCAACTTGTACATTAAGGTCGCATCTAAAGCCAACTATACAAAATCTAAAAATCTGTGAGAAGATTGGTTGGCACCAGCAGATAGCATATATTTTTGTGTACTTTTGAGGCAATTTTTGTGCATATCAATGCCATATTAAGAAAATTCCATCGTGGGAACAAATTGGCAATAACAGCTCAACTTGTACATTAAGGTCGCATCTAAAGCCAACTATACAAAATCTAAAAATCTGTGAGAAGATTGGTTGGCACCAGCAGATAGCATATATTTTTGTGTACTTTTGAGGCAATTTTTGTGCATATCAATGCCATATTAAGAAAATTCCATCGTGGGAACAAATTGGCAATAACTGCTCAACTTGTACATTAAGGTCGCATCTAAAGCCAACTATACAAAATATAAAAATCTGTGAGAAGATTGGTTGGCACCAGCAGATAGCATATATTTTTTTTGTACTTTTGAGCCAATTTTTGTGCATATCAATGCCATATTAAGAAAATTCCATCGTGGGAACAAATTTGCAATAACTGCTCAACTTGTACATTAAGGTCGCATCTAAAGCCAACTATACAAAATCTAAAAATCTGTGAGAAGATTGGTTGGCACCAGCAGATAGCATATATTTTTGTGTACTTTTGAGCCAATTTTTGTGCATATCAATGCCATATTAAGAAAATTCCATCGTGGGAACAAATTGGCAATAATTGCTCAACTTGTACATTAAGGTCGCATCTAAAGCCAACTATACAAAATCTAAAAATCTGTGAGAAGATTGGTTGGCACCAGCAGATAGCATATATTTTTGTGTACTTTTGAGCCAATTTTTGTGCATATCAATGCCATATTAAGAAAATTCCCTCGTGGGAACAAATTGGCAATAACAGCTCAACTTGTACATTAAGGTCGCATCTAAAGCCAACTATACAAAATCTAAAAATCTGTGAGAAGATTGGTTGGCACCAGCAGATAGCATATATTTTTGTGTACTTTTGAGGCAATTTTTGTGCATATCAATGCCATATTAAGAAAATTCCATCGTGGGAACAAATTGGCAATAACTGCTCAACTTGTACATTAAGGTCGCATCTAAAGCCAACTATACAAAATTTAAAAATCTGTGAGAAGATTGGTTGGCACCAGCAGAAAGCATATATTTTTGTGTACTTTTGAGCCAATTTTTGTGTTTAATCAATGCCATATTAAGAAAATTCCATCGTGGGAACAAATTGGCAATAACTGCTCAACTTGTACATTAAGGTCGCATCTAAAGCCAACTATACAAAATCTAAAAATCTGTGAGGAGTTTGGTTGGCACCAGCAGATAGCATATATTTTTGTGTACTTTTGAGCCAATTTTTTTGCATATCAATGCCATATTAAGAAAATTCCATCGTGGGAACAAATTGGCAATAACTGCTCAACTTGTACATTAAGGTCGCATCTAAAGCCAACTATACAAAATCTAAAAATCTGTGAGAAGATTGGTTGGCACCAGCAGATAGCATATATTTTTTTGTACTTTTGAGCCAATTTTTGTGCATATCAATGCCATATTAAGAACATTCCATCGTGGGAACAAATTGGCAATAACTGCTCAACTTGTACATTAAGGTCGCATCTAAAGCCAACTATACAAAATCTAAAAATCTGTGAGAAGATTGGTTGGCACCAGCAGAAAGCATATATTTTTGTGTACTTTTGAGCCAATTTTTGTGCATATTAATGCCATATTAAGAAAATTCCATCGTGGGAACAAATTGGCAATAACTGCTCAACTTGTACATTAAGGTCGCATCTAAAGCCAACTATACAAAATCTAAAAATCTGTGAGAAGATTGGTTGGCACCAGCAAATAGCATATATTATTGTGTACTTTTGAGCCATTTTTTTTGCATATCAATGCCATATTAAGAAATTTCCATCGTGGGAACAAATTGGCAATAACTGCTCAACTTGTACATTAAGGTCGCATCTAAAGCCAACTATACAAAATCTAAAAATCTGTGAGAAGATTGGTTGGCACCAGCAGATAGCATATATTTTTGTGTACTTTTGAGCCAATTTTTGTGTTTAATCAATGCCATATTAAGAAAATTCCATCGTGGGAACAAATTGGCAATAACTGCTCAACTTGTACATTAAGGTCGCATCTAAAGCCAACTATACAAAATCTAAAAATCTGTGAGAAGATTGGTTGGCACCAGCAAATAGCATATATTTTTGTGTACTTTTGAGCCAATGTTTGTGCATATCAATGCCATATTAAGAAATTTCCATCGTGGGAACAAATTGGCAATAACTGCTCAACTTGTACATTAAGGTCGCATCTAAAGCCAACTATACAAAATCTAAAAATATGTGAGGAGTTTGGTTGGCACCAGCAGATAGCATATATTTTTGTGTACTTTTGAGCCAATTTTTTTGCATATCAATGCCATATTAAGAAAATTCCATCGTGGGAACAAATTGGCAATAACTGCTCAACTTGTACATTAAGGTCGCATCTAAAGCCAACTATACAAAATCTAAAAATCTGTGAGAAGATTGGTTGGCACCAGCAGATAGCATATATTTGTGTGTACTTTTGAGCCAATTTTTGTGCATATCAATGCCATATTAAGAAAATTCCATCGTGGGAACAAATTGGCAATAACTGCTCAACTTGTACATTAAGGTCGCATCTAAAGCCAACTATACAAAATATAAAAATCTGTGAGAAGATTGGTTGGCACCAGCAGATAGCATATATTTTTTTTGTACTTTTGAGCCAATTTTTGTGCATATCAATGCCATATTAAGAAAATTCCATCGTGGGAACAAATTTGCAATAACTGCTCAACTTGTACATTAAGGTCGCATCTAAAGCCAACTATACAAAATCTAAAAATCTGTGAGAAGATTGGTTGGCACCAGCAGATAGCATATATTTTTGTGTACTTTTGAGCCAATTTTTGTGCATATCAATGCCATATTAAGAAAATTCCATCGTGGGAACAAATTGGCAATAACTGCTCAACTTGTACATTAAGGTCGCATCTAAAGCCAACTATACAAAATCTAAAAATCTGTGAGAAGATTGGTTGGCACCAGCAGATAGCATATATTTTTGTGTACTTTTGAGCCAATTTTTGTGCATATCAATGCCATATTAAGAACATTCCATCGTGGGAACAAATTGGCAATAACTGCTCAACTTGTACATTAAGGTCGCATCTAAAGCCAACTATACAAAATCTAAAAATCTGTGAGGAGTTTGGTTGGCACCAGCAGATAGCATATATTTTTGTGTACTTTTGAGCCAATTTTTTTGCATATCAATGCCATATTAAGAAAATTCCATCGTGGGAACAAATTGGCAATAACTGCTCAACTTGTACATTAAGGTCGCATCTAAAGCCAACTATACAAAATCTAAAAATCTGTGAGAAGATTGGTTGGCACCAGCAGATAGCATATATTTTTTTGTACTTTTGAGCCAATTTTTGTGCATATCAATGCCATATTAAGAACATTCCATCGTGGGAACAAATTGGCAATAACTGCTCAACTTGTACATTAAGGTCGCATCTAAAGCCAACTATACAAAATCTAAAAATCTGTGAGAAGATTGGTTGGCACCAGCAGAAAGCATATATTTTTGTGTACTTTTGAGCCAATTTTTGTGCATATTAATGCCATATTAAGAAAATTCCATCGTGGGAACAAATTGGCAATAACTGCTCAACTTGTACATTAAGGTCGCATCTAAAGCCAACTATACAAAATCTAAAAATCTGTGAGAAGATTGGTTGGCACCAGCAAATAGCATATATTATTGTGTACTTTTGAGCCATTTTTTTTGCATATCAATGCCATATTAAGAAATTTCCATCGTGGGAACAAATTGGCAATAACTGCTCAACTTGTACATTAAGGTCGCATCTAAAGCCAACTATACAAAATCTAAAAATCTGTGAGAAGATTGGTTGGCACCAGCAGAAAGCATATATTTTTGTGTACTTTTGAGCCAATTTTTGTGTTTAATCAATGCCATATTAAGAAAATTCCATCGTGGGAACAAATTGGCAATAACTGCTCAACTTGTACATTAAGGTCGCATCTAAAGCCAACTATACAAAATCTAAAAATCTGTGAGAAGATTGGTTGGCACCAGCAAATAGCATATATTTTTGTGTACTTTTGAGCCAATGTTTGTGCATATCAATGCCATATTAAGAAATTTCCATCGTGGGAACAAATTGGCAATAACTGCTCAACTTGTACATTAAGGTCGCATCTAAAGCCAACTATACAAAATCTAAAAATATGTGAGGAGTTTGGTTGGCACCAGCAGATAGCATATATTTTTGTGTACTTTTGAGCCAATTTTTTTGCATATCAATGCCATATTAAGAAATTTCCATCGTGGGAACAAATTGGCAATAACTGCTCAACTTGTACATTAAGGTCGCATCTAAAGCCAACTATACAAAATCTAAAAATCTGTGAGAAGATTGGTTGGCACCAGCAGATAGCATATATTTGTGTGTACTTTTGAGCCAATTTTTGTGCATATCAATGCCATATTAAGAAAATTCCATCGTGGGAACAAATTGGCAATAACTGCTCAACTTGTACATTAAGGTCGCATCTAAAGCCAACTATACAAAATCTAAAAATCTGTGAGAAGATTGGTTGGCACCAGCAGAAAGCATATATTTTTGTGTACTTTTGAGCCAATTTTTGTGCATATTAATGCCATATTAAGAAAATTCCATCGTGGGAACAAATTGGCAATAACTGTTCAACTTGTACATTAAGGTCGCATCTAAAGCCAACTATACAAAATCGAAAAATCTGTGAGAAGATTGGTTGGCACCAGCAAATAGCATATATTTTTGTGTACTTTTGAGCCATTTTTTTTGCATATCAATGCCATATTAAGAAATTTCCATCGTGGGAACAAATTGGCAATAACTGCTCAACTTGTACATTAAGGTCGCATCTAAAGCCAACTATACAAAATCTAAAAATCTGTGAGAAGATTGGTTGGCACCAGCAGATAGCATATATTTTTGTGTACTTTTGAGCCAATTTTTGTGCATATCAATGCCATATTAAGAAAATTCCATCGTGGGAACAAATTGGCAATAACTGCTCAACTTGTACATTAAGGTCGCATCTAAAGCCAACTATACAAAATCTAAAAATCTGTGAGAAGATTGGTTGGCACCAGCAGATAGCATATATTTTTGTGTACTTTTGAGCCAATTTTTGTGCATATCAATGCCATATTAAGAAAATTCCATCGTGGGAACAAATTGGCAATAACTGCTCAACTTGTACATTAAGGTCGCATCTAAAGCCAACTATACAAAATCTAAAAATCTGTGAGAAGATTGGTTGGCACCAGCAGAAAGCATATATTTTTGTGTACTTTTGAGCCAATTTTTGTGTTTAATCAATGCCATATTAAGAAAATTCCATCGTGGGAACAAATTGGCAATAACTGCTCAACTTGTACATTAAGGTCGCATCTAAAGCCAACTATACAAAATCTAAAAATCTGTGAGAAGATTGGTTGGCACCAGCAAATAGCATATATTTTTGTGTACTTTTGAGCCAATTTTTGTGCATATCAATGCCATATTAAGAAATTTCCATCGTGGGAACAAATTGGCAATAACTGCTCAACTTGTACATTAAGGTCGCATCTAAAGCCAACTATACAAAATCTAAAAATCTGTGAGGAGATTGGTTGGCACCAGCAGATAGCATATATTTTTGTGTACTTTTGAGCCAATTTTTGTGCATATCAATGCCATATTAAGAAAATTCCATCGTGGGAACAAATTGGCAATAACTGCTCAACTTGTACATTAAGGTCGCATCTAAAGCCAACTATACAAAATCTAAAAATCTGTGAGAAGATTGGTTGGCACCAGCAGATAGCATATATTTTTGTGTACTTTTGAGCCAATTTTTTTGCATATCAATGCCATATTAAGAAAATTCCATCGTGGGAACAAATTGGCAATAACTGCTCAACTTGTACATTAAGGTCGCATCTAAAGCCAACTATACAAAATCTAAAAATCTGTGAGGAGATTGGTTGGCACCAGCAGATAGCATATATTTTTGTGTACTTTTGAGCCAATTTTTGTGCATATCAATGCCATATTAAGAAAATTCCATCGTGGGAACAAATTGGCAATAACTGCTCAACTTGTACATTAAGGTCGCATCTAAAGCCAACTATACAAAATCTAAAAATCTGTGAGAAGATTGGTTGGCACCAGCAGATAGCATATATTTTTGTGTACTTTTGAGCCAATTTTTTTGCATATCAATGCCATATTAAGAAAATTCCATCGTGGGAACAAATTGGCAATAACTGCTCAACTTGTACATTAAGGTCGCATCTAAAGCCAACTATACAAAATCTAAAAATCTGTGAGAAGATTGGTTGGCACCAGCAGAAAGCATATATTTTTTTGTACTTTTGAGCCAATTTTTGTGTTTAATCAATGCCATATTAAGAAAATTCCATCGTGGGAACAAATTGGCAATAACTGCTCAACTTGTACATTAAGGTCGCATCTAAAGCCAACTATACAAAATCTAAAAATCTGTGAGAAGATTGGTTGGCACCAGCAGATAGCATATATTTTTGTGTACTTTTGAGCCAATTTTTTTGCATATCAATGCCATATTAAGAAAATTCCATCGTGGGAACAAATTGGCAATAACTGCTCAACTTGTACATTAAGGTCGCATCTAAAGCCAACTATACAAAATCTAAAAATCTGTGAGAAGATTGGTTGGCACCAGCAGAAAGCATATATTTTTTTGTACTTTTGAGCCAATTTTTGTGTTTAATCAATGCCATATTAAGAAAATTCCATCGTGGGAACAAATTGGCAATAACTGCTCAACTTGTACATTAAGGTCGCATCTAAAGCCAACTATACAAAATCTAAAAATCTGTGAGAAGATTGGTTGGCACCAGCAAATAGCATATATTTTTGTGTACTTTTGAGCCAATTTTTGTGCATATCAATGCCATATTAAGAAATTTCCATCGTGGGAACAAATTGGCAATAACTGCTCAACTTGTACATTAAGGTCGCATCTAAAGCCAACTATACAAAATCTAAAAATCTGTGAGAAGATTGGTTGGCACCAGCAGATAGCATATATTTTTGTGTACTTTTGAGCCAATTTTTGTGCATATCAATTCCATATTAAGAAAATTTCATCGTGGGAACAAATTGGCAATAACTGCTCAACTTGTACATTAAGGTCGCATCTAAAGCCAACTATACAAAATCTAAAAATCTGTGAGAAGATTGGTTGGCACCAGCAGATAGCATATATTTTTGTGTACTTTTGAGCCCATTTTTGTGCATATCAATGCCATATTAAGACAATTCCATCGTGGGAACAAATTGGCAATAACTGCTCAACTTGTACATTAAGGTCGCATCTAAAGCCAACTTTACAAAAGCTAAAAATCTGTGAGAAGGTTGGTTGGCACCAGCAGATAGCATATATTTTTGTGTACTTTTGAGCCAATTTTTGTGGATATCAATGCCATATTAAGAAAATTCCATCGTGGGAACAAATTGGCAATAACTGCTCAACTTGTACATTAAGGTCGCATCTAAAGCCAACTATACAAATTCTAAAAATCTGTGAGAAGATTGGTTGGCACCATCAAATAGCATATATTTTTGTGTACTTTTGAGCCCATTTTTGTGCATATCAATGCCATATTAAGAAAATTCCATCGTGGGAACAAATTGGCAATAACTGCTCAACTTGTACATTAAGGTCGCATCTAAAGCCAACTATACAAAATCTAAAAATCTGTGAGAAGATTGGTTGGCACCAGCAGATAGCATATATTTTTGTGTACTTTTGAGCCAATCTTTGTGCATATCAATGCCATATTAAGAAATTTCCATCGTGGGAACAAATTGGCATTAACTGCTCAACTTGTACATTAAGGTCGCATCTAAAGCCAACTATACAAAATCTAAAAATCTGTGAGAAGATTGGTTGGCACCAGCAGATAGCATATATTTTTGTGTACTTTTGAGCCAATTTTTGTGCATATCAATGCCATATTAAGACAATTCCATCGTGGGAACAAATTGGCAATAACTGCTCAACTTGTACATTAAGGTCGCATCTAAAGCCAACTTTACAAAATCTAAAAATCTGTGAGAAGGTTGGTTGGCACCAGCAGATAGCATATATTTTTGTGTACTTTTGAGCCAATTTTTGTGGATATCAATGCCATATTAAGAAAATTCCATCGTGGGAACAAATTGGCAATAACTGCTCAACTTGTACATTAAGGTCGCATCTAAAGCCAACTATACAAAATCTAAAAATCTGTGAGAAGATTGGTTGGCACCATCAAATAGCATATATTTTTGTGTACTTTTGAGCCCATTTTTGTGCATATCAATGCCATATTAAGACAATTCCATCGTGGGAACAAATAGGCAATAACTGCTCAACTTGTACATTAAGGTCGCATCTAAAGCCAACTATACAAAATCTAAAAATCTGTGAGAAGATTGGTTGGCACCAGCAGATAGCATATATTTTTGTGTACTTTTGAGCCAATCTTTGTGCATATCAATGCCATATTAAGAAAATTCCATCGTGGGAACAAATTGGCAATAACTGCTCAACTTGTACATTAAGGTCGCATCTAAAGCCAACTATACAAAATCTAAAAATCTGTGAGAAGATTGGTTGGCACCAGCAGAAAGCATATATTTTTGTGTACTTTTGAGCCAATTTTTGTGCATATCAATGCCATATTAAGAAAATTCCATCGTGGGAACAAATTGGCAATAACTGCTCAACTTGTACATTAAGGTCGCATCTAAAGCCAACTTTACAAAATCTAAAAATCTGTGAGAAGATTGGTTGGCACCAGCAGATAGCATATATTTTTGTGTACTTTTGAGCCAATTTTTGTGGATATCAATGCCATATTAAGAAAATTCCATCGTGGGAACAAATTGGCAATAACTGCTCAACTTGTACATTAAGGTCGCATCTAAAGCCAACTTTACAAAATCTAAAAATCTGTGAGAAGGTTGGTTGGCACCAGCAGATAGCATATATTTTTGTGTACTTTTGAGCCAATTTTTGTGGATATCAATGCCATATTAAGAAAATTCCATCGTGGGAACAAATTGGCAATAACTGCTCAACTTGTACATTAAGGTCGCATCTAAAGCCAACTATACAAAATCTAAAAATCTGTGAGAAGATTGGTTGGCACCATCAAATAGCATATATTTTTGTGTACTTTTGAGCCAATTTTTGTGCATATCAATGCCATATTAAGACAATTCCATCGTGGGAACAAATTGGCAATAACTGCTCAACTTGTACATTAAGGTCGCATCTAAAGCAGACTATACAAAATCTAAAAATCTGTGAGAAGATTGGTTGGCACCAGCAGATAGCATATATTTTTGTGTACTTTTGAGCCAATTTTTGTGCATATCAATGCCATATTAAGAAAATTCCATCGTGGGAACAAATTGGCAATAACTGCTCAACTTGTACATTAAGGTCGCATCTAAAGCCAACTATACAAAATCTACAAATCTGTGAGAAGATTGGTTGGCACCAGCAGATAGCATATATTTTTGTGTACTTTTGAGCCCATTTTTGTGCATATCAATGCCATATTAAGAAAATTCCATCGTGGGAACAAATTGGCAATAACTGCTCAACTTGTACATTAAGGTCGCATCTAAAGCCAACTATACAAAATCTAAAAATCTGTGAGAAGATTGGTTGGCACCAGCAGAAAGCATATATTTTTGGGTACTTTTGAGCCAATTTTTGTGTTTAATCAATGCCATATTAAGAAAATTCCATCGTGGGAACAAATTGGCAATAACTGCTCAACTTGTACATTAAGGTCGCATCTAAAGCCAACTATACAAAATCTAAAAATCTGTGAGAAGATTGGTTGGCACCAGCAAATAGCATATATTTTTGTGTACTTTTGAGCCAATTTTTGTGCATATCAATGCCATATTAAGAAATTTCCATCGTGGGAACAAATTGGCAATAACTGCTCAACTTGTACATTAAGGTCGCATCTAAAGCCAACTATACAAAATCTAAAAATCTGTGAGAAGATTGGTTGGCACCAGCAGATAGCATATATTTTTGTGTACTTTTGAGCCAATTTTTGTGCATATCAATGCCATATTAAGAAAATTCCATCGTGGGAACAAATTGGCAATAACTGCTCAACTTGTACATTAAGGTCGCATCTAAAGCCAACTATACAAAATCTAAAAATCTGTGAGAAGATTGGTTGGCACCAGCAGATAGCATATATTTTTGTGTACTTTTGAGCCCATTTTTGTGCATATCAATGCCATATTAAGACAATTCCATCGTGGGAACAAATTGGCAATAACTGCTCAACTTGTACATTAAGGTCGCATCTAAAGCCAACTTTACAAAACCTAAAAATCTGTGAGAAGGTTGGTTGGCACCAGCAGATAGCATATATTTTTGTGTACTTTTGAGCCAATTTTTGTGGATATCAATGCCATATTAAGAAAATTCCATCGTGGGAACAAATTGGCAATAACTGCTCAACTTGTACATTAAGGTCACATCTAAAGCCAACTATACAAAATCTAAAAATCTGTGAGAAGATTGGTTGGCACCATCAAATAGCATATATTTTTGTGTACTTTTGAGCCAATGTTTGTGCATATCAATGCCATATTAAGAAATTTCCATCGTGGGAACAAATTGGCAATAACTGCTCAACTTGTACATTAAGGTCGCATCTAAAGCCAACTATACAAAATCTAAAAATCTGTGAGAAGATTGGTTGGCACCAGCAGATACCATATATTTTTGTGTACTTTTGAGCCAATTTTTGTGCATATCAATGCCATATTAAGAAAATTCCATCGTGGGAACAAATTGGCAATAACTGCTCAACTTGTACATTAAGGTCGCATCTAAAGCCAACTATACAAAATCTAAAAATCTGTGAGAAGATTGGTTGGCACCAGCAGATAGCATATATTTTTGTGTACTTTTGAGCCAATTTTTGTGCATATCAATGCCATATTAAGAAATTTCCATCGTGGTAACAAATTGGCATTAACTGCTCAACTTGTACATTAAGGTCGCATCTAAAGCCAACTATACAAAATCTAAAAATCTGTGAGAAGATTGGTTGGCACCAGCAGATAGCATATATTTTTGTGTACTTTTGAGCCAATTTTTGTGCATATCAATGCCATATTAAGAAAATTCCATCGTGGGAACAAATTGGCAATAACTGCTCAACTTGTACATTAAGGTCGCATCTAAAGCCAACTATACAAAATCTAAAAATCTGTGAGAAGATTGGTTGGCACCAGCAGATAGCATATATTTTTGTGTACTTTTGAGGCAATTTTTGTGCATATCAATGCCATATTAAGAAAATTCCATCGTGGGAAAAAATTGGCAATAACTGCTCAACTTGTACATTAAGGTCGCATCTAAAGCAAACTATACAAAATCTAAAAATCTGTGAGAAGATTGGTTGGCACCAGCAGATAGCATATATTTTTGTGTACTTTTGAGCCAATTTTTGTGCATATCAATGCCATATTAAGAAATTTCCATCGTGGTAACAAATTGGCATTAACTGCTCAACTTGTACATTAAGGTCGCATCTAAAGCCAACTATACAAAATCTAAAAATCTGTGAGAAGATTGGTTGGCACCAGCAGATAGCATATATTTTTGTGTACTTTTGAGCCAATTTTTGTGCATATCAATGCCATATTAAGAAAATTCCATCGTGGGAACAAATTGGGAATAACTGCTCAACTTGTACATTAAGGTCGCATCTAAAGCCAACTATACAAAATCTAAAAATCTGTGAGAAGATTGGTTGGCACCAGCAGATAGCATATATTTTTGTGTACTTTTGAGGCAATTTTTGTGCATATCAATGCCATATTAAGAAAATTCCATCGTGGGAACAAATTGGCAATAACTGCTCAACTTGTACATTAAGGTCGCATCTAAAGCCAACTATACAAAATCTAAAAATCTGTGAGAAGATTGGTTGGCACCATCAAATAGCATATATTTTTGTGTACTTTTGAGCCAATTTTTGTGCATATCAATGCCATATTAAGACAATTCCATCGTGGGAACAAATTGGCAATAACTGCTCAACTTGTACATTAAGGTCGCATCTAAAGCAGACTATACAAAATCTAAAAATCTGTGAGAAGATTGGTTGGCACCAGCAGATAGCATATATTTTTGTGTACTTTTGAGCCAATTTTTGTGCATATCAATGCCATATTAAGAAAATTCCATCGTGGGAACAAATTGGCAATAACTGCTCAACTTGTACATTAAGGTCGCATCTAAAGCCAACTATACAAAATCTACAAATCTGTGAGAAGATTGGTTGGCACCAGCAGATAGCATATATTTTTGTGTACTTTTGAGCCCATTTTTGTGCATATCAATGCCATATTAAGAAAATTCCATCGTGGGAACAAATTGGCAATAACTGCTCAACTTGTACATTAAGGTCGCATCTAAAGCCAACTATACAAAATCTAAAAATCTGTGAGAAGATTGGTTGGCACCAGCAGAAAGCATATATTTTTGTGTACTTTTGAGCCAATTTTTGTGTTTAATCAATGCCATATTAAGAAAATTCCATCGTGGGAACAAATTGGCAATAACTGCTCAACTTGTACATTAAGGTCGCATCTAAAGCCAACTATACAAAATCTAAAAATCTGTGAGAAGATTGGTTGGCACCAGCAAATAGCATATATTTTTGTGTACTTTTGAGCCAATTTTTGTGCATATCAATGCCATATTAAGAAATTTCCATCGTGGGAACAAATTGGCAATAACTGCTCAACTTGTACATTAAGGTCGCATCTAAAGCCAACTATACAAAATCTAAAAATCTGTGAGAAGATTGGTTGGCACCAGCAGATAGCATATATTTTTGTGTACTTTTGAGCCAATTTTTGTGCATATCAATGCCATATTAAGAAAATTCCATCGTGGGAACAAATTGGCAATAACTGCTCAACTTGTACATTAAGGTCGCATCTAAAGCCAACTATACAAAATCTAAAAATCTGTGAGAATATTGGTTGGCACCAGCAGATAGCATATATTTTTGTGTACTTTTGAGCCCATTTTTGTGCATATCAATGCCATATTAAGACAATTCCATCGTGGGAACAAATTGGCAATAACTGCTCAACTTGTACATTAAGGTCGCATCTAAAGCAAACTATACAAAATCTAAAAATCTGTGAGAAAATTGGTTGGCACCAGCAGATACCATATATTTTTGTGTACTTTTGAGCCAATTTTTGTGCATATCAATGCCATATTAAGAAAATTCCATCGTGGAAACAAATTGGCAATAACTGCTCAACTTGTACATTAAGGTCGCATCTAAAGCCAACTATACAAAATCTAAAAATCTGTGAGAAGATTGGTTGGCACCAGCAGATAGCATATATTTTTGTGTACTTTTGAGCCAATTTTTGTGCATATCAATGCCATATTAAGAAATTTCCATCGTGGTAACAAATTGGCATTAACTGCTCAACTTGTACATTAAGGTCGCATCTAAAGCCAACTATACAAAATCTAAAAATCTGTGAGAAGATTGCTTGGCACCAGCAGATAGCATATATTTTTGTGTACTTTTGAGCCAATTTTTGTGCATATCAATGCCATATTAAGAAAATTCCATCGTGGGAACAAATTGGCAATAACTGCTCAACTTGTACATTAAGGTCGCATCTAAAGCCAACTATACAAAATCTAAAAATCTGTGAGTAGATTGGTTGGCACCAGCAGATAGCATATATTTTTGTGTACTTTTGAGCCAATTTTTGTGCATATCAATGCCATATTAAGAAATTTCCATCGTGGTAACAAATTGGCATTAACTGCTCAACTTGTACATTAAGGTCGCATCTAAAGCCAACTATACAAAATCTAAAAATCTGTGAGAAGATTGCTTGGCACCAGCAGATAGCATATATTTTTGTGTACTTTTGAGCCAATTTTTGTGCATATCAATGCCATATTAAGAAAATTCCATCGTGGGAACAAATTGGCAATAACTGCTCAACTTGTACATTAAGGTCGCATCTAAAGCCAACTATACAAAATCTAAAAATCTGTGAGTAGATTGGTTGGCACCAGCAGATAGCATATATTTTTGTGTACTTTTGAGCCCATTTTTGTGCATATCAATGCCATATTAAGAAAATTCCATCGTGGGAACAAATTGGCAATAACTGCTCAACTTGTACATTAAGGTCGCATCTAAAGCCAACTTTACAAAATCTAAAAATCTGTGATAAGGTTGGCTGGTACCAGCAGATAGCATATATTTTTGTGTACTTTTGAGCCAATTTTTGTGCATATCAATGCCATATTAAGAAAATTCCATCGTGGGAACAAATTGTCAATAACTGCTCAACTTGTACATTAAGGTCGCATCTAAAGCCAACTATACAAAATCTAAAAATCTGTGAGAAGATTGGTTGGCACCAGCAAATAGCATATATTTTTGTGTACTTTTGAGCCAATTTTTGTGGATATCAATGCCATATTAAGAAAATTCCATCGTGGGAACAAATTGGCAATAACTGCTCAACTTGTACATTAAGGTCACATCTAAAGCCAACTATACAAAATCTAAAAATCTGTGAGAAGATTGGTTGGCACCATCAAATAGCATATATTTTTGTGTACTTTTGAGCCAATGTTTGTGCATATCAATGCCATATTAAGAAATTTCCATCGTGGGAACAAATTGGCAATAACTGCTCAACTTGTACATTAAGGTCGCATCTAAAGCCAACTATACAAAATCTAAAAATCTGTGAGAAGATTGGTTGGCACCAGCAGATAGCATATATTTTTGTGTACTTTTGAGCCAATTTTTGTGCATATCAATGCCATATTAAGAAAATTCCATCGTGGGAACAAATTGGCAATAACTGCTCAACTTGTACATTAAGGTCGCATCTAAAGCCAACTATACAAAATCTAAAAATCTGTGAGAAGATTGGTTGGCACCAGCAGATACCATATATTTGTGTGTACTTTTGAGCCAATTTTTGTGCATATCAATGCCATATTAAGAAAATTCCATCGTGGGAACAAATTGGCAATAACTGCTCAACTTGTACATTAAGGTCGCATCTAAAGCCAACTATACAAAATCTAAAAATCTGTGAGAAGATTGGTTGGCACCAGCAGATAGCATATATTTTTGTGTACTTTTGAGCCAATTTTTGTGCATATCAATGCCATATTAAGAAATTTCCATCGTGGTAACAAATTGGCATTAACTGCTCAACTTGTACATTAAGGTCGCATCTAAAGCCAACTATACAAAATCTAAAAATCTGTGAGAAGATTGGTTGGCACCAGCAGATAGCATATATTTTTGTGTACTTTTGAGCCAATTTTTGTGCATATCAATGCCATATTAAGAAAATTCCATCGTGGGAACAAATTGGCAATAACTGCTCAACTTGTACATTAAGGTCGCATCTAAAGCAGACTATACAAAATCTAAAAATCTGTGAGAAGATTGGTTGGCACCAGCAGATAGCATATATTTTTGTGTACTTTTGAGCCAATTTTTGTGCATATCAATGCCATATTAAGAAAATTCCATCGTGGGAACAAATTGGCAATAACTGCTCAACTTGTACATTAAGGTCGCATCTAAAGCCAACTATACAAAATCTACAAATCTGTGAGAAGATTGGTTGGCACCAGCAGATAGCATATATTTTTGTGTACTTTTGAGCCCATTTTTGTGCATATCAATGCCATATTAAGAAAATTCCATCGTGGGAACAAATTGGCAATAACTGCTCAACTTGTACATTAAGGTCGCATCTAAAGCCAACTATACAAAATCTAAAAATCTGTGAGAAGATTGGTTGGCACCAGCAGAAAGCATATATTTTTGTGTACTTTTGAGCCAATTTTTGTGTTTAATCAATGCCATATTAAGAAAATTCCATCGTGGGAACAAATTGGCAATAACTGCTCAACTTGTACATTAAGGTCGCATCTAAAGCCAACTATACAAAATCTAAAAATCTGTGAGAAGATTGGTTGGTACAAGCAAATAGCATATATTTTTGTGTACTTTTGAGCCAATTTTTGTGCATATCAATGCCATATTAAGAAATTTCCATCGTGGGAACAAATTGGCAATAACTGCTCAACTTGTACATTAAGGTCGCATCTAAAGCCAACTATACAAAATCTAAAAATCTGTGAGAAGATTGGTTGGCACCAGCAGATAGCATATATTTTTGTGTACTTTTGAGCCAATTTTTGTGCATATCAATGCCATATTAAGAAAATTCCATCGTGGGAACAAATTGGCAATAACTGCTCAACTTGTACATTAAGGTCGCATCTAAAGCCAACTATACAAAATCTAAAAATCTGTGAGAAGATTGGTTGGCACCAGCAGATAGCATATATTTTTGTGTACTTTTGAGCCCATTTTTGTGCATATCAATGCCATATTAAGACAATTCCATCGTGGGAACAAATTGGCAATAACTGCTCAACTTGTACATTAAGGTCGCATCTAAAGCAAACTATACAAAATCTAAAAATCTGTGAGAAAATTGGTTGGCACCAGCAGATACCATATATTTTTGTGTACTTTTGAGCCAATTTTTGTGCATATCAATGCCATATTAAGAAAATTCCATCGTGGAAACAAATTGGCAATAACTGCTCAACTTGTACATTAAGGTCGCATCTAAAGCCAACTATACAAAATCTAAAAATCTGTGAGAAGATTGGTTGGCACCAGCAGATAGCATATATTTTTGTGTACTTTTGAGCCAATTTTTGTGCATATCAATGCCATATTAAGAAATTTCCATCGTGGTAACAAATTGGCATTAACTGCTCAACTTGTACATTAAGGTCGCATCTAAAGCCAACTATACAAAATCTAAAAATCTGTGAGAAGATTGCTTGGCACCAGCAGATAGCATATATTTTTGTGTACTTTTGAGCCAATTTTTGTGCATATCAATGCCATATTAAGAAAATTCCATCGTGGGAACAAATTGGCAATAACTGCTCAACTTGTACATTAAGGTCGCATCTAAAGCCAACTATACAAAATCTAAAAATCTGTGAGTAGATTGGTTGGCACCAGCAGATAGCATATATTTTTGTGTACTTTTGAGCCAATTTATGTGCATATCAATGCCATATTAAGAAATTTCCATCGTGGTAACAAATTGGCATTAACTGCTCAACTTGTACATTAAGGTCGCATCTAAAGCCAACTATACAAAATCTAAAAATCTGTGAGAAGATTGCTTGGCACCAGCAGATAGCATATATTTTTGTGTACTTTTGAGCCAATTTTTGTGCATATCAATGCCATATTAAGAAAATTCCATCGTGGGAACAAATTGGCAATAACTGCTCAACTTGTACATTAAGGTCGCATCTAAAGCCAACTATACAAAATCTAAAAATCTGTGAGTAGATTGGTTGGCACCAGCAGATAGCATATATTTTTGTGTACTTTTGAGCCCATTTTTGTGCATATCAATGCCATATTAAGAAAATTCCATCGTGGGAACAAATTGGCAATAACTGCTCAACTTGTACATTAAGGTCGCATCTAAAGCCAACTTTACAAAATCTAAAAATCTGTGATAAGGTTGGCTGGTACCAGCAGATAGCATATATTTTTGTGTACTTTTGAGCCAATTTTTGTGCATATCAATGCCATATTAAGAAAATTCCATCGTGGGAACAAATTGTCAATAACTGCTCAACTTGTACATTAAGGTCGCATCTAAAGCCAACTATACAAAATCTAAAAATCTGTGAGAAGATTGGTTGGCACCAGCAAATAGCATATATTTTTGTGTACTTTTGAGCCAATTTTTGTGGATATCAATGCCATATTAAGAAAATTCCATCGTGGGAACAAATTGGCAATAACTGCTCAACTTGTACATTAAGGTCACATCTAAAGCCAACTATACAAAATCTAAAAATCTGTGAGAAGATTGGTTGGCACCATCAAATAGCATATATTTTTGTGTACTTTTGAGCCAATGTTTGTGCATATCAATGCCATATTAAGAAATTTCCATCGTGGGAACAAATTGGCAATAACTGCTCAACTTGTACATTAAGGTCGCATCTAAAGCCAACTATACAAAATCTAAAAATCTGTGAGAAGATTGGTTGGCACCAGCAGATAGCATATATTTTTGTGTACTTTTGAGCCAATTTTTGTGCATATCAATGCCATATTAAGAAAATTCCATC
Organism: Steromphala cineraria; assembly: GCA_916613615.1. Lineage (NCBI taxonomy): Eukaryota > Metazoa > Mollusca > Gastropoda > Trochida > Trochidae > Steromphala > Steromphala cineraria. Next base: position 9,126,603 of record OU744734.1, on the reverse strand, counting down.
GTGGGAACAAATTGGCAATAACTGCTCAACTTGTACATTAAGGTCGCATCTAAAGCCAACTATACAAAATCTAAAAATCTGTGAGAAGATTGGTTGGTACCAGCAGATACCATATATTTTTGTGTACTTTTGAGCCAATTTTTGTGCATATCAATGCCATATTAAGAAAATTCCATCGTGGGAACAAATTGGCAATAACTGCTCAACTTGTACATTAAGGTCGCATCTAAAGCCAACTATACAAAATCTAAAAATCTGTGAGAAGATTGGTTGGCACCAGCAGATAGCATATATTTTTGTGTACTTTTGAGCCAATTTTTGTGCATATCAATGCCATATTAAGAAATTTCCATCGTGGTAACAAATTGGCATTAACTGCTCAACTTGTACATTAAGGTCGCATCTAAAGCCAACTATACAAAATCTAAAAATCTGTGAGAAGATTGGTTGGCACCAGCAGATAGCATATATTTTTGTGTACTTTTGAGCCAATTTTTGTGCATATCAATGCCATATTAAGAAAATTCCATCGTGGGAACAAATTGGCAATAACTGCTCAACTTGTACATTAAGGTCGCATCTAAAGCCAACTATACAAAATCTAAAAATCTGTGAGAAGATTGGTTGGCACCAGCAGATAGCATATATTTTTGTGTACTTTTGAGGCAATTTTTGTGCATATCAATGCCATATTAAGAAAATTCCATCGTGGGAAAAAATTGGCAATAACTGCTCAACTTGTACATTAAGGTCGCATCTAAAGCAAACTATACAAAATCTAAAAATCTGTGAGAAGATTGGTTGGCACCAGCAGATACCATATATTTTTGTGTACTTTTGAGCCAATTTTTGTGCATATCAATGCCATATTAAGAAATTTCCATCGTGGTAACAAATTGGCATTAACTGCTCAACTTGTACATTAAGGTCGCATCTAAAGCCAACTATACAAAATCTAAAAATCTGTGAGAAGATTGGTTGGCACCAGCAGATACCATATATTTTTGTGTACTTTTGAGCCAATTTTTGTGCATATCAATGCCATATTAAGAAAATTCCATCGTGGGAACAAATTGGGAATAACTGCTCAACTTGTACATTAAGGTCGCATCTAAAGCCAACTATACAAAATCTAAAAATCTGTGAGAAGATTGGTTGGCACCAGCAGATAGCATATATTTTTGTGTACTTTTGAGGCAATTTTTGTGCATATCAATGCCATATTAAGAAAATTCCATCGTGGGAACAAATTGGCAATAACTGCTCAACTTGTACATTAAGGTCGCATCTAAAGCAAACTATACAAAATCTAAAAATCTGTGAGAAAATTGGTTGGCACCAGCAGATACCATATATTTTTGTGTACTTTTGAGCCAATTTTTGTGCATATCAATGCCATATTAAGAAAATTCCATCGTGGGAACAAATTGGCAATAACTGCTCAACTTGTACATTAAGGTCGCATCTAAAGCCAACTATACAAAATCTAAAAATCTGTGAGAAGATTGGTTGGCACCAGCAGATAGCATATATTTTTGTGTACTTTTGAGCCAATTTTTGTGCATATCAATGCCATATTAAGAAAATTCCATCGTGGTAACAAATTGGCATTAACTGCTCAACTTGTACATTAAGGTCGCATCTAAAGCCAACTATACAAAATCTAAAAATCTGTGAGAAGATTGCTTGGCACCAGCAGATAGCATATATTTTTGTGTACTTTTGAGCCAATTTTTGTGCATATCAATGCCATATTAAGAAAATTCCATCGTGGGAACAAATTGGCAATAACTGCTCAACTTGTACATTAAGGTCGCATCTAAAGCCAACTATACAAAATCTAAAAATCTGTGAGAAGATTGGTTGGCACCAGCAGATAGCATATATTTTTGTGTACTTTTGAGCCAATTTTTGTGCATATCAATGCCATATTAAGAAAATTCCATCGTGGGAACAAATTGGCAATAACTGCTCAACTTGTACCTTAAGGTCGCATCTAAAGCCAACTATACAAAATCTAAAAATCTGTGAGAAGATTGGTTGGCACCAGCAGATAGCATATATTTTTGTGTACTTTTGAGGCAATTTTTGTGCATATCAATGCCATATTAAGAAAATTCCATCGTGGGAAAAAATTGGCAATAACTGCTCAACTTGTACATTAAGGTCGCATCTAAAGCAAACTATACAAAATCTAAAAATCTGTGAGAAGATTGCTTGGCACCAGCAGATACCATATATTTTTGTGTACTTTTGAGCCAATTTTTGTGCATATCAATGCCATATTAAGAAATTTCCATCGTGGTAACAAATTGGCATTAACTGCTCAACTTGTACATTAAGGTCGCATCTAAAGCCAACTATACAAAATCTAAAAATCTGTGAGAAGATTGGTTGGCACCAGCAGATACCATATATTTTTGTGTACTTTTGAGCCAATTTTTGTGCATATCAATGCCATATTAAGAAAATTCCATCGTGGGAACAAATTGGGAATAACTGCTCAACTTGTACATTAAGGTCGCATCTAAAGCCAACTATACAAAATCTAAAAATCTGTGAGAAGATTGGTTGGCACCAGCAGATAGCATATATTTTTGTGTACTTTTGAGGCAATTTTTGTGCATATCAATGCCATATTAAGAAAATTCCATCGTGGGAACAAATTGGCAATAACTGCTCAACTTGTACATTAAGGTCGCATCTAAAGCAAACTATACAAAATCTAAAAATCTGTGAGAAAATTGGTTGGCACCAGCAGATACCATATATTTTTGTGTACTTTTGAGCCAATTTTTGTGCATATCAATGCCATATTAAGAAAATTCCATCGTGGGAACAAATTGGCAATAACTGCTCAACTTGTACATTAAGGTCGCATCTAAAGCCAACTATACAAAATCTAAAAATCTGTGAGAAGATTGGTTGGCACCAGCAGATAGCATATATTTTTGTGTACTTTTGAGCCAATTTTTGTGCATATCAATGCCATATTAAGAAATTTCCATCGTGGTAACAAATTGGCATTAACTGCTCAACTTGTACATTAAGGTCGCATCTAAAGCCAACTATACAAAATCTAAAAATCTGTGAGAAGATTGCTTGGCACCAGCAGATAGCATATATTTTTGTGTACTTTTGAGCCAATTTTTGTGCATATCAATGCCATATTAAGAAAATTCCATCGTGGGAACAAATTGGCAATAACTGCTCAACTTGTACATTAAGGTCGCATCTAAAGCCAACTATACAAAATCTAAAAATCTGTGAGTAGATTGGTTGGCACCAGCAGATAGCATATATTTTTGTGTACTTTTGAGCCCATTTTTGTGCATATCAATGCCATATTAAGAAAATTCCATCGTGGGAACAAATTGGCAATAACTGCTCAACTTGTACATTAAGGTCGCATCTAAAGCCAACTTTACAAAATCTAAAAATCTGTGATAAGGTTGGTTGGTACCAGCAGATAGCATATATTTTTGTGTACTTTTGAGCCAATTTTTGTGCATATCAATGCCATATTAAGAAAATTCCATCGTGGGAACAAATTGTCAATAACTGCTCAACTTGTACATTAAGGTCGCATCTAAAGCCAACTATACAAAATCTAAAAATCTGTGAGAAGATTGGTTGGCACCAGCAAATAGCATATATTTTTGTGTACTTTTGAGCCAATTTTTGTGCATATCAATGCCATATTAAGAAAATTCCATCGTGGGAACAAATTGGCAATAACTGCTCAACTTGTACATTAAGGTCGCATCTAAAGCCAACTATACAAAATCTAAAAATCTGTGAGAAGATTGGTTGGCACCAGCAGATAGCATATATGTTTGTGTACTTTTGAGCCAATTTTGTGCATATCAATGCCATATTAAGAAAATTCCATCGTGGGAACAAATTGGCAATAACTGCTCAACTTGTACATTAAGGTCGCATCTAAAGCCAACTATACAAAATCTAAAAATCTGTGAGAAGATTGGTTGGCACCAGCAGATAGCATATATTTTTGTGTACTTTTGAGCCAATTTTTGTGCATATCAATGCCATATTAAGAAATTTCCATCGTGGTAACAAATTGGCATTAACTGCTCAACTTGTACATTAAGGTCGCATCTAAAGCCAACTATACAAAATCTAAAAATCTGTGAGAAGATTGGTTGGCACCAGCAGATAGCATATATTTTTGTGTACTTTTGAGCCAATGTTTGTGCATATCAATGCCATATTAAGAAAATTCCATCGTGGGAACAAATTGGCAATAACTGCTCAACTTGTACATTAAGGTCGCATCTAAAGCCAACTATACAAAAATCTAAAAATCTGTGAGTAGATTGGTTGGCACCAGCTGATAGCATATATTTTTGTGTACTTTTGAGCCCATTTTTGTGCATATCAATGCCATATTAAGAAAATTCCATCGTGGGAACAAATTGGCAATAACTGCTCAACTTGTACATTAAGGTCGCATCTAAAGCCAACTTTACAAAATCTAAAAATCTGTGATAAGGTTGGTTGGTACCAGCAGATAGCATATATTTTTGTGTACTTTTGAGCCAATTTTTGTGCATATCAATGCCATATTAAGAAAATTCCATCGTGGGAACAAATTGGCAATAACTGCTCAACTTGTACATTAAGGTCGCATCTAAAGCCAACTATACAAAATCTAAAAATCTGTGAGAAGATTGGTTGGCACCAGCAAATAGCATATATTTTTGTGTACTTTTGAGCCAATTTTTGTGCATATCAATGCCATATTAAGAAAATTCCATCGTGGGAACAAATTGGCAATAACTGCTCAACTTGTACATTAAGGTCGCATCTAAAGCCAACTATACAAAATCTAAAAATCTGTGAGAAGATTGGTTGGCACCAGCAGATAGCATATATGTTTGTGTACTTTTGAGCCAATTTTTGTGCATATCAATGCCATATTAAGAAAATTCCATCGTGGGAAACAAATTGGCAATAACTGCTCAACTTGTACATTAAGGTCGCATCTAAAGCCAACTATACAAAATCTAAAAATCTGTGAGAAGATTGGTTGGCACCAGCAGAAAGCATATATTTTTGTGTACTTTTGAGCCAATTTTTTTGCATATCAATGCCATATTAAGAAAATTCCATCGTGGGAACAAATTGGCAATAACTGCTCAACTTGTACATTAAGGTATCATCTAAAGCCAACTATACAAAATCTAAAAGTCTGTGAGAAGATTGGTTGGCACCAGCAGATAGCATATATCTTTGTGTACTTTTGAGCCAATTTTTGTGCATATCAATGCCATATTAAGAAAATTCCATCGTGGGAACAAATTGGCAATAACTGCTCAACTTGTACATTAAGGTCGCATCTAAAGCCAACTATACAAAATCTAAAAATCTGTGAGAAGATTGGTTGGCACCAGCAGATAGCATTATATTTTTGTGTACTTTTTGAGCCAATTTTTGTGCATATCAATGCCATATTAAGAAAATTCCATCGTGGGAAACAAATTGGCAATAACAGCTCAACTTGTACATTAAGGTCGCATCTAAAGCCAACTATACAAAATCTAAAAAATCTGTGAGAAGATTGGTTGGCACCAGCAGATAACATATATTTTTGTGTACTTTTGAGCCAATTTTTTTGCATTTCAATGCCATATTAAGAAAAATTCAATCGTGGGAACAAATTGGCAATAACTGCTCAACTTGTACATTAAGGTCGCATCTAAAGCCAACTATACAAAATCTAAAAATCTGTGAGAAGATTGGTTGGCACCAGCAGATAGCATATATTTTTTGTGTACTTTTGAGCCAATGTTTGTGCATATCAATGCCATATTAAGAAAATTCCATCGTGGGGAACAAATTGGCAACAACTGCTCAACTTGTACATTAAGGTCGCATCTAAAGCCAACTATACAAAATCTAAAAAATCTGTGAGAAGATTGGTTGGCACCAGCAGATAGCATATATTTTTTGTGTACTTTTGAGCCAATTTTTGTGCATATCAATGCCATATTTAGAACATTCCATCGTGGGAAACAAATTGGCAACATCGGCTCAACTTGTACATTAAGGTCGCATCTAAAGCCAACTATACAAAATCTAAAAATCTGTGAGAAATTTGGTTGGTACCAGCAGATAGCATATATTTTTTTTCTACTTTTGAGCCAATTTTTTTGCATATCAATGCCATATTAAGAAAATTCCATCGTGGGAACAAATTGGCAATAACTGCTCAACTTGTACATTAAGGTCGCATCTAAAGCCAACTATACAAAATCTAAAAATCTGTGAGAAGATTGGTTGGCACCAGCAAATAGCATATATTTTTGTGTACTTTTGAGCCCATTTTTGTGCATATCAATGCCATATTAAGAAAATTCCATCGTGGGAACAAATTGGCAATAACTGCTCAACTTGTACATTAAGGGTCGCATCTAAAGCCAACTTTACAAAATCTAAAAATCTGTGATAAGGTTGGTTGGTACCAGCAGATAGCATATATTTTTTGTGTACTTTTGAGCCAATTTTTGTGCATATCAATGCCATATTAAGAAAATTCCATCGTGGGAACAAATTGGCAATAACTGCTCAACTTGTACATTAAGGTCGCATCTAAAGCCAACTATACAAAATCTAAAAATCTGTGAGAAGATTGGTTGGCACCAGCAAATAGCATATATTTTTTGTGTACTTTTGAGCCCAATTTTTGTGCATATCAATGCCATATTAAGAAAATTCCATCGTGGGAACAAATTGGCAATAACTGCTCAACTTGTACATTAAGGTCGCATCTAAAGCCAACTATACAAAATCTAAAAATCTGTGAGAAGATTGGTTGGCACCAGCAGATAGCATATATGTTTGTGTACTTTTGAGCCAATTTTTGTGCATATCAATGCCATATTAAGAAAATTCCATCGTGGGAACAAATTGGCAATAACTGCTCAACTTGTACATTAAGGTCGCATCTAAAGCCCAACTATACAAAATCTAAAAATCTGTGAGAAGATTGGTTGGCACCAGCAGAAAGCATATATTTTTGTGTACTTTTGAGCCAATTTTTTTGCATATCAATGCCATATTAAGAAAAATTCCATCGTGGGGAACAAATTGGCAATAACTGCTCAACTTGTTACATTAAGGTATCATCTAAAGCCAACTATACAAAATCTAAAAGTCTGTGAGAAGATTGGTTGGCACCAGCAGATAGCATATATCTTTGTGTACTTTTGAGCCAATTTTTGTGCATATCAATGCCATATTAAGAAAATTCCATCGTGGGAACAAATTGGCAATAACTGCTCAACTTGTACATTAAGGGTCGCATCTAAAGCCAACTATACAAAATCTAAAAATCTGTGAGAAGATTGGTTGGCACCAGCAGATAGCATATATTTTTGTGTACTTTTGAGCCAATTTTTGTGCATATCAATGCCATATTAAGAAAAATTCCATCGGTGGGAACAAATTGGCAATAACAGCTCAACTTGTACATTAAGGTCGCATCTAAAGCCAACTATACAAAATCTAAAAATCTGTGAGAAGATTGGTTGGCACCAGCAGATAACATATATTTTTTGTGTACTTTTGAGCCAATTTTTTTTTGCATTTCAATGCCATATTAAGGAAAATTCAATCGTGGGAACAAATTGGCAATAACTGCTCAACTTGTACATTAAGGTCGCATCTAAAGCCAACTATACAAAATCTAAAAATCTGTGAGAAGATTGGTTGGCACCAGCAGATAGCATATATTTTTGTGTACTTTTGAGCCAATGTTTGTGCATATCAATGCCATATTAAGAAAAATTTCCATCGTGGGAACAAATTGGCAACAACGGGCTCAACTTGTACATTAAGGTCGCATCTAAAGCCAACTATACAAAATCTAAAAATCTGTGAGAAGATTGATTGGCACCAGCAGATATCATACATTTTTTGTGTACTTTTGAGCCAATTTTTTGTGCATATCAATGCCATATTTAGAACATTCCATCGTGGGAACAAATTGGCAACATCGGCTCAACTTGTAACATTAAGGTCGCATCTAAAGCCAACTATACAAAATCTAAAAAATCTGTGAGAAATTTGGTTGGTACCAGCAGATAGCATATATTTTTTTTTCTACTTTTGAGCCAATTTTTTTGCATATCAATGCCATATTAAGAAAATTCCATCGTGGGAACAAATTGGCAATAACTGCTCAACTTGTACATTAAGGTCGCATCTAAAGCCAACTATACAAAATCTAAAAATCTGTGAGAAGATTGGGTTGGCACCCAGCAGATAGCATATATTTTTTGTGTACTTTTGAGCCAATTTTTTGTGCATATCAATGCCATATTAAGAACATTCCATCGTGGGGAACAAATTGGCAATAACTGCTCAACTTGTACATTAAGGTCGCATCTAAAGCCAACTATACAAAATCTAAAAATCTGTGAGAAGATTGGTTGGCACCAGCAGATAGCATATATTTTTTGTGTACTTTTGAGCCAATTTTTTGTGCATATCAATGCCATATTAAGAAAAATTCCATCGTGGGAAACAAATTGGCAATAACAGCTCAACTTGTACATTAAGGTCGCATCTAAAGCCAACTATACAAAATCTAAAAAATCTGTGAGAAGATTGGTTGGCACCAGCAGATAACATATATTTTTGTGTACTTTTGAGCCAATTTTTTTTGCATTTCAATGCCATATTAAGAAAATTCAATCGTGGGAACAAATTGGCAATAACTGCTCAACTTGTACATTAAGGT